>JASVEL010006978.1:0-172205 GCA_032618575.1 Nicotiana noctiflora
AACTATCGAACCTGCCGGTCTAGAATGGCCACCGGCTCCTCCTCGTAAGATAGATCATTGTCCAATTGGACAGTACTGAAGTATAACACATGTGTGGGATCGCCGTGGCATCTCCGAAGCATAGATACGTGAAAAACTGGATGCACGGCTGATAAGCTAGGCGGCAAAGCTAATCTGTAAGCCACCCCTCCCACTCTGTCTAGAATCTCAAATGGACCAATATACCTAGGGTTGAGCTTGCCCTTCTTCCCGAACCTCATCACGCCCTTCATAGGCGACACTCGGAGCAATACTCGTTCACCAACCATGAAATCTACATCTCAAACCTTACGATCCGCATAAGTCTTCTGCTTGGACTGAGCTGAACGCAATCTCTCTTGAATAGTCTTGACCTTATCCAAGGCCTCCTGAACTAAGTCTGCACCCAACAACCGAGCCTCTCCCGGTTCAAACTATCCAACTGGTGATCGACATCGCCTACCATACAACGCCTTATACGGAGCCATCTGGATGCTAGACTGGTAATTGTTATTGTAGGCGAACTCTGCTAATGGCAGAAACTGGTCCCACGAGCCTCCAAAATCAATAACACAGGCTTGAAGCATGTCCTCTAGAATCTGAATAGTCCTCTCGGATTGGCCATCCGTCTGAGGATGAAATGCTGTACTCAACTGAACTTGGGTGCCTAACTCCTGCTGGACCGCTCTCCAGAACCGCGAGGTAAAATGCGTACCCCGATCAGAGATAATAGATACTGGCACCCCATGAAGACGAACAATCTTCCTAATGTAAACCTCCGCTAACCTCTCCGATGAGTAGGAGACAGATACTGGAATAAAGTGTACTGACTTGGTCAGCCTATCAACAATGACCCAAATAGCATCAAATTTCCTCCGAGTCAAAGGAAGTCCAGTAACGAAATCCATAGTGATTCGCTCCCATTTCCACTCGGGAATTTCAATCCTCTGGAATACACCACATGGTCTCTGGTGCTCATATTTCACCTGTTGACAATTTAGACATCGAGCGACATACGCAACGATATCTTTCTTCATTCTGCGCCACCAATAGTGCTGTCGTAAGTCCTAGTACATCTTCGCGGCGCCTGGGTGAATAGAATACCGCGAACTGTGGGCCTCCGCTAAGATCAACTCTCAATTCCCTTCGACATTGGGCACACAAACTCGACCTTGCAATTTCAATACCCCATCATCATCTAGATTTACCTGTGTGGCACCTCCCCGTTGTATTGTATCTCTCAACTCACGCAAATGAGGATCATCAAATTGCCTCTCACGGATACGCTCTAATAAAGAAGAACGAGCGACCGTGCGAGCTAACACCCTGCTAGGCTCGAAATGCCTAATCTCACGAACCGGTTGGCTAAGGCACTGGACATCTAGAGCTAATAGTCTCTGACCGACCGGAATATATGCAAGACCACCCATCGCTGGCGGACTTTCTACTCAATGCATCGGCCACCATATCGGCCTTACCTCTGGGTGATATAAAATAGTAACATCATAATCTTTTAGCAACTCTAGCCACCTTCTCCGCCTCATATTCAACTCTTTCTGCTTAAACAAATACCGAAGACTCTTATGATCGGTGTATACTTCACATGCTACACCATACAAATAATGCCTCCGGATCTTCAATGCGTGAATAATCGCCGCCAATTCTAGATCATGCACTGTAGATAGTTCTTCTCATGAATCTTCAGCTGCCTCGAAGCATAGGCAATAACCTTGCCATCCTGCATTAACACTACACCAAGCCCAATACGGGAAGCATCACAATAAACGGTATAAGGTCCCGTACCTGTGGGTAAAACCAATACAGTGTTGTGGTCAAGGTTGTCTTGAGCTTTTGAAAGCTCGCCTCACATTCATCGGACCATTCAAATTGAACACCCTTCCGGGTCAATCTGGTCAGTGGGGTTGCAATAGACGAAAATCCTTCTACGAATCGGCGATAATAACCCGCTAATCCCAAGAAACTCCGAATATCTGTGGCTGATGTCGGTCTAGGCCAGTTCTTGACTGCCTCAATCTTCTTCGGATCAACCTGAATACCTGCTGCCGTCATAATATGACCCAAGAATGCAACCGAACTTAGCCAAAATTCACACTTTGAAAATTTTGCATGTAGTTGGCTATCTCTCAGAGTCTGCAAGGCCACTCTGAGATGTTGCGCATGCTCCTTCTGACTGCGGGAATATATTAATATGTCATCAATGAAGACTATTACAAACAAGTCTAAATAAGGCCGGAACACCCGATTCATTAATTCCATAAAAGCTGCTGGAGCATTTGTCAACCCAAAAGACATGACCAGAAATTCAGAATGTCCATACCGAGTGCGGAACGCTGTCTTAGGGACATCGGATGCCCTAATCTTCAGTTGATGATAGCCCGATCTCAAATCTATCTTTGAAAATACCTTGGCACCCTGAAGCTGGTCAAATAAATCATCAATTCGTAGAAGTGGATATTTATTTTTGATAGTCACCTTGTTTAACTGTCGATAGTCAATGCACATTCTCATCGAACCATCTTTCTTCTTTACAAATAATACTTGTGCACCCCACGGCGAAACACTGGGTCTAATGAAACCCTTTTCAAGTAAATCCTGCAACTGTTCCTTCAATTCTTTTAACTCCGGCGGAGCCATACGATATGGGGGAATGGAAATGGGCTGAGTGCCTGGAGTCAAGTCAATGCAAAAATCAATATCCCTATCGGGCGGCATACCTGGCAAGTCTGAAGGAAATACTTCAGAAAATTCGCGAACCACAGGCACAGAGTCAATAGAAGAAACCTCAGCACTGGAATCACGGACATAGGCCAAATAAGCCAAGCATCCCTTTACAACCATACGTTGAGCCTTAACATAAGAAATAACATTGCGGCTAGTATGACCTGAAATTTCTTTCCACTCTATATGAGGCAAATTCGGCAGAGCTAAAGTCACAGTCTTGGCATGGCAATCTAAAATAGCATGATACGGAGATAGCCAGTCCATGCCTAGTATAATATCAAAGTCCACCATATTTAGGAGTAATAAATCAGCACGGGTCTCGAGACCGTCAATTACTATAATACATGACCGATGAATTCGATCAACCACAATAGAATCGCCTACTGGTGTAGACACATGAACAGGAACACTCAGTGGATCACTAGGCTGAATCAAGTATGGTGCAAAATAGGAAGACACGTACGAATATGTAGACCCAGGGTCAAATAATGCTGATGCCTTTCTATCACAAACCAAAATAATACCTGTAATGACGGCATCAGAAGACTCAGCCTCTGGTCCGGCGGGAAGTGCATAACATCGGGGCTGTGCCCCACCACCCTGAGCAGTATCTCTAGGACGATCAGCTGCTGGCTGGTCTCTACCTCTATCGGTCTGAGCTCCACCTCTGTGACCTCTACCTCCACCTCTATGTCCTCTACCTCCACCTCTAGCTGGCTGGGCAGGCTGTGAGGGAACTGGGGCCTGAATCATGGCACGAGAACCCTGCTGGTGAGATCTGTCAGAAGCTCGAGGGCAATACTTTGCAATGTGCCTAAGATCACCGCACGTAAAACAAGCCATCGGCTGCTGAAAATAGCGAAGTGGTGGTGCACTGATAGGCTGCTGATCAGAGTAGCGTGGGCTGAGAATTACGATCACCTGAAGCATCATGAGAAACCTGAAGAGCTGACTGATAAGGCCTGGGAGGATGGCCTCTATCATAAAAATCTCTATCTCCAGACGAGGTACCACTGAATCTACCCGAATTACGAGATCTCTTATCCGATCCATGTCTTGCTCCCTGTGACAGAGCCATCTCGATCCGGCGGGCTGCATTAGCCGCCTCCTGAAAAGTGATTTCAGTTCCTGCCCCCAAAGCCATCTGTAGCCGAATTGGCTGATTCAAGCCATCAATAAACCTCCTCACTCTCTCCCGATCCGTGGGAAGTATGATAATAGCATGACGAGCCAGGTCTACGAACCTAGTCTCGTACTGTGTGACAGACATAGAACCCTGATGAAGACGCTCAAATTGTCTGCGCATAACCTCCCGCTGAGTTGCTGGAAGGAACTTCTCCAAGAATAATTCTGCAAATTGCTCCCAAGTCAAAGATGACGATCCCACTGGCCTGGATAGACAATAATCTCTCCACCAAGTCTTGGCGGAACCAGATAATCGAAAAGTAGCAAAGTCCACACCATTAGTCTCCACAATACCCGTAGTACGGAGAACTTCGTGGCAGCTGTATAGGAAATCCTGTGGATCCTCTGAAGGAGTGCTACTGAATGTGGTAGTAAACAGCTTGGTAAACCTGTCCAATCTCTATAACGCGTCAGCGGACATGGCTGTACCATCATTAGACGGAGTCACAATAATAGGCCGAGCTGCCTCAACTGGCTGAATCACAGGAACCTGAGCCTGGGGAATTACTGGCTCCGGTGTGTGCGTAGCAGGAGTCTGATTACCTCCTCCAGCCTGAGAAGTGGCTGGTGCTACTGGTAATAAACCTGCTCTGGTGATATGATCCATAAAACCTGCTATCCGGAACAAAGCATACTGAAGATCCGGTGAAAACAAAACTCCTCCTGGGACCTGAGCTGGGCCTACTGGAGATGTTGGGGCTGGAACTTCCTCCTCGATATAAATCTGAGGTTCTGCCACTCGTGCTGCTGCTCGGGGCTGAGCTCTGCCCCTACCTTGTCCTCTAGGACGACCTCGACCTCGGTCGCTACCCCTAGCGGGAGCTGCCGCTGCTGGGACCTCGGGTTGCTGGTCAGTAGATGAGGATGCACGTGTCCTTACCATATGCGGAAGAATAGAGTAGAAGTTCAATTAACATTTAAAAGATCAAGTCGCACGACTGGAAAGAATAAAGGGAATATTTTCCTAACTCTGTAGCCTCTGGAGGATAAATACAGACGTCTCCGTACCGATCCTTCAGACTCTACTAAGGTTGTTCGTGAGTTGTGAGACCTGTGCAACCTAGGGCTCTGATACCAACTTGTCACGACCCGGATTTCCTACCATCGGGGTCATGATGGCGCCTACTAATGGAAGCTAGGCAAGCCAAATATTAATTACTCCTCCATTAATTACCGAATTCTTATTAAGACATTAAAAATTAAAAACATATAAATTACAGCGGAATAATCAAACCTAGCGGAAGGCTTAGTCAAATATGATAAAGAAAACTTAAACATGATACACTACCCAAGACTGGTGTCACAATACTCACGAACTTCTAAGAATAATACATATAATTGTATGAAAGAAAATATAAGTTGTTTATCTCGATTACATGAGATAACAGAATGAAAAGCATAGATAGAAGAGACAACGGGTCCTGCGGACGCCTGCAAGGCTACCTCGTAGTCTTAGTAGTCGGAAAATCCACAAGTCGCTACTGCCGCTGCTGCTGTCCGTAACCTGGACCTGTGCAAAAACGCACAGAAGTGTAGTATCAGCACAACCGACCCCATGTGCTGGTAAGTGCCTAGCCTATCCCGACGAACTAGTGACAAGCCTAGGACCAGACACCCACAAAAACCTGTGCAATTCAATATATATGTATACCATAGAATAACAAGAAATAACCAGGTAATAACACAATGAAATAACAGTCAATAACTCGTGATATCCGGAATAATCTAATCAACAGAATAAATCTTACTTTCATGTCTCAATTCCTCTCTCATTTCATATCTCGTGGTAGGCGTACCACCCGCTCCCAACTATCACGGTAATTACCTCTTGTGGTAGGCGTACCACCCGCTCCCAAATATATCAATAGGCTACCGGCAACTATGGCCAATGCCAAGATTTAAATCACTTTGTGGTCGGCGTGCCACACGATCCCATTTCTTATTATATAAGTGGTCGGCACGCCACACGATCCCAATTCATAATTATATAAGTGGTCGGCGCGTCACACGATCCCAATTCAAAAATATATATATTACCGGCATTTAGCCAATAATCTCTACATTAACAATATTTATAATTACCGGTTTTAAACCAATAATTGATAATAATTTCAACAATTTATCTCCATTACCGGTCTAACACCAATAACTCTTAATCAACAATTTATTCATAACTAAATTCCTATTCCTTCAAGCTAGGATAGAACAAACACTTACCTCGAAAGTTTACGAACGATTCACTCCGTAGCAATGCCTTTTCCTTTCGAATTTGACTCCAATCCAATCGTATCTATACACAATTGATTTAATATCATCAATTTTACTTAACAAACTAGTTCATATCGCTAAATATGATTTTTACAATATTCTGCCCGGAATAGTAAAAATCGACCCCGGGCCCACATAATCGAAACTCAAGTTTCGAACCAAAATAAGTTCACCCAATCCTCCATGAGTTCAAATATACAATTTGTTCTTAAGTTTGACTCCAAAACGAGGTCTAGATCGCAAATTCTTTGAAAGCCCTAACTATACCCATTTCTCTAATTTTTCAACCAATTTACACATGTTTAAGCCTAAGAATTTGATTGATGTTGATGAAAAATGAAGAAGACGAGTTAAACAATACTTACCCAATGAACTTTGATGAAGAAATGCCCCAAAGATCGCCTAAGAGCTGTGGAGTAGAAAGGATTTTGTGAAAATCGGATAAAATCCCGTAAGTGTTCTGTTTTGGGTATTAACTCACTGGGCGGAAATTTACCCTACGCGATCGCGTGAATTGGGCTGCGATCGCATAGAGGAAAGACTGGCCTCTTATCCGATCGTGTGCAAAAGGTTGCGATCGCGTGGAGAAAAGATTGGAAGCTGCGCGATCGCGTGAGGGATGTTGCGATCGCGTAGAGGAAACTCACCAGGCAGCCTATTTGGCCTATGCGATCGCGTGAACATGACTGCGATCGCGTAGGGGAAAAACTGGAAGCTACGCGATCGCGTGAGGAATGCTGCGATCGCGTAGAAGGACTGGCCAATGCTGTGCGATCGCGTGGATGAGGCCACGATCGCGTAGTACAAAATCCCTGTGCAGAAACAGCAGAATTTCTGCTGTGTTTTCAAATCCAAAAACACCCCGAACCACCTTCGAAACACTCCGAGCCCTCGGGGCTCCAAACCAAATATGCACACTAACTCAAAAACATCATACGAACTTGCTCGCGCGATCAAATCGCTAAAATAACATCAAAATTAATGGATTGAGCCTTAAAACTCAAGAATTCTTTCAAATTTCATAATTTCCAAAATTTCCAATTTAAGGCCGAAATGCGTCAAACGACGTCCGTTTTCAACCAAACTTTACAGGAAGCGCTTAACCAATATATATGACCTGTACCGGGCGTCGGAACCAAAATACGAGCCCGATACCAGTACTTTTTAATCAAAATTCAGTTTCATTTTCCTTAAACATTTTCGGAAAACAATTTAACAGAAAAATTCTTTTACCGGGGTTCTAGACCTCGAATTTCAATTCCGGGCATATGCCCAAGTTCCATATTTTTCTACGGATTTTCTGAGACCGTCAAATCACGGATCCGGGTCCGTTTACCAAAAATGTTGACCAAAGTCAACCATATCAATATTAATATCAAAATTCTTCAACTTTTTCACATATTTCACATATTTCAACATAAAAATTTTCCAGCTTTGTGCCCGGATCTGTGCACGCAAATCGAGGCAACTATAAATGAGGTTTTCAAGACCTCAAAAGCTCGAAATGATTAATAAAACAAGTGATGACCCTTTGGGTCGTCACAATTTTGGAGAAACACAATTGATTACCAATAAGGTATTGTGTTGTAGTAAGTCTCAAAGAAACTTATTCAGTTTCCAAAGTATACACAAAAGCGATTGATTATATTGAGACTATAAATAAAGGAATGATTTATCACTACAAAAAACGGGTCAAATTGCGGCAATTATTTTTACAAATTGCGGCGGTTGCTAACTCCCGCAATTTGTTATTGCAGCGGTTCACAAAACTGCTGCAAGAAGGTTCGCCGCAATCAATTTACTGGAGCTGTTTGGCGATCGCTGCGATGACTGCCGCAATTAATTAGCGGCAGTTATTTTGCTGCAGTTTAACCCCCGTAAATTGATTATTAAATTATTAAAAAAAAATTTAAAAGTTGCGGCAGTCTAAAAACACGCAATTCATTAAACATATTAATTTATTTTACTGCATTTATACAAATATTAAATTTTGAATATTATCTATACTAATAAATCTGTCCACACCATAATCTAACCAAAAAATATAATATTTATCAACATTTATTAAAAATATCAACATATTTAGCATCACAAAAGTATTAATTTCATATATAAATGACAGGACTACAAAAAATGCTCAAAGCAAATTTAGCAATGTTTCTAGATGCATACAGTAGCACCAAACTAAATTTTAACATAAAACATTCACCCTAGCCATTCTAACATCCGCTCCAATCACATAATTACATTGTCATGATTAATTATCTAATTCAATTATAAAGAACATCAATTGTTGTCACTTGGATTACTGCCATCAGATGATCTTCTTGCACCTATGGGTGATAGGGATCCACTAGCTGCATCTCTGGGCTGCAACAAAAATTAAAAAATAAGATCTTTTGAATGCTAATTATAACTTGAGTTATTTATTGAGCAGTACAAATATAACTATAATCCTAGAAACAAGAAATATCAGTTGAAAAAAAAATCACAAGTTTATTTACCGTTGTAGGAGGAGAAGCAAAGAAACCCGCAAATTGTTCTGGTATTGTCCCTTCTTTCATTATCATATATGCCTTGAAAGCATTCATCATTTGTTTGTTGGAATTCGCTATTTCTTTGTAGTTCTCTTGACTTTGGTTGTGAGCATTCAATAATTTATTGTAGTTTTCTTGACTTTGGTCCTGAGCATTCAACAATTTATCGTAGTTCTCTTGGCAATGATTCAAACATGAAGCATCACTACTTGAAGCATTCATACCACAAAAATGAGGTCTTGCATGTTTAAAAACTTTGCTGGGGACAGCTCCTAATCTTAAGCACCTTACCCTTCCAGAATGCTCTTTTCCTAGCACTTTACCAACAGCATCATTCGGCGAAACTTCAGACTCATCCACCATACTTTCGCTCAAAGCAAGCTCAATTTTTTCCTACATATTGTTTGTCACAATATTAATAAGTAACTAAATGCACACTAAGACAAACAAAAAAGAGATCTTTGTTTCAAGTTGCTAAAAACCATATCAAGTTCTCATGACTCTTTAACTACAGTATTTCTCAAGACAAGCAAACTGACAGTTGAATACACTGCATGCATCTCTACAGTCATAGCATCAGCCACTTGCCTTAATTTTCCTACTGGAGTTTTACACTTCTCCTCAAACTCTTTCAATATATCCATAGCTTTAGCCCATTTACTAGAATTCTTCACTTTGTTATACCTTGGATAAATGGTCAACCTTGGAGAGATTTATTTGAGGAAAAAGAAGGGTGCTTGAATCAAATTATGGTTCTAGAGATATTTCTTGTGTCCAAAATAAATATGGATCCAGATGTGTATATCCCTCAAAGTTGTTGAAGAATCAATAGTTATGCTCATGCAAACTCAAAACTCAATAAACAAGACCAGACAATGTAATTAATTATCCATGAAACTTTAAGGATAAAGCATGAAATTAAGGAAACAAATATATCCGAAAAAACCTCTGTACTTCAAAGATAATCGATAGTACATACAACACTCGGAAAAATATCTACAGCCACTAAAAATGAGTCAGAGAAAAAGCAGTTTCACATCCAAAAGGTAGAGGTCTAGAAGGATTCTTTCTTTTGTATTATGTGTGACAGAAACAAGATGTGGTTTTGGGGTGGAACGTTTTAAAACATTCTGGCCATGCCAATGTCCGAAGTTGGCGGGGGGTTTATTAAAAAAACAGAGAGGGTGTGAGCAAACTGTCCATTATTCACCCTTGTTTTCTCCTCCTGCTAGAATGGATATAAAAGTAATAAAGAGAGGATAATGCTTCATACAAGTCATTTTTTGGGTCACTTGTATAACCCTTTTGTAATAGTCGTTGGTTTATGACGACTATTCAATCGCATCTTCCCGTAGGAGGCTGAATCTTAGTAAATTTATTGTTGTCTGGCTGAGGGGAATGCTAAGAATTTGAAAGAGATACGCCATCGAAGAGCCGGCAGAAATTATGCATTCTTTCATTTGGTTTTCAAGATACGCTTGTTGGATGCTCTTTTTCTGAAATACAACAGGTTTCAATACGTTTTGATAGAAAGTTAAAGTGTTTTTTGGTGTAATATCTGCATACCATCCTTACAATGAAAGACCAATCCAAGGTTTTGGAGATAAAATGGTATAAGATCGTGGCCTCTTTAGTATTCTTAAGCTCATATGTTTACAGAGATATTATTATACATTTCTTCAGAAATATTTATGTAAACATATACAGAGAGTGTACAAAAACTTACACATATTTCCTTTGCCGCCTCATTCACATATGTTCCATCTTGTTTCTTATGAGTATCAAGATAAACTTGTGCACGTCCAGGCCTTCGACCAGTCTCGGCCATCTATAAATAAAACATCCAACAAAATAACTTAACTAGAATAGTTACATAAATTAGCTTAATAATTAAAGTCAAATGACATAAATTAACATCTTTTACCATTTCAGCCCTTCTTCTGGAGTTAGGCTTGGAGCCACCTATATGTGTAAATTTTTGTTTCTTTCGAATTTCAGTATTCCTTCTGCACATTTCCTTTAAAAACAATACTTGAAAGTCAATCACATAAATAAACAAATATAATCAAACATACAAGTTGAAGTAATTAAATAAATACCATAGTTATTTCTTTAAAACGATAATCAACAAATGTTGTCCACTGATCTCGTGGAATCCCAGTCGGAATATTTTCCATAATCTGAGCTTTACTTTTGAGTGGATCATAGAATGCTCTCCACAAGTTTAGCGTATTCGCGCTCCACTTTTTCCAAATAGAATTATAAACATAACGCCGTGCAACTGACTCGGTTGTCTTAAAACAAAACCGTTTCTTCACGAATAAAATATTGGTTAGCTTATATGCTACATGGAAAAGTTCAACAATAAAATAGACATGTATCAGAAAGAATTAGAGCTTATACCTTTACAATTCGATCAAATACATGGTCAAAGTATGATATAGGTAAATCTGGCCATTTCTCAAAGTGAATTGGAAATAAGGAGCAGTCAGTTGCTAAAATTCCACAAAAACCAGCAAGAAGGCCTTGTGCTTCTCCAAATGGTTCGTGGGATTAGAGACAATATCACCTACAAGATTTTCAAAGCTATAAGATTAGAGACATATTTAACACTTTATAAGACAACAAAAAGTAAAGGAAACCAAAAGCTAACCAACAAAAGTAATTAACAGATGAATCCACGGGGTGAAAAATATAACTAATTTTCAGTCACCAACCATGTCAAAGTAGTGTCGTTGCTCTTTATATCTGAATAAAGTTATCAATCAGGAAAGCATGTCCTTAATTTACATACCAATCAGAAAATAATAAGATTCAATATGTATCACTTATTTCATAACGTCTCTCTACATAAGCTGCTAACATTTATTAAAACCAATAGTCAATATTCTCTTCAAACATCTAACACAAAAATTTACAATTAAATCCTTGAAATCTAAAGCAAGATCAAATGCAATCATCTATGATATATCTCAATCATAGTTAACAAGCACCCTTCAGATTCACAGTTAACCAATTATCTTTTTACTAATGAACAATATTCAGATTCACAATCAACCAAATAAATTATCATTTCTACTAACGTGCACAAGTCAGATTCATAGTTAACCCAATTATATTTGCTACTAACTAGCACCAGATATATTCAATCACATAAACAGATTTAAAAGAAAAAAGAATCACAAAACACTAATTATTGTTCTACCAAGAAGTGATTGATTAATCATACAATATCATACAAATAAATTGCTAATTCGAAACTTACTTAGAGTTCCCTTGCATAAAATTTCTCAAAAATAAAGAAATAAACAACAAAAGTTAAAAAAAAAAATAGATCCACCTGCAGACTAAAAGAAGAACAGTACAAAAGGGTGCTTTTCAAATTCTTATTTTTTTTCCTTGGAAGTTGTAGCATTTAATCATGAAGCACAATTGATGATAATTTTGAAATCAATCCTAGTGAGTAGGAGTTTCAGAAAATATCTAACAAAAACATCTAACAAAAACACCAAATTGAAAGAAAGAGAGGAGTGATGTAGCATAGTGAAGATCTAATCACTCAATTACTTAATACTATTAATACTTGAAAGACTACTAACATAATTTCCTCTTCTTTTTTTCGGTACCATGACAAAACTTGAATATGCAGAACAAGTAGGAATGTGTAACAATCTGCTTACATTTATTCTGTTCTCTTCTCTAAGTAAAAATTAGGCATACTAATAATTAAATAAATAATGGAGAAAAAGCTAACCAAAACTGAAAAACACAGTGACGGAACATGAAAGAAGCGAAGAAGTAGTAATGTATTCTTAAAGTACTGTTGAGGCAATAAAGAAGATTGCATGCCAGAAAATTCTAGGTTTATTGAGAAATCAAGCTAGTAAATTGCATATAGTCAACATAGAAACCCCAAATCAACCAAAAAAACTCCAAATAAATAGAGAAACCTTAAATCCTACAGAGAATACGCAAAACAACACAAAAATAAAGTGAAAACCCACATGTAATTCACAAAATAGAAACATACCTGGTTATACAAAATCGAAATTGGAGAAGATGAAGGAGAAATTGCAAATAAACTGAAGAACACAATGGATTTTCTAGCCAAAAATCCACACTAGGACTGATGAACACCAGTAATTTGGTGAGAGAGAAAGAGGCAGTCGCTCTTTTGCAATCCAATTTGGTGAGAGAGAGAGAGAGCGGCAGTCGCCCTTTTGCGTAGAGAGAGAGTGAAGAGACGGAATCAATTAAGATTTAGGTTTTGGCGGAGAAAAAAAAGAGGGAAAGTAAAATATTGTGGGAAAAATTAATAAGTTTGGCGCTGTTTTGCGTTGGATCCAAATTATAATTAATTGCGTCAGTTATTGAGAAAGTGCCGCAATTTGATACAATTTGCGGCAGTTATAACCGACCGCTGCTAATTAACTGCCGCAATTTGACCCTTTTTTGTAGTGTTAACATCGTTTATTACTACAACTTGTAGCGGGATAATATGTATGCGAAAAGCTACCCGTTTTATTCTCCAGTTTGTACTAAACAAATAAAAGAATGCCACAATAAATAGAAGTTCATTGATATAAAAACTCATATCATGACAAACTTGGAGTTTATTGATAATTGTGCACGTCATTGTGTAAATCTGAACTTTATTAATATTGATAATTTATTCAGTTGGCATAATTGGTTTATCCATATCAATTTAAGTATGTTGTGTAAAATAAAAGAGAATTCACATGGGTAAATGTTAAAGAACTTGAAAGTTCTTTACGAATTCTCTTATGTTGCTTGTTCTCATTAATTAATTGACCAACTAAAATTGAGATTAAATCCCATGAATGCTGGAAATATCAAAGGTGAATATGGGCTCATTCACCTGCCATGTATACCACATAAGATGCATCTATGAGATGGTTACATGCGCGATTATTATTAACCCGCAATAAGGTGTTTGCGAGGTAAATTGCTCAATAATTTGCTATAGAGCATAATTTCAGATTTTTTATTCAAGATAGTTCATCTTGATAAGTTGGTTTACATCACAGTTGATTTAGCAAAATAGTTTATTGAGTGCCTCCAATTAATAGCTAAATAATTTCTTATGAGAATAAAGTTTTGTATATTAGTTTGATATACGTTATATACGAAGTATATTATTTTCTTCCCTCACAAGTGGTCCATGGTCAGGAACTAAATAATTCTATCTTATTATTATTAATGTGCGGTGTATATTTTAATTAACATTATAAAGCACAAAGATTAGTTCTTAAAGATTGAGAAAACAAGTTAGTTTTTCTAACATGAGGGGGAGACATGAAAAACGGTTTAGAAAAAGTTACGAGGAATGAATTATCGTTTCTACATCTAGATCCTCAATAAGATAATATGAACTTGAAGTTCATATGGATAATTCATCTGCAATATATTGCAAAGCATGATAGACGCATTTGCTTACCCAAAAAAAATAACTATATTCTTAATGCAAATGCTCCTATTAAGTCCTAGAAGGACAAAGTCTATGGTACGCTTAAAGCGTATAGACAAATCGGTTTCAAATAAACTTCTTGATAAAGAAGATGAGCAAATGATCAAAATTATCATAATAAAGGAGGCATGATCTAGAAGATCACATGACATAACACTTCATAAAATCTCATGAGAGATTCAGGTACCTGAATATATGAATGAAGATTTCTCTATGTTATGTCCATATGAAAAATAAGAAGGTTGGAACCGATATAAAATGTTCGTCGACGACATCTATGATAGCGCTAAGTATAGATGATGATCTTAAATCTAGAGGAACAATTCAAGTAGAATTGGTTTCATATGAAAGACATGTTGTTTTGGACCTGCAGTTCAAACACTTGAAAGTATAAAGCCTATGATATGTGCAATCAGTTTTCGATATCTTATATGTCTAGCATGACATGAAAACTTATTATGCATCTAAAGTCTATTATATGGCTTGTATGACAATCCATAAAGGATTTAAGTTGCTTGAAGCATATGCAATTTTTGGTCCTTAAGTACCACATCCTCGGTGCAATTTGTGCATATATGTATCTTGCTATAACAATAAGCATGATAATGTGATATCGAGAATACCTCCATAGAAATATTGAAGAGCCATTCTATGATATTTATGAAGATATTATATCTCTATCAAGAATGATGATTCAAGGTGTAGTATATTCATTCAAGTTAATATGGTTGATTTATTTATCAAATCTCTACCACCAATCACCCTGATGCCTGCCTGAATAGCCCTTGGCTACCTCGAGCACATCCCGTGCTACCTCCCTAACCAAGTTCGCCGTCTCCGACCACATTGCGTCTGCTACTCCAGAACTTCTCCAAGCTCCACCATCAACTAACCTCCTCTCAAACTCCTGTGCTTTCTCCTTAGTCAGAGCAATCCATCTAATTCGCGATCGACCCCGAGCACTCCTCTTCTTCCTCTTCACCCAGAGGCCGACATCTATCACTAGGAGTCTATGAAGAGTCGAAAGGACTCCCCCAGAATAACCTTGCAGTCCTTGCATAAGCCTCTATCGCTCCTTCTGAGAAGGAGGTAATCAATCTGGGTCCTCGCCGCTGAACTTTTAAAGGTGACCAAATGCTCTTCCCTCTTCTGAAATGTCGAGTTCGCAATTAGGAGCTCAGAAGCCCTAGCGAAATCAAGCAGTGACGTGCCTCCTCCGTTCCTAACCCCAAAGCCAAAGCCGTCGTGAACCTCACCATAACCACCAGCATCAGCCCCAATGTGACCATTAAAGTCCCCTCAAATAACTAACTTTTTAGATTGGGGAATACTACTCACCAAATCGTCCAAGCCCTCCCAAAAGCGCCTCTTAACCTCCTCATCCAAGCCCTCCCAAAAGCGCCTCTTAACCTCCTCATCCAAGCCCGCTTGTGGCGCGTAAGCGCTGATGACATTGAGGATGCAACCCCCAATAACCAACTTAATAGACATTAACATATCATTCACTCGCCTAACCTCAACCACGGACTTCCTTAGATCTCTATCCACCAAGATTCCCACACCATTCTTACCTCTCACGGCCCCAGAATACCACAAATTAAACCCGTCTGCATTCCTCGCATTCGACCCTTTCCACCTAGTCTCCTGGACACAGGCTATGTTGACCCTCCTCTTGTGAAGAACCTTCGCCAACTCAATAGACTTTCCCGTCAGGGTGCCTATGTTCCACGACGCGATCCTTAATCTAAGAGCGTCCGCTATCCTCTTCCCACCCTTGCCTCCCGCCCTACCCACAGAACCACTCCCATCCCCCTGCTCGCCCCTGCCAACACCCCGCCCCCCGAGGACATGACCTTACACTACCATCTCCCGTCGCGGCCACTATCCCTCCAACCGATTACGGAGGACAGTTGCGCACACGTACTATAGCGGAATACGCAAAATAATGCAAGTTAGGAATCGACAAAGTAAACGACACACAAGATATTTAGCTAGAAATGTAAAAAGGTATACAGAGTGAATACGAGGCCGGGAGGTACCAACTCCCGATGAAAAAACCTGGAAGTATGCTTTGATTCGCCCGATATCAACTACCGCTAGCTCTTGCACGTTTCGTCCGGTGATGCTTTGCTCTTCACGCCGAAAGCTCGCCTTGTCCACCGTGGCTAGTACCTGAAAATCACACACACAACAAACCCCGAAAAAAACGGGGGAAGGGGGGGAGGGGGGGACTGCCTAGCTCGGGAAAGGGGATGGGTTGCCTAAAAGTCACAAAAAAGAAGAGGATGAGGTAGGGGGTGTGAGAGAAGGGGAAATAGGGAGGAGATAGTGTGTAGAGGGGAGAGAGGAGAGGAAGAGAGGTAACTTACTGGGGGGTCGCCGGAGGGGGGTCACCGGGGTTATGGGTGGCAGGGGGCGGGTAGGGGGTGAGGGCTGGGGTAGTAAAGAAAGGAGAGAGAGAGACTTACTGGTGGGTTGCCGGTGAAGGGTCGCTAAGGGAGGGGGGGGGTCGCCGGAGGGGAGGTCGCCGGAGGAGGGGGGAGGAGGGTTGGGGTTGGGGAGCTGGGGGAGGGCTGCTGGGTAAAGTTACCGTTGAGGGGCTGAGGAGAGAGAAAGAGCGTGCTGAGGAGAGAGAGAGCATTATATAATCAAGAAATCCACCGGACATTAACTCACCCCAATTAACCAACTCTATCAAAAATACAATACCCCATGGAGACTAAAAGAGGGAGTCACACTTATTCTGCGAAAGGTGCAACATCATGGCATGAAGATAAAACATTGCTACAGGGAAGGAAATGAAGTGGTATATGCTTTTGCACTACTAATCTCACGCAATAGGCCATATTCCTCAATGAAACTGATCTGCCTACTGAGGCCAAAAAAGCAATGACTATGGATAGAAGGCAGATTCCTAATTTCAGAATTAGACCAAAGGAGAGGTCTATGTCAAACCCCCAAACACCACAGGAGATGAAAACTTGGGTGGATGGTTTTTATTAAAAAAAAAAAAGAAGAAGTCTTCAACAGTAAAAGCAAACATAGGCAAAACATGAAAGACGAATAAAGGACAGTTTATCCATAATTAATTCATTCCAAATTTAAGTCAATAAGGCAACTATGCTAGGACGGACTCGAGAAATGCCTTACACATTCTTTCCGACCAGAAATCCTTATCCAGACTTTATTATGCAGATCAATAATAATAGAGTCAAACATTCCTTTGACTAGAAATTCAAATAAAAGGTGACTTGGAACATACAAAAATCAATTACAAATGGTGACTCTGTTAATAAAATTATCCCTATTTAATTTGTCACTTTAATTAAAAAAAACTCTTTTAACTCACTATCCATAACATATGTACTATATTTTTGGGGTAGTAAAGGAGTGTGACAATAATGACCTATTTTACGCGTCAATGTCCGAATTTAGTTTTATCAACATCTGTTTGGAAGAGCGTTTGATAGAAATGGTTGGCTTAATAAACAATCATATTATCATCATCTGCGATTTGATGTTATATTATTCGGAATCATATCATTACCTTTTGAAATTTAAAATTGTTTTCAAAAACGTTTTGATAAAAAAAAAAAAATCCTGTTGTCGCAGTTGGAATCTACAAGACCAAGATGTTGATCTAGTGCTATATTTGGAGAAAGTGCCTTAATAAAAATTAAAAAAAAAATGTTAGATCAGTTGTTTTAAGATTTTTTATTATTTAAAAAAAAATTAAGACACAAAGAAACACATTTACGAGATATGTCGGTCGACTAGTGTGAAGTTCCACACGGACAACCCACACATATTGTGGTCAAGATGGATTCTATCATAATCAAAAGTCATTATCAACTAAATTCTCATATTTGGCATCTTAAGTACATGCACAAAGCAACTTAGGATGTAAGTTTGTATGCATTCATTCTTGAAATAGAACCTATTTAGTAGTACTTAATTAGTTACAGTATTATTCCCTTAGTTTCATAAACCTATTTCTCTTTTAAATGATTTATTTTTAAATTTAATAACAATTTAACTTAAACTTATAATTCTACCCTTAACGAGAAGTTTTTATAACCACATAAATACTCTGGCCCCTTTTTACTTGTTTAAGACAACAAATTCAAAAAATCTTCATTTTTCTTAAACACTCCGTGCCCGATCAAATAGAGTCACATAAATTAAAACGGACCGAGTATTATTTATTCTCTGCTACAGAGCTATGATTCATCAAATATATCAGATTATCCTTTGTGGTGTAGACCATTTCCTTATTTGTACTTGGTATTAATTCTGGCAAAAGCACAAAACTGGGAAATGAGGTTCTTCTTCCCTAATATTGAGTCACAGATTAGTACCACTACTATAGCCAAGAAAATGTGAAATCATATACTAGTACTAAATATTAATTTCAGATGCCAAAACCATAAATTTCCCCTCCTCCATCATTGAAAACCCCCTCTGTCCTTTCCCCTACAGAGACCTCTTTTTCCTCTCTCTCTCTCCTTTCTCGTTTTATTAGACGCATATATTCTCTCTTCTTTCTCTTTCTAGGGTTTTCACCTGATCAAATAGTTTTATTTCAGTGATATGTTAGGATCCTTTGGTTCATCATCTCAATCTCATGATGAAGAAACTGATGATCAACGGCGGAAATTCAGTTCCACTTCCCCTGCAATCCAAATCCGGCAACTACTCATTAGCTGCGCGGAGTTAATCTCTCGGTCCGATTTCTCAGCGGCAAACAGACTCCTCACCATTTTATCAACTAACTCTTCTCCTTTTGGAGATTCAACTGAAAGATTAGTCCATCAGTTCACTCGCGCACTTTCTCTTCGTCTCAACCGTTATATCTCTTCAGCCACTAATTTCTTGACACCATCTAATGTTGTTGACACTTCAAATGATTTAGCTCTACTTCAGTCATCTTATCTTTCCCTAAATCAAGTGACTCCTTTTATTAGATTTAGTCAGCTAACTGCTAATCAAGCTATTTTGGAAGCTATTAATGATAATCAACAAGCGATCCACATCGTTGATTTTGATATTAATCACGGTGTTCAATGGCCACCATTAATGCAAGCATTAGCTGATCGTTACCCTCCTCCAACTCTTAGGATCACCGGTACTGGAAATGACCTTGATACCCTTCGTAGAACCGGAGATCGTTTAGCTAAATTTGCTCACTCTTTAGGCCTTAGATTTCAGTTTCACCCTCTTTTGATTACCAATAATAATGACAATGATCATGACCCTTCAATAATTTCTTCTATTGTTCTTCTTCCTGATGAGACATTAGCAATCAACTGTGTATTTTATCTTCACAGGCTCTTGAAAGACCGAGAAAAGTTAAGGATTTTTTTACATAGGATTAAATCCATGAACCCTAAAGTTGTAACATTGGCTGAGAGAGAAGCAAATCATAATCACCCACTTTTTTTGCAAAGATTTGTGGAGGCTTTGGATTATTATGCAGCTGTGTTTGATTCATTGGAAGCAACTTTGCCACCGAGCAGTAGAGAGAGGATGACAGTAGAACAAGTTTGGTTCGGGAGAGAAATAATTGATATAGTAGCAGCAGAAGGAGATAAGAGAAGAGAAAGACACGAGAGATTCAGATCATGGGAAGTAATGTTGAGGAGCTGTGGATTTAGCAATGTTGCTTTAAGCCCTTTTGCACTCTCACAAGCTAAACTTCTCTTGAGACTTCATTACCCATCTGAAGGATATCAGCTTAGTGTTTCGACTATGAGTAATTCTTTCTTCTTGGGTTGGCAAAATCAACCCCTTTTTTCCATATCTTCTTGGCGTTAAATTTAAAACCCTAAAAAACAAGATTTTTATCTATCTGCATGGTGAAGGACAAAGAGGTCTTCAATCTCAGGTTCTTTTTTTTTTTTAAACTTGTTTGGGTTTGAGGTTATTGAGCTGATGGATGTTTTAATTTTAACATAGGTCTACTTACGTAGTAGTTATAGGATGATAATGATATATATTTAACTAAGTCTTTGTATAATGCAGATGCTGAACTTAATCTTTATTTGTATTATTTTTGTTGTTACTGAAAGATTCTGTTACCAAAATTTTATCAGTCTATTTAATTAGAGGCCAACAATTGTTAGGTATGTGGCACTTCGAGTGGGAAATGATATATTCCCATTAAAGGTGTTAATTAACAACCAAATTGTTCTTTAGGTCTGTTTGTCATTTTGTATTAAGGTGGATGGTTCATTATATATCTTCTCTTTAATGCTAATCATGCTTCACCTTTTCATTTAGTACTAGCTAGCAAGCATATTTGTTTACTTTATTGGTTATTCCTTATCAAAGTATTTATCTTGTTGCTTTTTTTTATTGTACTTTACAAAAGATTTTGGTATTAATTATGGAAAGTGCTCATATTTGGAAAAAGACATGGCCAACAAGAAAGGTGTATACCCCATTTCTTCTTCTTTTCGGAAAATTTCTTATTTTTGTTTTTGTTTCTGTTTCTTGTTGAGTGCTTTCATGGTAGAAGAAGAAGTAGGAGATTCTTGGACATGGCTGCATGAGAATTGTTAAACAACCCCGTATACATACACAAGTAGTGTTGGTTGTCTTTGATATTGAACCATTTATTGCCCTAATTTCTGCCTTTTGTCCCCTCAACAAAACCATCAAAGTTCTCAAATAGGGTTTATTCTTGTTTCCCACTTTGCCCCCCACCCATTAGGGCCACCCCACCAAAGGGATCTCTCTCGTGTCTAGTGTTTTTTCCCAAGGACCACCACTCCTTTTTTTCTTTTCTCTACCATAACTTCGTCCACACCATCTTGTGATATCTTTCGTTTAATGAATTTCAAGCCATGCCTTCATTCATCATCAGAACTCAGTCATAAGCACAGATTCTGAGAGAGTAATTAATGAATGAATCAGTGGTGATTTGACGTAAAGTATACATGATTATGGTTTTTAGCTGAATATATATATATATATATATATATAAACAAGTAGAGAAAAAGAATGACGCAAGATTAGTACCAAAAGAGTGAAGGAAGAGATTTAATATTATAGGGAAAAGGGAAGTAGTAGGTGATATTTGACAGGTTGATAAGATGGTTACTACTACAAGTTGATGTATTGACGCTAACTCACGCAATAGACCTACTCACTGTACAATATTTTTACAAGAATAAACGATTCTTTCTCTCTTTACTTTGTAAGAATTGTGTGTTGTGAGTTGTATGGGCATATTTTAGGAGCCTGTGGTGGTGATGGATGTATTCATATAGGAGTAATACAATACAATACATATGGAATAGATAGATAGATAAGATGGTGCACGCATGAGAGGCAATTATGCAACTTACGTCAACTACTTCCATCCATCCATCTTTTCTTCCTTCTGTTTCTGTCTGATATTATGTGGTTCTCTGACCTGGGATTTTCCTAACTCTTTTGATAATTTAGGTTCCCATCAATAATGTCTTTTTAGAGGAGCATCATCGATAGATATTCAAATATTAAACCTGGTTTAGCTAGCTAGGGCGTCTGCTAGGGTTTTCCATCCCTATTCAAATATGTATATATCTCTTCTTTGGGACCTTTTGTTTATGGAAGAATATGGAGTACTTTTATTCGTCTTGTAGGGTCTTGAATAAAAGATTTTATATATATCTTACTCTTTAAAAATGACCATCCTAAAATTCTTCCTCTTTCATTTGCATTTACAAGAATTGATATTAGTACCTAAAGGGGCCTTTTGTATTTAGTCCTTTTATATTTGAATTTGGCACTATTTAAATAAAAAAGTAATCTACAATAAAAATTTCTTCCCTAAACATTACCCATCAAATACTCACCACCTAAGGTAACTCTACCATGTATTAATTTTTTGGATCAAATCTAGTGAGAATTAATTCTCCACTTAAGCGTGCGATAGAAAGCGGAAAAACGAATTGATTGACTATTGAGTGCAAGCCCGTAAATAGACGACTATGGGTAGTTGTTATTTCAGAACTGGCTAAGTAATCTTCAAAAGCTAGGGCATCTCCGCAGTCATATCGTGCCCTCCCAAGTATGGTGACAATTTCCATATTTTCCATGAATTTCATCCGTGCTGGTGCTTGTTCATTCATGTCGATTTCAAACAAAGGCGAACAATTTCACTTCTCATTCGTTCCGGGACTCGAACCTTAAACCTCTGTTCAAGTAACTTCTGAGAAATATATTTGTATACAATGTTTGTATTTATTATGACATAGTATTATGAGTTGTACAACTTTCTTGTGAAAATAGAGCACAATGTTAAACAAGGATCTATATAGAGTATAATGTCAACAACGTCAACCCAGTAATCATCCTATTAGTAGGTAATCATCCTATTAGCAGGATCTAGAGAGGATAGAGTGTACGTAAACTTTACTCATACGGGGAGGGGGTAGAAAGGCTATTTGCGGGAAATCCTCGGCTCATAGATAAAATAATTTGCAATAACAACATAAACCAGACAAACAGTATCAGCATCGTAAGCAGCGGCGGATCCAGGATTTATATTCTATGGGTTCAAACCTATTATATTTTTAAAACTATGGGTTCATATCTGTTATTTTTACAATTTTAATAAATTTTTACATATAAATGTTTACTCCGCGTCAAAAGTTATGGGTTCAGTTGAACCCGTACACAGTACAATACATCCGCCATTGATTGTAAGAGACAACAAATAAGTTGAAGGACAATAACTATGGTAATAGTAACATTAAAAAAAATAAAAATAGTGTGATGAACAAATATCGATAGCAGTTTTAGACAAAACATTATTAGACTAACTGTAACAACGAGGAAAAACGTGAAGTACCCTCTATCCTACAACTCTAATGCTCGACATCCATACCTCCCTATCCAGGGCCACGTCCTCGAAAATCCGAAGTTGTGTCATGTCCTGCCTATCCTTAGGCCGCCCTCTACCTATTTTCGTACTTGTCAAAGCCAACCATTCACAATTCCTAACTGTAGCATCTAGGCTTCTCCTCTGCACGTGCCGAAACCATCTAAGCCTCGCTTCCCACATCTGGTCGTCCATGAGAGCCACGTCCACCCTCTCTCGAATATATTCATTCTTAATTTTATCCAGCCTAGTGTGTCTGCACATCCATCTCAACATCGTCATTTCGGCTACTTTTATCTTCTGAATATGAGAATTCTTGACTGGTCAACACTCGGTCTCATACAACATAATCGGTCTAACTATCACCCTATGGAACTTGCCTTTAAATTTTAGTGGCATAATGTCAAAAAGGAAAAAGATCTATAGATATGATATTAATTAACCGAGATTAAGTTTGTCATGGTAGTATGTTTATTTTAGATACAATGTTTATAGTCGAATATTATATGTCATAAAATATGGAGACTTCTAGGCACTTTTGTTTTATTTTATATAAGATAGGATTGGAATGAATTCAATTGGAGGGACATGCATGATATAAATGAATATTCATGTAGCCAATATGTTTGAGAAATTATTGTGAAATATTGTACAATTGCATTTCACACTCACTGAACTGAAACTTTGATTCCACGTCGGTCAATACTTAGGTGTTACGATTTGGGTGCAAGGGGAATCGAAGAGAAAAAATTAATTAAAGTATTTAATGAGGAATCATGAGTTAGTTAGTGGAATTATAATAGTCAAATGAATGAGTTACTCGCTTATATAGTTGATAGTTGTATAGATGTTGATTCTAGTTATTGGTGATGGGTGACCTAATTAAGTAAAGAAAAGAGAAGAGTGGTTATGTAAAGGAATCTAGGTATAGTGGGTGGGTGTGGGGGGAGGGGGGAGGCAAAGTTAATATAAAAGTGGAAAATCCAAGAATCCTGCTTCCTCTAATAACATAGCATATCCTGCAATTCGTGCTTTTGTTTCCTATCATAAGATAACTACTTTTTTGATTAATTATTACATTTGACACAGACATACAAAACCTATAAAATTAAACATCCTTATGGAATCTTACGACTCCGAACTTGTCATATATCCTTTAATTATGCTTAGCTTTTTTGCTAAAAAACAAAAAGGATATCCTTATTCCACAATGCAACTAGGAGCATCTTCCCACATTTCTTTTTTATGCCTCTTCATCATCAAATCCCATAATGCCGCACAACAAATTCTTTTTACTTAAGTATATTCTACCTAGCTATTTCATACGAATAATGGATATACAAATTTGCTTCATCAGGATTTAAATATATTGGAAGGTTTCAACTTTTAATATTTTTACAATGATGTACACAAGAGCGAATGTATCTTGGTTTGAGCGGTGTCATCCTACACCGCTACGTCGGAAAAGTTTACTATAATTAATATGCAAAAATAACATATGTCGATAATAAATAAATAAAAAATGATATTTCTTGAGCCAGTTACTGTGTCAGCTCGCATGGTTAGGTGCATCTTTTGCTTCTCTTAGGTCGTGGGTACCTTCACCAGTAGCATACGTTTTTTATTTTAAGAATTTTGTGCCCTATCTATTAAAAGATTACTCTTATATTAACTTCTAGGATGCTAGTCCATTATTAGTTGTCACGTTTTTTTTTTTTTTTTTTTTTTGTAGAGGCTGTTTAAAAACAATTTGCAAAATCACGTGAATGATAAGGTTTTGAGCAATTATTTGATGCATTTATAGAAAAAAGAGGCATTTGGAAATAAGTTTTAATGAGAATATACTAAATAGAAATAAAAAATGACGAATTCAGCTTAAAAATAAATACTCATCGAGGAGAGTTGTATTAATAGTTTGAATAATATATCTTTTTAAATATGATTCGAACTGTATTTTTTAATTTATTCATTTTCTTAAATATCAATACCGTTTAAAGATAATTTTGTCAACGCCCCTAGATACACACACACACACACACACACACACACATATATATATATATATATATATATATATATATATATATATATATATATATATATATATATATATATATATATATATATATATATATATATATATGTGTGTGTGTGTAAAAACTTTAATATTAGTTACCACTGCTCAACATTTGAATGGATTCTTCATGCCGTGTGCTCCTTTGTTGAAGAACACGTATTGGGGAGGGCGAGATCAAATAAAAAAGTTATACTAATAACAAATTAAAGACAACAATTATAAGAAAATGAAAATAAAAAGGAGAAGGGCACCCACAGAAACTAGAAACTGTGGAGTTGGCCAGTAGCATAGGTATATATGTAGAATTTTTTTTCTCGAGGAATTTAGTGAAATTCACTGCTAGCTATTTCAACAATTCAGACATATTAAAATGTATCAATATTAATACCAATTTTATGGTTTCTTTTAGATGTTGATAGATTCTCTTTTGTCAGCAAACGTTATTTATGAAATTTATAATAAAATGCTGCTCTTTCCGAGTATACATTCTCCGTCCCAATATATAGTAGTACTTGATTTGACGCACTTTTTTATTTTTTTTTACGCATTTCAAAAATAAAGTGTTTGAGTATTTTGGTGTCTTGAGTTTGAAATAGAAGTATTTCAATAAGACAGAAATGTAACAGTAGAATCTTAAAGTCGAAAAGTCAAATCAAATTTTAAAAAAAAAACGTACTCTTAATACTTACTAGTACTAGTCAATGGGCAGCTCTTTCGGGACTAACCAAAAGCATTATTCTTATTGTTTCCGGCATAATATTAAAATGTAACAATGCTTAATTATGAGAATAGTTTATTTCTGAATTCGCCGGGGTTATCGAAAACATGGAGACAGTCCACCAAAATCCACGGGTTATTGTGTGAAAGACAAATATTCAAGTTTATTTTTGATAATGTAATAATCCCAAGCATCAACTTTCTCATACTTTTCTAATCCATTTGCATCCAAAATTATCAAAAATAGAGAACTATTTAATGATGGGGGAAAATAAGAATCATTAAACGCTTCCCTTCCGGGACATCCGGTTTAAGGGGGAAAAAAGGAGATATTAGATGCATGCAAAATAATAAATTCTTGGAAGTAATTAAACGGAATTTCTGAAGAAGAAAGAAATATTTCCAAAATTATGCAAAACAGTTCATTAATTGGTCACGATATAGAATTACATAGTACTTATACTTCACATGTTTCAGTTTATGTGATATAGTCTAAATGAGTACTTCCTCCGTTCCAAAATAAATGAACTTGTTTAACTGAACACGAAATTTTAAAAATAAAATGAAGACTTTTGAAATTTATGGTTTTAAACAACTTAAAAAGGGCCCATGGTATTTGTGTGGTTATTAAAACTTCTCATCAAGGATATAATTGTAAGTTTAAATTAAATTATTTGCAAATTTAAAAAGGGGTCATTCTTTTTTGAACGGACCAAAAGGGAAATAGGTTCATATAAACTAAAGTAGAGGGAGTATAAAGTTTGAGAAGACCGAAAGACTTTCGAAACTTATGGTATTAAAGACATGGCAATTACCAACTATGTACATTTATAAGTAACTCATTATAAAAATTGGTCAATTGATAAAATATTACTAATATTAGCCAAATTAGCCAATTAGCTATTTGTAGCAAAAAGATATTTAATTTTTGCTTTGTTTTGAATGGGTGTTATTAGGATAGATTGGGCATAACTTATGGAGCTTGAATCTCACTACAAGAAAGTACAGAATTTGCAACAAAGTTTTAACAACAACTAAATTATTGTTGGCTAAAATTGATAAATGGCAACAACTCGATAAAATTGTTGCTATAGCATAGACTTTTTGACAACAAATTTTTTTTGTTGGCAAACATGTTAATTTTGTTGCCATATGCTATGATTTAGATAATAAATTTTAAATTTTTAAAATGGCAACAACGTTCTAGCAACAACTATAGTATTGTTGCCAAATTTTAATAAATAGCAACAGTTAATTTTAGTTGTTGCAAAAAATAGAATTTTTAACATAATAAAATTAGATTATAAATAGAATTTGCAATAATAAATTTTTGTTGTTGGCAATAAATATTAAATTTCCAGATAAGTGGATACAATTGTGGCCTAAAGCTTTTCAATTTTCCGCCAAAAACAAACGCGGCAAAACCAAAACCCACTTTTAATTACTTTCCCAGTTTTTTAGCCCATTCTCAAGTAAATATTCTTACTAGGGTTTTTCTTATGATTCTAATTCAAAGAGCTCATCCCCTGTTATTTCTGCTAATAAGAAGAATGGTAAGAAGTCTTGTTGCTGCTGATCGGAGAGAACGGTAACAACTCTATCTTCTGTGATTGTCTTTTATCGGGCCTATCTCTTTTCAAAACAAAGGAAATTTGCACTAGAATCTTGGAGAATTTTGTGGCTTGAAGTACTTAATTGGGTATGGGCATCTTAAATTCTTCTCCGCCAGAGTATGATTTGTGTTTTTTTCTCCTATAATTCCATATAAGTTTTCTGTTTTTGTCGTTGTCAGATTCTTGTTCGTTTCATTACTTTATTGTTTTAAATGTTGTCCACATTGTTGTTTTTAGCATAAGTTTTCTGTTTTGTTGTTGTCATATTCTTCTTCGTTCCATTAGTTTATTGTTTTAAAGTTTCTCCACATTATTGTTCATTGCATAATTTTATTGTTTTAAAGTTTGTCCAGATTATTGTTCCTTTTTTTAATGGACCTTTTTTTATTGTTGCAATAATATGAATGTGATATTATTTCCTCGAAGTATTATATGATACTATTTGTTGGTATACATATTATTATGCCAATAATGTGCGTGGGTTGTGGCCTAAAACATTCTAATTTTTTGCCAAAATCAAACGCGACAAACTTTCGCTTTTTAATAACTTTTTTCAAAATTTTAGCGCATTCTCTAATAATTATTCTGCCTAGGATTTTTCTTATCAACTATTCTTGAACGAGCTACTTCTCTGTTGCGTCCTGCTTGTTGCATCGTATTGCTGCTTATTGGAGAAGAACCGGTAAGAACTCTATCTTCAATTGTTTTACCCAATTACTGCTTCACCGAATTATGAAAATACCATTTTTTATTTTCTTTACTATTGAAGTACTTAGTTGGGTATGGTAAAAATCTTAAATTGTGATATTTTAAAGGTGAAAAGAGGTATTTTTAAGAGTGACATGTTATAAACTCTTGATTGAGATTCTATAGAACTGGTATTAATGTGAAAAGTAGCAAGGTGTAAGCAAGAAACTTTCTTGCTCAAAAATAAGAATATTAAAAGTGGTATTTATTATTAAAAAATTAAAAAAAAGAGAGGCCTTAGTTGAAAGAATGGTATCAGCTAGTCGGCGAGAATAAATAGTGAGATGAAATAAATTGTAAAAACATCTAACACTGGAGCAGTGGTGATTTAATTGCCAGTACAAGGGCAAGTATCTGTTATAAAAAATGTAAGAGGTATTATGCAAAAAAATATACAACAACAACAACAACAACCCAGTATATTCCCAGAAAGTGGGGTCTGGGGAGGGTAATATGTAGACAGGCCTTACCTCTACCTAAAAGGGCAGAGAGGCTGTTTCCAATCGACCCTCGGCGCAGGGAAAAGAAAGGGAAACAAAAAACAAAAACAAAAGCAGCATTAGTTACACCGGCATACATCACATAAATAGTTAACTAAACATAAGAGACATATGTACCATAAATAAATCGACATGCAATAATATTAAAACAGTAGCAAACTATGCAAAAAAATATATGGAGTATTATTAATATTATCAAAAGTAGGTGTTTCAGACAATTGAGATTCACATTTACACAAGGAAATAAAAAAATCAAGTGTTAAGTTGCAACAAGTAACAGATAGCCAACAGATTCCATAGCCTTGGAACAAAATCATATAATGAGACTGACTAAAATTATCAGTTAGTATATAACTCAACATGTAATAGTATGTATTAGATATTGTTTGACTAAAATATGTATCATGTGAAGGAAATGCCAAAAATTGGACAATCTTGCAATAGTTAGTGGTGTTGAATCTGGTAAGCTAATTCATTAATGAGGTTCTACTTGTTGTCATTATCTCTTTTCATCTTTTCTTTAGCTCGAGGGTATATTGAAAACAACTTCTCTACTCTTAAGGGTAATCTTATAGTTTTATTTTTATATTTTATTGTAGGTAAGTACATGATGGATAAGAGCTGGATATACATTAAGAATAGGATGTTACCTCAATACTTGAATGGTATCGAACAATTTTTAAACTTTGCATTTTCTAATCCTAATGTTGGTGTAAGAATCTAATGTCCATGCATTAAGTGTAATAATGTTCTTTTGAAAATACGAGAAGAAGTAAAGACAGATTTACTTAGGCAAGGAATTGATTCAACATATGATAGGTGTATTTATCATGGTGAATTGGATTCATCTTCGGATGATGGAACAAATGCTAGTATAAATTCAAATATAGGAAATGATGATGCTTCCACTTTTGAAATGTTGCATGACTTGTATCATGGTATTCCCACTAATAGTCATGAGTTTGATGAGAATAACGAGTCTAGTTGCGAAGAGCCTAATACATAAGCTAAAATTTTTTATAGGTTACTAAAATTGATTTGCCAAAGGATGCATATGATCCATTAGTTGAAGCTTTCGTTTATATTATCATTTTTCTTTTGTCTTTGTTCACAATTTATGTTATGCTGCCAGTATCCTTCCTTTATGCATGTTGTATTTTTAGCATCAAAGTATAGTTAGAAAAACATGCTAATAGGAATGTGAATACTTTGACAAGAAGATTGGGTCAATTATTCTGTAAGCTCATTGGTGGTAGAAAATTGAATTCTATTTTAAGTAAGCTCAGTTATGTTCTTTTCAAATTCAGGACATCTTCCAACTTCTAGACACACAACATAATCTGGATACTATCCTTAAAACAGCTAATAATTTATATTGATATCGCCGTAGTAGGCTCCATGATCATTTCAAGAAATATGCTACAACGGAGGAATGCTTACAAAACATGCCACCCGATGTTAATGAAGCTGAATGGAGATTCTTGGTTGAATATTTCAATTCTGATACTTTTAAGGTAATTAATTAGGATACGCAAAAATTAAATTGATTTAACTTTGCAAATTATTTATTTTCTTGTTCTACTTCTTATAGCTCATGAAGAAATATATTCACAGATTCATATTTATTACAGAGAATGAGTGAGCGAAACAAAACCAATAAGGAAAAAACAAGAAATGAATCATATTTGCGGCAGAAAATCCTTCCAGGCAGTATCTTTTGAACAGGTAACATATGTCTTTATTTTGATGATCTTAGTTATTTTTTTATTTAATAACATAAAATGATTTGTTTTGGTAGAGAAATAAAAGTACTGGAAAAGAGTCAAACTTGCAAAAACTTTGGAATTGACGCACATGAAGAACGGATATTGGGTTAATGATGCCTCTGCGGAATTAAATGTATGTGCGAAACTCTTATCCTTATCCCTAGAATGTGAGTCCGTAAAAATAAATATTGAAAGGTAGAGCCTGTATAAAAAAATTTGTATGATAAGGTGAAAGAATATGTTGCTGAACAAATTCAAGAAATTGAAGAGGATACTGATTTGGACCCGATTGTTAATGCTGCATTTGTGAAATTTGTTGGAGAAACGTCAAGTTATTTCTGTGGTCAAGGATTAAGATTTAAGTCAACAAATAGGAAATCCATGAATGGAATTCAAGAGGAACTACAAGCACAATAAAAAGAGGTAGAAGAAGAACGTCGTAAAAGAGATAGTGTAGAATGCCAGCTAAAGGAAGTAAAGATTAAGCTTGAGGAGGAGCGGAAAAGTCTAGAAGCCATGGTGCGTGACCAAAAACTATTGAAACAGAGCATGATGGCACTAGTATCACATTTGCTAAGTAATGAGGTATTTCAATTACTTGCTTTTGATCCTAAGAATATTTCGCTCAAACTAAACAACAACTAAAGTAAATCAGCAATAGTGTGACGAGGATGATTGCAAGCTGGCAATTGTGCCAAAGGTTAGCACTACTATTTGCATTGCTACTTTTACAGAGTATCATTGAGTTTTTCAAGAGTGCTATAAAGCAATTTTATTTGTAATAATAGAAAGGGAGCTACTTGGGAGTTAGTTTACTAAACCAAGTATTAGATAAAAAATTATCTCCTCCCTATATCATATTCACAATCCTCTAGCCTTTATAGTATTTCAAAGAAAAATAAAATAAATGGAGGAAGATTAACGTATGCAATCATTTTGGTGCATTAAAATTCAGCCATAATGTTAATTAAATAAGAATACTTTGAGCAGCAATGTGGACCTCTCATGGCGTTGGATGCAAATGCTTTCATTTGTGAATTGTGTTCACGTCTTGGTGTAAGGTCATCAACATTCATGGACTAAATCTAATGCTAAAGTGATTGATAGTGAAATTAATTTGTATTTGTATTGCTGGGACGACTATTTAGGAGCATGTGTGAAACTCTCTCCTATTAATTGTTAGGTGGGATTTTATTATGGTTCCTCATTCATTCCAAGTTGGTCATTGTTTCTCCTCTGGGTGGTTGTCATGACCATAAATTTCATAACTGAGTGGGGGAATAATGAACACAGACAGAGGTTCCGAGCTCTGTAAGGGTTGAGGTTCACTAACAGTAAATACATAATAATACAAAAAGACTACGAAAGAAAATACTTTGATTATTAAAAAGAAGATATTAAAACAACCGAATACATAAATTTCTCTTGTCGCACTATCTCTGTTTCTTTCTTGTTCCTGTATCATTCCTCTCCACTGATTTGTACGACAAATTAAGTTATGTAATTTTACTATGTTTAACAGAATGGAGTTTCTACTGGAATTCTCAATATTATTTCTAATTTAAGTGGTTCCGATGAAGCAAGTTGTTCAAGACTTATGGATGACGTAACGGTAAGAAAACTTCGTCTAACTCTTGTAAAAGTAGATTTCTTGGTTTATATTGTTCACTATCTTGATTGCATTATATTTCCATCTAGTATCTTGTCGTTGTTGCCACCACCATTCGTATCATGAACTTAGCCTTCACTCTCACAAATAAATTAGTTGCTGGCTTTGTCTCAAAGGCCACCTTTATATACAAATTAAAAGGCAGTTGAACATTGAATGTTAAATTATTTTGGAGCTAGAAATGATTCTCCATAGGGTGGCTTTGTGGTCCCTAAGTAGAATTTACACTGATAATAGTTAGTAGGAATATTTTCTTTAATTAAATTAGATTAGTACATTCAGTAGTTGAATCCAAAGTGAAAAAAGAAGGATTAGATTTAGGATTCTGATTGTTATGATAGTTTAGAAGAAGATTTACCCCTGTAAATGTCTAAAATGTCATTAGTCAGTATCTTCTTCCATTATTTGTTAATTTTCACTTACCTAAGTTCAAAAAGAAAAGTTACAGGTATAGAGAAAAGTTGTAATAACTAAGTTCATTTCTCTGTTGCAATTTTTCTTAGATTGCCCGTTTTCATTTTTTTTATGCTGTTTACTGCTATAATTAGTAGCTTTTGGCAGCACCATTTCCATAAAAAAGTGTTGTATATGAAACTCCCTTGACCAAAAAGAGTTTACTGATCTCAAAAATCTTCTATTATCTTAAAATTCAAGTAATCTTTTGCTTTCAGAGTCCAAACATCTAATAATTATCATACTAGTTTGTTCTGAACCACTTACTAGTAGAAGCGTATAAAATTCATATGCAACTATATTTTGTCCATCATGCTTATTTTGATCCAATCTAGTCATGCTCCCCCCCCCCTCCAAATATATGTATTATACATTGGTGCCCAAATTCTCTCTTTTGGTCTGGACTTGTGTAGTTTACAGTTTTCTTTTTTATAAAAAATATAATTATAATTTATCTTCTTTTGTAGGATGAGCGTGAGTAAACCAACATAGCTTGCAATATGATTCATCAATGCATAAGTAATTGGAAGAAAATTTGCTTTTAAGATTGTTATTAGAATAGAAATATGACTCTTGGAGATGTTCTTGTTATTTTTTATAAGTAAAAACACATGTTTTAGTGGTATTTAATTTTTAAAAGTATGTAAAATAGTTGGTGCTTCAGTTGTATTGACTTTTGCATATATATCATATACCAATTTATATATATATATATTTGTGATGTTTTAAAGGATAGAAAATGTAAATTGTGTATGTAGCAACTACATATTTATTGTTGCAAATAAATGAATATTATTGGTAAAAAGTAATCTGTGGCCACAACAATCCTTGTTGTTAAAAGCCTTTATAACAGAATAAGCTGCCCTCCCGCCAATATTTTTTGCCACAACTAATATTGTTGCAGAAAATTGATAATTTATCGCAACAATAATCGTTGTTGCTAAATATTTTCATAAACCACAATTATGTGACCAAAATATAATTAATGGCAACAACATTCTTTGTTGCGCTAAAACAACTTTTTGCAACAACTTTTTTTGTTGTTGCAAAAACTTTTCCCATCAGCATTTATTGCAACAGAATGCAACAACTTTTCTATTGTTGGCAAAAGTACTTTTCGCAACAATATTCAATATATGACAACAAATAAATTTGTTGCAAATTCCATGCTTTCTTGTAGTGTCTCAGTTGTGGATTAATTTGGTGAAGTTTTGAGGTTGTTTGAATTGAAAAATTCGAAGTAAAAGCTGGACATAAAAAAAATGATGTGTATCACACTGTGTATCATTTCTGTATCACATATGATCATATTTGTATCAATTGTGTATCACATATATATCCATGTATATTTGTGCGTGAGATACATATGTGATACATGTTTGATACATGTGTTGCAGAAGACATTTTTGAACTCGATTTAACTATGAATTTTGATACAAAATCAGTCCAAATCACCTCCAATCTTCCTCAAATTTTGTATATTGACTTATCTACATATTTTTAATAAATTTCAACTATACCCATTGAAAAAGTTCCTTTTTTGCTTAGATTTTTGGAATATCGTATAGATTTTTGTATTTCATCACTTTATTTGCTACCCCGTCCATAAAATTTCCTTTCCGTCTTGTATCTAGTGTTACTAATCACGCGTAAAAATATGAAAGGTGATTTTTGCATATGATTCTTTGAGAGAAAAAACTTTATTACTATTTGGTTTTTCAATTTTTGTTGGTTAATTTAATTTAGTCTATGACTAATGGCTAGAGATTGGTAAGTTTAAGATTTATTTGGGACTTCCCTTAAAAGATATTAGTATGAGATTTTACTTATTTGGTGCGTATTCTATTGGAGTAGTATATAACAGTAGAACTTCAAAATGGAACTTTAATCAACTACAGTATAGGCAGCTAGAGCCTAGAAGCATTTTACCTACAACCACTGTCAGTAACACCTGGGAAATGCGTCCATTGTCCACTGATGGATTAGTTGGCTAAATTTTTTGCAATTATAGATAGACACATTAATCATTATCAATAATATTTATTATTGCGCTGCAGCCTAATTTTGTTAGAAGGGGTTGGATAATCTTTTATTATGAAAAAGATTCTCCATTTTCTGTTGTCCTGCTGAGTTATATTATTTGATGTGAAGATTGTTCAAAGAAAGAATGAAAATTCATATGTTTGTCATATATATATATATATATATATATATATATATATATATATATATATATATATATATATATATATATATATATATATATATATATATATATATATACTTCCTTGGTTGCAGGAAAATGGTATGGAAACTTGGTACTTGTAATGTTGCTCAGTCTTTTTTAAAGTCAAAACTCAAAAGGGGTATGGTGATCACTGAATTGTTGATAATTCACATCAAATGCCATATATATGAGAAATAATGTATAAACGCATACATACGTGATAATGATCTGATATAAGTATATATATATGAATGACATCTACTCCAAATCAATCACTCCATCTTGACGTATAGCTTCATTTCGAAGTGATAGATCCTTGAGCCACACCTCCCCCCCCCCAACTCCTGCAAGCAATCCCCACCCCCACGCCCACACCCATCTAACAATACAAGGTAGGAGTGTACATGGACATGGTTGACTCGGTTTTTTATTAAAATCAAACCAAACTAACTAGTATATTAGTTTAGATTAGTATATTCGGTTTTGTTGAATTTTTTGGATTATTTATTATATAAATATTATTTCAATATTACTTTGTAAAAGATATAAATAAAATTTTGATAAGTAAGTATATGTTTAGTAAATACCAAAAAAATTGACAAATATATGATCCATTAAAATATTTTTATGGGACAATCGTTTTAGTAACACATGATAGTATTTTCTTAGGGTTTTGACGATAATTTTTCGTTGATGTATGCTTTCAAGGTTAACCAAATTTACTGATTAAACAAACAATAAAAATGATAACTAAATAATGACAAGTTCTATTTAATTTTAGATTATCGAAATACCATTTCAAATGCAAAAGATATATAAGGAATCTTAATATATGAATATGAAAAAACGAAGAGATGATTGAGTTTTTTTATTTTATTTTTTGATATATTCGATAAGAAAGTGATACACCGTAACCCGTTATCTAAAATAAAATAAAAATGAATACACTTTATAGTTCTATTAAATATTACTTCCCATGATTAGAAGATTCCAAATGTTAAATATTACTTCCAATTTAAATATTACTTCCCATGATTAAAGATATATATATATCGATTTGGTTCGAATATTTTTACTCGATACCACAACAAATTAAGGCAAATTTAATCGAATTTTCAATCAATTTGATTTGACTTTTTAATTTGGTACATTTTTTCGATTTGGTTTGAATACCCTAATACAAAGGAAGAATAGAAGAAGAAAAAACTACTAATAAGTCACAACCCATATCATGATGAATGATGATTAGTCATGAAACAAGAGACAAACAGTTTTTTGCTTAGCAGAAAAAGTAAATATAACAGCAAAATGTAAATGCTTGTTTTCGATAAGACTGAAGATGAGTTGAAGAATGACTAATTAAATCAAATTTCTATATATCACTTGGTGTGCGTAAATCAAATTTCTATGTTTCTTTTTTCTTTTTTTTCAAAAAACCCAGTGGGAAAATTGTTTAACCAAAATATTGAACTTCGATTAAAGCTCGAAAATAATAGAGAAATCGGGTTACTGATAATCAAGAGACCGAAAAAATGTGGTAGGCTTTCAATAATTAAAATAGACAGTAAAAAAGGTTATATTCCAGAGACTGTTGTATGTTACAATTGGTATAACTTCCTCCTTTTATAGCTGACTCTAGATGGAGGAATAAAACGTAAGTTTTAATGAGCAATAAATGATATTAAATAGGTCGTTACACAATCATTTTCAATAAATGCTGATCCTTTAACGTATAGGATGTTTAATGATTGAATTTAGACTCATTTCTGCCTTCAGATCCATGCTTTAAATGTTTTTTGACCCGTTGCTTCTGGGGTTTTGAAAATATACGGTACTCGTATCTACTTCCTTTGTCTTCTAAAATCCTTTGTCTTCTGAAATCACGTTCTAGCCCGCTCCAAATAGGCACGGGTCTCTTAGTCGTATTGCGTCCCGTGTCTATTTTATTCTTTTGTGTCTTTTGTTCACCTTCCTTCATAATACTAACCTTGCGCATATTCCATGTGTCTTGTCACGTCATAAAAAAAATTTTCCAATACAGATAGTCCCCCCACTTTCCATTTATTTATTATTTAAATATATGGGAAGTGGATGCTTAGAAAAAAGGAATTTTTGTCACAATAAATGCTATGTCAGTGTTGACGTTTTAGTTGTCCCTTCCATTTAATGCACCATATACGTGTCACTTCTCCACTAGTTCTGTGAGTTTGCATCCTTTTCTTTGCTTTATTCACGAAGTGATAGTTACCTTTATTATAGGCATTTCATCATTACTTTCCCTGGTTTACCGGTCGCTTTTCGTATATTCCTTTGATTTCTTCTTCTTTATCTTTTTCACTTAGTAACTCATTGCTTCTTCCTTCTACTCTTCTTTTGTAAAAACGTGCTGAGCCATGGCATCTTCTAACCCTAGAAAAGTTCCAATCCTTGACCAGTTTCCCAATGCTCCCGCAAGGCATCGAAAGGGTGGAACTAGTGCTCCTCGTGGTATGAGATCAATACGGAGCAGCATATCTGGTTCTACTATCCTTTCTAGCACTTCTTCCAGGGGATCTTTATCTAACAAACCTTCTTCCAGGGGAAAAGAATCTGCGGAACCTCTTCAGGAACCGACGGTAGATGAAGTTGTACCATCAGACTTGTCCTTTGAGCATGATAAGGAGGTTCTTTGCGAGCAAATGCTCAAGTTGGGGAAGGTTGATGATTACCCCTCTATAATTACTGAACCAATGGTTCCTTTAATTCGGGAGGATTGTCATTGGAGAGCTAGCACTCTCATAGTTATTCCTAACCCTAACCAGAGGATTTATTTTTACAACCCTGGTTTTTCTTGTGTTTATACTTACCCCTTTACTCTGGGATTTTCTCCTGCTATTGACCCAGTGATTCTTGAATTGTGTCACTTCTTCAAGATCTGTTTAGCCCAAGTCGGTCCTCTGGTTTGGAAAGCAGTAGCATGCTTAAGGTTTATTTCAACTAAGGCAGGTGTAAATTTTACCTTTCCTCACTTGATTCACCTTTACCACCCCAAACTTTTCTGCAACAGAGTCTTTTCATTGTCTGCTAGAGGAAGGAGGGTTTTGATAAACCCTGAAGATGTTAATGACCGTGGTTGGTATGTACGGTTTGTAAGTTTTCCCACAGTTGATTTGGTTGGTGAATTCAACATGCCTTTTTCGGAGAAGTGGAACATGACTCGTATGTGTTTTATTTTTTGCCGTGTCCATTTTTTGACATTCCATTCTTCTGTTATTAAAGCACTTTTGTTTCGATTTTTGGAATAACTATCATGGGAGATGTGGAACCCATCCCTGATTTCTGTGCTTGGGTCGATGCTCTTTTGAAGGATGTACCCATGGAGGCACGTACTTGGAGATCAATCTCTATTAGGCGTGGCTGGAGGGTCAGAAGTCATGGTATTCACTTGCTATTTCCTTTGCTTAGAATAAAAACTTTTGCATATCCGATCTTATATCCTTCTTTTTGTCAGGATTTCCCAATCGAGGTATGAAAGCTGAAGCGGCTCTTGCTCTTAGAACTTCTTCCCAAACTACTTCAACTTCAAGGAGGTCACAAGATATTTTAATAAAGAGGAAAGAATTTGAGGAAGATTCTGATGTGGAAGAAGATGAAGGTACACCCTTGGTAGCTCGTCCCAGGTCTAGGAGACGAGTGATAATTTAGAAGATGAAGCTGAAGCTCCTCCTGCTACTGAAGTTCCTCCTGCTCGTACCTCTGAGCCCGTCACTATTATATCTGATGAAGAAACTGTTCCAAATGACACTCCCTAGTCTACTCAACGCCTTTTCCTCGAAGGTTTCGGGGGTGGTGATTTTGGCCCAGTTTTGGAGAAAATCCCCTTTTCAACTTCCGTTTCTATTCCACCTATCTCTTTTGTTATTTCAAATAACCACACGGCTACCATTCCCACTCCCACTTCTTTTCCAACTTCTGGTCCCGTGCCTGTTCCGAATTTTGCAAATACCACCGTCTTTACCTCCTCTATCGCGTCTCCTTCCGTCAGTTGTGTGGAAGAGGGTTCTAGAAGTAGGAGCATGGCCATGAGGAGTGTTACACTTGAGGTTCCGGCAGATAGGAGCCTCTTAAGGAAGTCAGGCAGGGCAGATGCCTGGCTTAAGCCCCTGATTGGGGATATTAAGAAAGGGAAAATGGACAGCCATAGCTGTTTGACTCTAGTGAACGACATAGTTCACAATACTTTGAGGGTATGTTTCTTATCTCTCTTTTTTAAGAAAAATATTTTCTCTTGATTTCCACTCATACACATTTGTTATACAGGCCAACCTTATAGGTACGGAGCTTATGGGGAGAATTTCCATTTTGGAGAGGAAAGCTCGTGAAGCTGACCGAACTATTTCTGAAGCTGAAAGGAAGGCTAGGGAAGAGGATGCCAAAGAAGCTAATTGGCGAGGACAGTTGAGAGATTCTCAGAAGAAGGTTACAGATTTACAGGAGCACAGTCATAACTTAGAGCAACAAAATCGAACTTTGGCTTCTGAATTGGACGGGGTTAGGGCTTCCCTCGGCAAGGTGGAGAAAGAAAAAGAAAGTCAAGAATGTTCTTTTTCTGAACAATTGTCTAGGTCCAGCGAGGAGATTAGGGAGCTTAAGGTTCTCTTGGAAAAGAAAGAAAAGTATGCGGGGGAGTTAGTGCAAACCTTATCTCAGGCTCAGGCAGATTTGCAAGCTTCCTCTAATAAGGCACGTGCCTTGGAAGAATCACGTTCCTACCTGGAAGTCTCCTTTAACTCTGCTTTGAATGAAAACCAATCGTTAAAGGACGAACTTACCTTATGTAAGAAGGATTATGCCCTCCTTGAGGAGAGTTTTGATGCGGAGGTGAGCTGGGCTTTCCTGAATTCTCGTTGGGATGCCTTAATGGAGGCTAGCCAAGAGGGTTTCGACTTGAAGTCTGAGTTAGGCAAGGTTTTGAGCACTATTGAGATGAACCAACAATCTTCTTCTCCTCCTGATGACTTGACCATGGCTAATGATTCCCCCAATGAGGGAGTTGCTCATGCCGCAACTCCGGCTACAACAATCGAGGTTGTCGTGCCTTCTTTCCCTCCTAGTGGTTCAACTGTTTCTGCTTCCTTAGCGTCTGTAAATCCTGAAAATGAGGAGGTTAACTTAACAGCGTCGGAGAGGTCTACTTCCTCATGAGCGAGTTAAGATTTCCAATTTTTGAATCAGTCCCCAGTTTATGGGATATTTGTATAATCTTCTTATTTTGTAAGGATTTTTTGTTTGAACCCTTTATATTTTAATTAATACCTCTTTATATTTTATTCTTTCCTATTTTCGTACTTAGGACTTATGGAATAATTTTGCATTTTTGTCCTTTTGAAAATGCTTTATTGATTCATTCGTGGACTTGTCAACACGAAAATTTGCATTTTTATCTTTTTAGAAAATGCTTGATGATTCTACTCGTGGACTTGTCAACACGAGGATTATAAAAGAGGGCCCTTTTATATATTGGCACTTAATGAAGAAGACGTCTCAACTTAATAAATGGTGTTATACGATGAAAGAAATAGGAAGCACATGTTTGTGTAAAGTAATTTGGACAAGTTTTTATTCATTAACTTGAGCAAATTTTGAATAATACATGCGTTGTTGTACGTCTATGACTGTCTCGCAACTATTTTTTGTGCAACAGATTTTTTAATAAAAAATACACAAGGTTTTTTCTATACAACCTATTTTAGCACGCAGCCATAGTCCTATCTTTATGTATATAGAAAGGACTTGAAAAGTGTCTACAACATTGAAAAATATTTTTTGCAGAGTAAAACGTAGTTATTCGCAGCTATTGCAGCTTTTAGCTTTCCTTTGAATTCCTGTATCTCTTTCGTGGTTCCACGCCCACTTTTTTGCACGAAGCTATCTTTTGCACGAGTTTTTGAATTCCCGTATCTTTTTATGGTCCCGCTTCTACTTTCCTGCATGAAGCTATCCGTACTGTGTAGTCCCCAAGTGTGTAGGCGTTGTAGGGATGAGGCCTTGAGCATTTTAGTTGTTACTTGTAAGCTGACCTTTTCCCTGAAACAAAACATACACGGGACTCGAAAATATAGCTTTTAGATGTAGACTGCCTACACGTATGCATTTCCATCATATCTGTGTAACCTTAGGCTTAGAATTTATGAGTATCCTATTTTGCCATGCAGGTTGTATCTCATCATTTGGTACGGGTTAGGATTTGTGCCTAGCATCTAAAACTGTTAGTAAAATCACGACAAACGATAGGCATTATAATTTCCAGTAAAGGCTAGCAACTTTCTACAGAAACTCTAGTATAAGACTTGAAAGGCTTTTCACGTGTCAGTTGAAGAGTTCTGCACAAATTGGCTATATGTTGCTTGAGATATACTATTATCGAATATATCTACCTTAGAATATACCTTCTAGTGATGACTGAGGCAAAAATCATATACAACGTTTTTTCTTCTTAGGTGTTGCATGAACCTGTGCTTTCATTCCATGAACTGATTTATTTCAAGCATCACGATTATGAATATCATGCTTAAGAATCAAAATGTTACGTATGTAAGAAATTGACAGGTTGGTCTTAGAGGGTACTTACCGTAGCCTTTACTAAAAGGATATCATGTACCTTCCAAGTTGACTTACCTCCTGACTTTTAACTTCTCTATTTGGCGCTACGAGGTGCATATTGTTCCCCATAAACTTGACGAATTTCCCATGGTGTTGGGAACTTCATGATTTGATGCAAGGTCGATGGAACAACACCCATCTCGTGGATCCATGGTCTTCCCATGATTATATTATATGTCATCTCCAGATCTACTACCTGAAATTTGATATCTTTTTCTATACCTTCTATAAAAGTTACTAAATTTACCTTTCCTTTAGTTACTATGCTAGAGTTATTGAATCCTGATAAAGTATGCACCTTTGGGATCATCTTGCCCTCCATTTGCATCTCCCGTAACACCCTTAGTAGGATGATGTTTGTTGAACTTCCTGGATCAATCAAGACTCTTTTTATTTTAATATCATGTATGAGTAAAGATATTACCAGTGCGTCGTTGTGAGGGGAGATGATTCCTTCCATGTCTGCATCGTCGTAAGCAATAATTTCTCCTTCCCTCGGCTAGCGTTCGCGTTTCTCGGGCATAGTTGAGAGTTTGAAGACTTTGTTGGAAGATGGATACGTCACCTCATATATACCTTCTCCCCCATTTATAACATTCACATCTCTTAGGTGACGGGGGTTTCGACGGTTCTTGTCTATTTTTCATGTAAGACTGCTTTCCTTTCTCACTAAATAATTCAGTGAGATAACCATGCTTCAATAGATGGCCTACTTCACTTTGTAGAAGCCGACATTCCGACGTCTTATGACGATGATCATTATGAAATTCACACCAATTGTCTGGATTACGTTTATTTGGATTTGAATGCATCTCTTTCGGCCACCGTACTTTATCTCCCATGCCTCGCAAAACAGCTACGAGCTCTGAGGTGGTAATGTTGAAATTATATCCACTGAACTTTGCTTTTGAACTCCCGTCATCATCATATGGGCCCTGCCTGTTTCTATCATTTCTAAATCTAGAAGAGGAACATGAGTCTCTACCCCTTGATTTTTGGTCATATCGCTGACTTTCTTGCTTCATTCTTAAATCTCTTCCTGCAGGGCCCAGATATGGATCGTACCTGCTCCTACTTATTCTTTCTTCGATTTCGGACCTCCGGGGCCGGCTCCTTTCATCATGGGAATGCACGGTATCTTCTTCAATTCTGAGCTTTATGTTGTACCTATTATAAACGTCGTTCCACGTAGTAGCAGGAAATTCACGAAGGCTTTCCTTCAGCTTTCTCGTAGCCTCAGAACTTTTCTCATTCAGGTTGCCTGTGAAAGCTATGGCAGCCCAATTATCTGGTACCCGTGGCAAAGTCATCCATTCCCGTTGGAACCTATCAACGAAATCTCTGAGTAATTCCGTATCCGCTTGTTTAATCTTGAAGATGTCCTCCATCCTCTTTTCAACCTTTTGCGCTCCTGAGTGTGCTTTTATAAAAGTATCTGCAAGCTCAGCAAACGAGTTAATAGAATTCTCACGTAAGAGTGAATACCAAGTTAGGGCTCCCTCGTAAGTGTTTCTCCAAATTTCTTAACCAAGACAGATTCGATTTCCTGCTTGGTTAAATCGTTCCCCTTAACGCCTATGGTAAATGCCGTCACATGATCTCGAGGGTCGGTTGTACCGTCATATTTTGAAATATCTAGCATTTTAAACTTCTTTGGAATAGGAAGAGGGGCTGCACTTGGCTTCCAGGGTTGCTGAGAATATTTATCCTCGGCAATCCCCTTAATTACTGGGGGAACTCCCGGAATTTGTTCGATCCATTCGCTTTGTTCCTTGAGTTGTGCCTGCACGGTTAGTATCATGTTTTGTAAATAAGAATTGTTTGCATTACATGTATCCACTTCACGTGGTCCACTGGGAGATCCTGCATTCGTGTTATCAAGACCAGAGTGAGGATTCTCGAGATTGTTGTTATTAAGAGTAAGGGCAGGTGAGGACGATGGTAACCGATCAACCAAAGTTTGGAGGGCTTGACTGACTCGTGCGTCAATTATGCCCTGAAGAGTTTGTTCAACCCCTTCAAGATGTTCCGGCTGCTCCTGTTCACTAGAAGTAGGTATGGGTGTGCCTTCTCGAGATTGACGTGGAGAGGCTGGAAGGGACAGAACTAAATTATCATTGTTCAAGTCCCCTTGATCGTGAGGGGCCTGGTTTTCAACATCATTGTTATTGTTGTTGTTGTTTGACATGACGTTCTCAACAAATGAAACGTATAAGTTCCAGAAAGAATCGATTATCAGATTCCCGGTAACGGAACCAATTTGTTTAACTAAAATAATGAACTTCGATTAAAGCTAGAAAATAATAGAGAAATCGGGTTATTGATAATCAAGAGACCGAAAAAATGTAGTAGGCTTTCAATAATCAGAATAGACAGTAAAAAAGGTTATATTCCAGTGACTGTTGTGTGTAACAATGGGTATAACTTCCTCCTTTTATAGCTGACTCTAGATGGAGGAATAAAACGTAAGTTTTAATGAGCAATAAATGACATTAAATAGGTCGTTACACAATCATTTTCAATAAATGTTGATCCTTTAACGTATAGGATGTTTAATGATTGAATTTAGACTCCTTTCTTCCTTCAGATCCATGCTTTAAATGTTTTTTGACCCGTTGCTTCTGGGGTTTTGAAAAGATACGGTGCTCGTATCTACTTCCTTTGTCTTCTGAAATCCTTTATCTTCTGAAATCACGTTCTAGCCCGCTCCAAATAGGCACGGGTCTCGCAGTTGTTTAACCAAAATATTGAACTTCGATTAAAACTAGAAAATAATAGAAAAATCGGGTTACTGATAATCAAGTGACCGAAAAAATGTAATAGGCTTTCAATAATTAGAATAGATAGTAAGAAAAATTGTATTTCAGTGATTGATGTGTGCTACAATGGGTTGAACTTCCTCCTTTTATAGCTGACTCTAGAAGGAGGAATAAAACGTAAGATTTAATGAACAATAAATGACATTAAATAGGATGTTACACAATCATTTTCAATAAATGTTGATCCTCTAACGTATAGGGTACTTAATGATTGAATTTGGACTCCTTTCTGCCTTTAGATTCATGCTTCAAATGCTTTTTGACTCGTTGCTTCTGGATGTTTTGTATAGATACGAAGCTCGTATCTATTTTCTGTTGATGTCCTTCATCTCCGTAGTTACGTTCTTACTTGTTCTGAATAGGTACGGGACTTCTTAATCGAATTTCACCCCGTGCCTATTTTACTTCTTCGTATCTCCTCCTCAAAATAATAAAATTCCTTGTTGATATTCTACGTGTCTTGCGACGTCATAAAAAGTTTTTTTCCAATACAGCAGTCGTATTGCGTCCCGTGTCTATTTTATTCTTTTGTGTCTTTTGTTCACCTTCCTTCATAATACTAACCTTGCGCATATTCCACGTGTCTTGCCACGTCATAAAAAATTTTCCCCAATACAAAAACCCCAATTCACACGCTCATAAGTTATACTCATTGGATTTTGGTTCTCTCAGTTTGAAAAAAGTTAAGAACATGGAATCAACATTGACGAAAATGCACCCACCCCCTTTACCCCTCACTCACTAAACCCTCCGTAAATATAATTCATGTATACATATAAAAGTATTAAATTAAAAAAACAATTGCTCCTATATGGGAACATTATATTCATCGGTTTCACAAGTAGGCAATGTTCATGAGATGCCAAAGTTTTTCTGAAGAATCTCTAAGACTACGTACACTAAATATTCTATGAAACTTGAAAGTTGCAAACACTATTTATTTGAGCAGTAAAAATCCACATACACAAGAAAAGGAGAGAAAAAAAAGAGACAAATGGAGCGAAAAGTTGAGGGGATAGGACTTGTCTATTAGGGAAAAATATTGGTGGATTACGAGCGATTTTATTTTGTTTATCACACAAATACTAATTATGTGAGACCTCTTTTTATCTCACATATTTGTGTACTCATATCTTATATATCCGAGTCCACAAAATTCCGTACACAACTAGTATCACTTGTGTGAGAGGTTGATTATGTTTGTAGCAGCTCCAAAAGCAGAATGGATATTCAGACTTGTAAATTGTAGCATTCCATCTGCATTAATTTCACTTGCATTAATAGCCTATCGATGCAAATAGATAGGGGCTACAAGGAGGTGATGTTATAGCCTTATAGGGACATGCCCAAAAGTTTCAATGGATATGGACGTGCTCTATAAGTTAAAGAAATATGCAACAACAAGGCAAATACCCTTTCCTCAACCCCCCCCCCCCCTCTCCCCCACCTCCAGCTAGGCAAATGATTTGAGGGATGAGAGGATGGTAAATGAAGAAAATGGTGAGGTAATTACTAGAGATTCGTTTTTGTATAATTTAGATAAAGAATGGGCCATTGCACGCAAGTTTGCAGTTTGGACTCCAGAAAACTTGTTGACATACTTCATTTTTCTATAACCGTTCCCTATTCGGTATCAACTGCTCCAATTAATTCAGATTTATATCAAAAAATGTCTTCTTTTTTTATATCTAGAACATCGTAATTCTTCAATATTTAAAGCTTAAAATTCTTGTCTAGTAATAGAAAGTTGAAGGTTGATGATCTATTATTATTAAATTTGTTTGAATGTTAATAATTTACGCTTTAACTTGTAGTTCAAATACTGATATAGTAAGTTACTATAAAAGCTCAAAACTCCATTTTTGGAACTTTAAAAACGTTGAAGAAAATAAAGCGAAACTTTTGAACTTTAATTTGCTGAAAATCATGCTAATCAAGTAGACTTCGATGAACCACTTAACACGTAGATAAAGTAAATATAGCTTATACTCTGCCAATTGATAGAGAAATATTGAAGAGTAATAAATATATGTGGGTTTGAGTACCCATCAAGAAAGCAATATATAGAAAGCACGGTCGGGCAATCTATCAAGCATTTTATCTAAAAAAATAAAGTGGAAAGTGATCATTCCTTGTGATTTTGTTGAGCTTTAGATAGTCCATACACACCCTCCAACCGGTCACCATTCTTTTTCGGAATAAATTCATTCTTGTCATTGGTGACCACCGTCATGCCTCCCTTCTTTGGAAGATATTGAACCGGAGAAGTCCACAAACTATCAGAGATAGAGTAAACAACCCTGACATTCAATCACTTGATAATCTTCTTTTTGAAAAATTCTTGCATAGCCTCATTGAGTCTCCTTTGATGTTCGATAGATGGTTGTGCACCATCCTCCAATTATATTTTATACATGAAAAAGGCAGGGATTATCCCTAGAATATTCACAAATGTCCACCCAATATTTTTCTTCCTCTGTTGTAGCACCGCCAATATAGAATCTACCTCCGCTTTAGTCAAACAAGAGCAAAGAATAATCAATAAAGTAGAACAAGGACCAAGAAATTCATATCGAAGATATGGAGACAATGGATTCAACTTCGAGGTAGGAGGCTCTTCAATAGAAGGCTTTGTAGGAAGAGTTGTCCTATTTTCAAGATCCAGGGATAATTTTCGGGGTGCATAGTTGTATGACCGCATTCCTTGTAAAAAATCACACATTCCATGAAGCCATCTATCTCATCATCATCAAAATTGAGCAAGATGGTCTCCAACATATCACCAACATTGGTTGAAGACTTGTTTCATCAACAATAAAATCGGTCGCCAAGTCCACAAAAGAACACGCCTCATTGCTATTTGGTTGCCTCATGGACTTACACACATGGAATACCACTTTTTCATCACCAACCCAAAAGGTAAGCTCTCTGGATTCAACATTACAAATAGCCTTCCCCATAGCAAGGAAATGTCTCCCAAGAATTATCGGCACTTCATAATCAACCTCACAATCTAATATGACACAATCCACCGGAAGAATGAAACATGAACCAAGAAATTTTCAATCACTCCCAAGGGCCTCTTCATAGTACGACCAGCCATTTTCAATCTCATAGAGATAGATCTTATTTTTCCAATTCCCAAAGTCATGAAAATCTAATAGGGCATCAAATTAATACTTGTTCAAGATCATACAGAGATTTAGCAAATTCGACACTTTAAATTAGACAATCAATCGTGAAAGCACCGGGATCATCCAACTTAGGAGCTATTGAATTTACAATTACACTCACTTTACTAGTGATATTGATGGTTTTAAAATTCATTGACCGCTTATTTATATTAAGATCGTTCATAAATATTGCATAACCGGGCATTTGTTCTAAAGCTTTAACTAATGGAAAATTGATTGAGAGACTCTTCATCATTTGAATGAACTTCTTGAATTGATTTTCACCACTTTGCTTGGAAAGTCTTTGAGGGTATGGAGGTAGAGGCTTAGGCAATGGTTCCTTAGCCTTTTGCACTACTAGCTCCAGTATGTCAATAACGTGTTCCCTAGACAAGTTCACCTCCTCTTGAGTCTCTTCCACATTATCATCAATACAATCCAACTTCATCATTAGGTTGTGCCACATTTTGGGATCTCTTCTTCTTGCATCACTTGATCATCATCAAGAAGTTGCCTTCCACTTGAGGTGGGTACATTCCCGCCTCTTCCACTTCTAGTGATAGTCATCATGGCATGTCCCGTGTTATTATCACCCTTTGGATTTACCACCATGTCACTTAGTAGTGCCCTCTTAGGGTTAGAATTTAGAGCTTTAGAGGTTTACCCCATTTGAACGTCTAGGTTGCGGGTTGATGTATTGTGTAAGGCAAGTTGGGCATCCGAATCGACATCTTTTCCATTAATTGCTTGAACTTATTTTCAATACGCTCCATGTCATTATTTGAAGAACTTGAACTATGGGAAGGATAAGGAGATGGGTTGTTTGGTTGTTGATACATTGGGGGCCTTTAAAAACCCGACCCCCGGTTGTCTTGATTGTTGTTTCATTCGCCTTGGTTGTTACCTCCCCAATTTTCTTGATTGTTGTTGTTATGCCAATTCCCTTGATTGTTGCCTTCACTCCGGTTTTCTTTGTTGTTAGAATTCTAATTTCCTTGATTGTTTTGAGGTCACCACTGTTGTTTGCTTGGGCATTAGAAATCATTTCTTTGCCCTTGAAAATTATTTACGTATTGCAATTATTCCTCTTGTTCATTATGGGAATCATCTTGCTCAAAACCACTATCTTCTTGCACATGGTTCTCCACTTGAGTTTTCACTTGTGGACCCTTATTCCTTCTCTTGTTTACCATCATGTTCACCTCTTCCACAACATTGACTTGATTAGGAGCTTGCACTTGACTAAGTTGGGACTTTGCTAGTTGATTCATAGTGGTTATCAATTCGGCAATGGCTTACCCATTGTCTTGCAATTCTTTATGAAAGTGGATCATATTCGGGTCAAATTGTGGAATATTGGCCCGAGATTGCCAGCCGATGACATTTCTTCCCACTCATCCAAAATCTTATACGCCTCTGCATAAGGCATAGTCATAAAGTTCCTATCAACAAGTTGATTCACTATACAGTGGTTGAATGTGTTAATCCCCTGATAGAAGGTTTGTTGAGTCATGTTTTTCGTCATATTGTTGTTAGGACATTCCTTAACCATTGTTCTATAACTCTCCCATATCTCGTGTAGTGGTTTATTTGGAACTTGCTTGAATTCCAAAATCTCATCTCGAAGTGTAGACATGTGTTCGAGAGAAGAAGAACTTAGCAATGAAATTTTCCGCCAATTTATCCGAAGTGTGAATCGAATGATTCGACAATCGTTCCAACAAATCTAAAGCTTTCCCCATAAAGGGAAAAATCCTTAGCCTCAATGCATTCTCGGAGGCATTTTTTGCTTACTCCCCTAACAAGTGTCCGCAAACCCCTTTAAGTGTTTATAAGCATTTTGTGTTGGAGCATCGGTGAAGAATCCCTGTTGCTCAAGCAAAGTAAGCATCACATTTGTTATTTGGAAGTTTTTTGTCCTAATACAAGGATGGGCTGTTTGACTAGCATAACCTTCGTTGGGCAATATCCAATGTGGAGTCGCTCGGGGTAGAGGTTGGGGGTGGAATAAGCACGTTTTCCTGAGGCACTCAGACTTTTTGATTGGCTTGAGGTTCAAGAGGTACCTCCTCGACTTGCTCATCCTTACCATTCACATCCCCCAAAGACACATTTCCGAGATCATTATTTGCCTCCATGATTGTACCTAAAATTTCCCACACAAGTTAGTAACACGGAAAGAAAAGAAGATATACCAAAAACAAACCCAAATATATAGCTAACACCATTTTAACTCCCCGACAACGTTGCCAAAAATTGATCCAAATTCAACTCACAGTCAACGGTGAGTGGAAATGGCCGTCGGAAGAATAGTAACCAACAAGATTCTGGGTCGATTTTTACAAGGAGTTACTAGGGGTGTAAGGAGTATACACTTGACGAAAGAGAATTGATTAACCAAATTTGCACTTCTACAAAGGGTTTTGATTTATATTTCTATATTACTCTAACAATTGTAAGCTAAGGAAAAGAAACTAGAAATGAATAATTTTTTTGGTGTTTTTCCAATTAGTTTAAAAGCCTAGGGACGTGGTCATAACCTAGGTGTCCGTCTAATGGGTTAAATACGTTGATACTTGTTTTATAGATTAGGGTGTACTATAGCTCCTAACTCTATATTAAATACTTAATACCTCTCGGTCAAAGAGTGATTTTACCCAAATTGGTTTTCTCAAATCCAAATGGGTTTAAAAAAAAATTAGTTGATATGAGCTCAAGTCGGGTTCTTACTATCTCTAGTTTAAACCCTTTAATTAGGCTAATAAACTCTCAATTTGCTAATTTCATTTTAACCAAGTTATCTTAGACTAGGTCTATCTTTCTCAAGTAGAGACTGTCACACCTCTTTTTTCGCTTTACTTTTACCAGGAAGTCCCGCTTATTTTACTATACCCCCGGAAGGGATATAATAAAGAAGGAAAGGAGTTTTTCTAATTTAAGGACCGTCAGAACGGGATTAGTTATTTAAATTTTTCAGAGTTGCCACTTGAGAATATAATGGTGTCCCAAGTCATCGGTTTAATCCTGAACCGAGGAAAGTTTTACTCTATTACAGTCTGCGAACTAGAAATCCGGATAAGGAATTCTGTTAATCCGGGAGAAGGTGTTAGGCACTCTCGAATTCCGTGGTTCTAGCACGGTCGCTCAACTGTTGTATTTGCTTTTATATGATTTCTCTATATATTCCAATTATGTGCATTATTAATATTCCGCTTTATCAATTTTAGGGAATTGCAACGTCGTGAAAATACATTTTTGAACCACACCGTACCAGTACACTTGTGGCTTTAAATACATTTCGACTTCGTGAGAGTAAGATTTGGGTCACATAAATGTGCACCCGTACTTGATAATATATATTAAAATTGCACCTAAAATATCTACGTCTTATTACTTTGGTAAAGACCGTGAAATTAGCTAAACGGTCCTTCCAAATCTAAGGATTTTATAATAATTATTTGAGGGCCCCGTGCATTTTTTGTCTTCTAATGAGGCTCGCCTCATTTCATTTTTTTAAAAGGTCAAGCCTATAGTGTACTACCTTTTCTATCATCGTTTTGACTTATCTAAATAATGACTAATGCTATCTAATTATGGTTTGTATTAATATTTTTTATGTCCAGACCTTCATGTGATTTGGTCCTAGAAATTGGTTCAGCAAAGGGGTAATGCACAACTGAGCACAAGACTCATCTTAGCCCATCTCGTGTATACTGGTTTACTCATATGAGCATAAAGGGCTATGATTATTGACTCTAGACCTTTTTGCCCGATCAGGCCGAAATTATAGACAAAATCCAGAAGAACAGTCACAAACATGGTTATAAAACTATTAGTCTACACATAAAGCTTTTAGTAGCATATTATCAAAAATTTCCCAAAGGGCAATACTACTGAATTTCTATTCGTGTTTTATTGTTATGGACTTATACAAGTTAGACACCTATGTTGTTAAACAATTTATATATTAACTATTATGATTCACTGATTTGTGTTATTGTTTATCAATTGGAATACTACTTATTCAGATGCAGAATAACATTATCGTTGTGCTCGACTGGAAACTTTAAACCAAAATTTACGGTAAACATATTCGAGTTAAGGCCTGACTTTCATTCGTATTTAAATTCCTATTTCACATCATGCTACTGAGTTTTAATGTAAGTTTAGAACTAAATTAGTTTAAACAATTCAAGGCCACTCACAAAATTTAAATCTAACTAACTCATACCTCTTCAAATTATTAACTGTTGCTTCAAAATTTAAGCTAACAAATGCATTTCAAAATTTTTATTAGATTTCCTGGTATAATAACAAATGAAGATCTGAAAGTCTCAATTAATCAGACTTTAACAAGTTTTCTCTTTTATAATCTACGTGACTTGTTTTCTACTAATCTACTTCATGCGATTCTACGTGGTATCTAAGCTAACTACTTCAAGGAATTATTAATTCAAGTTCGCAGTTGATAATAGGTAAATTTGACTATAATTATTCCCTAAATAATCACGCTTTATTATTGAATTAATATTGTTTATGATGACAAAATGCTTTTATTAGTATTTTTTGGTGTGTTATAGGTACACATGAGCCATTGGAGACTAAAAGATCCATTATGGAGTCATAAGATGGTAAAAAGACCAAGTGTAGAGCAAGAGTGAAGTTGGCATAAAAAAATAGGATGAAGAACCCGAGATACTGTTTATCCGCGGTCCATCCGCGACCGCGGATGAACCGCGGAAAAAGAGGCTCGCGGAACCTCTCAAACTTTAGAGGACCTGATTTCTCGTGGTCCATCCGCGACCGCGGACGCTGCCAAATTTCTGAAGGCCAAACTTGTAAAAACTCAATTTTTGTAACCTAAACCCTCTATATAAGTATAGATTTCGCCCAAGAGAGGCAAGCATTGTATTATTCACTACTTTTGCAAGATAATTAGTAAGAAAGAACTCTCTCAACTTATTTCTTTCTTTTATATTGATTCTTTGATTATGAATTCAATTATTATTCTTTTTTCTTTGATTATGAGTAGCTAATTCCTTATCTAAGGTTTTGATGGAACCTATTGAGTGATGAACTTCTAGTTTATGTGATTACAAATTGTTAGCTAGATTTCTATTTGTTCAACTTCGTTCTTGTTGTAGTTAATTGGTAGGATCCCCAATTAGTTGTGCCTATTTAGTGTGCATAACTTGGAAAAGAGTGCATATTTAGGTATATTGTTGAACAACACCACACCGAGGTTATTGGAGGAATCTATAATCTTAGGCGTAAAGGGGGGGGGGATTAGAAATAACGAAACCTTGGGTGTAATCTAAAGTGAACTATTCAAATTAAAGCTAGCTGGGGTAGCTAAGGAGAGTGCACTAGTAAATTATTGTAGTTGCTCGGGAGAGAATTACGGTAAAAATAGCATTCATGATTGATAGAATAATATTGACAAGTTGTATGAGCATAAACAGAAGAGATTCCATCAATAGGGGAAATCAATACCTTAGTCTTTCTCTTTATTCTTTACCCAACATTCAATTCTTTCATTTAAGTCTTTAATTCTTGCAAAAGTTAGTTGTTAGAAAACCTCCACAAAAATATATTCAAATTTTGGGAAGCTGCTTTCAGAAGTGTTCTTGGGTTGTGAAAGTTGCAGTTGGTAGGTTAATTCCCTGTGGGATCAATTCTGGACTTAATTGACCAGATTATATTGACTACGACCGTTGCTTGGACGTGAATCAATTTTGGCGTCGTCGCCGAGGAATTAACGGAATTATCAATTGTCATTGACAGAACTACAAAATTCTTGTGTAGTCAGGTTCTTTCTACACTTTACATTGAAAATTTTTACGGTTGTTGAATTGGGTACTCAGGTGCATGCCTAGAAAATCTGCAAGGACTGGAGAACTAATTAAAGGACTCTCAGACCCAGAGCAAACTTTCTGGGCACGTAACAGGGCAATCAAACAATTTCAGCAATTTCAGCAACCAATCAAACTAGATTTCGACATGAGAGACGTGAACGACCCAAACCAGCAAGCTGGGTTGAACGCGCAGGAGGCGCAGGAAGGTGCACTATATGACTGGGCACAACCAACAGCGGATAATTTAGCAACTGCCATTATTGTGCCAGCGATTCAAGCTGAGTCTTTCCAGATTACTAACAACATGCTACACTTGTTGCAAAACAAGGGATTATTCTCTGGGACTCAGGTTGAAGATCCACAACAGCACCTGAAGAACTTTCTCTCTATATGCAAGACGTAGAGGCAACCAAATGTGACACCGGAAGCCATCAAACTATTGCTATTTCCGTTCTCAGTTATAGGGGCTGCGCAGGTATGGCTAAACTCACTCCCCATAAACTCCATTGCAACATGGGATGAGTTAGTCAAGCAATTCCACAACAAGTTTCATCCACCTAACAAGATAGCTTAGCAAATTGATGAGATTGTGAGCTTCAAGCAGAAACCAATGGAGACATTACATGAAACTTGGGGCAGATTCAAAGGTATGCTTGTTATGTGTCCTCACCATGGGGTTCCTGAACAGATGTTGGGTAAAAGGTTCTACATGGGGCTTTCAGACAGTATGAAGAATATAGTAGATGCCTTAGTAGGTGGGGCTTTTCCGAGCAAGACTTGGAGAGAAGGCCAAAATTTGCTTGACAAGATGGCTCAAAACTCCGGGTGGACTACCAGGAATGCTCCTATCACTCCAGTGATACACTCTGTACCTCTGAATCCATCCAACACTATGGAGCTCACATGGAAACTTTATTAACACTAATGAGCATCCTGACGAAGAGGGTGGAAGAATTTGGAGTCAAGCAGCAGGTTCACATTGTAGACACTACCAATGGTGGCTTATGAACACTTTCATTAGCCAACCCATATGTAATCCATGGGCTGCAGACTAAGAACATCATCATCAGCATGAATACATGAATTATGTGGCGAATTATGGAGAGCAGTGACAGGGTAACCAGAGTTAGGGTCAGCAGGCTCCACAGCAGTACAGGCCTCCTCAACTACAGCATAATGCAGCAGGTATAAGGCCACCAAAAAATATGGCTCCATATCCTAGACCTCAGAATTTCAACAATCAACAGCAGGGGTATCATCCAACTCCACCACAGCATGGGGGTAGATATGACGATGGGTTCGCATAGTTGAAAGCTATGATGCAGCAGGTAATTGGGTCACATGCCAGAACCAATGAGAGGATATATGCACATGATGTTGCTATCAAGAATATTGAAGTACATGTAGGCCAGATTGCTATGTCACTTAATGATTGTCCTCAAGGGACATTGCCTGCAGATACACAAACAAACCCAAAGGATCAAATCCCAAAGCAGCTGATGGAAATTAATCTGAGAAGTGGAAGAGATCTTGATGCTGAGCAGGAAATAGAGAGAAGCAATTTACAGGCTGAGACACTCACTCCAATACCCATTGAACTGGAGGAGTCCACCAGGTTGACAGAAGTTACAGTCCAGCCAGTAGCTGAAAATAAAGATGTACAGTAAGGAACGGAGAAAGTAGCTGAACCGGTAGAGCAGCCGGTTGAGGAGCAGGTGATAGAGAAACAAAAGTCCCAAGTGATTGGGAAGAAGAGGCTGGACTGATTGGGAAGAAGAGGCCTCCAGCCCCATTCCCCCAAAGGTTGGCCAAGCACCAGAAAGAAGAGCAATACAAAAGGTACTTTGATATGCTCAAGCAAATCCAGGTAAACATTCCTTTAATTGAAGCTTTGAAAGAAATGCCTAGGTATGCTAAGAGGATGAAAGATTTGATGTCGCGGAAATTTGATTTCCAAGACTTGGCCACCGTGACTCTTACTCAGACTTGTAGTGCAGTGGTTTCTAGACCCATTGCTGAAAAGTTATCTGACCCAGGTAGCTTCACCATTCCATGCACTATAGGAAACTTTGCCTTTGCAAAGGCATTGTGTGATTTAGGGGAAAGCATAAATCTTATGCCCTTGGTGATTTATAAGAGGTTGGGCATCGGGAGAGCCAGTCCTACTTCCATGTTATTGCAGCTTGCTGACATGACGGTTAAACGTCCATTTGGTATATTGGATGATGTGCTCATCCAGGTAGGTAAGTTTATGTTTCCCGCCGATTTTGTTATTCTTGACTGCAAGGTGGACGAGGAAATTTCTATAATATTAGAAAGGCCATTCCTAGCCACAGGGAGAGCATTGATTGATTGTGAGACTGGGGAACTCAAGATGAGGTGAATGATGAGGAGATCATATTCAATGTGCAAAAATCCATGAGGCGCCCTAGTAAGTTTGCGAATTGCTCTCTTATTGATATGGTGGATGTGATAGTGGAGACCGGTGATATACAATTGACTACTGAAGATCCACTTCAGGCATGCCTGATGAACTTAGAAGAGGCAAATGGTGAAAGCCTGGCAGAGTGGGTGCTATCTCTGGAAGGTAAGGGGTTTTGGGATAGAGAGTTGGAGTTTGAACCTCTACATTTAGAGAAAAGAGAGACCGCTCCAGCAAAACTATTCATAGAAGAGCCACTAAAACTGGAGCTTAAACCACTACCATCTCATCTCAGGTATGAATTTATAGGTCCTAACTCCACTTTACCTGTTATTATCTCATCTGGTTTGTTAGATGTGCAGGCTCAAAAGCTTATACAGGTACTAAAAGAATGCAAGACCGCCATTGGGTGGACCATGGCAGAAATAAAGGGGATCAGCCCCGCATATTGCATGCATAAGATTCTCCTGGAAGAGGGGCACAAACCTTTTAGGGAACATCAAAGAAGGCTGAACCCAAATATGAAGGAAGTGGTGAAGAAAGAGGTAATAAAGTAGCTAGATGCGGGAATTATTTTCCCAATCTCTGATAGTAGCTGGGTTAACCAAGTTCAACGTGTGCCAAAGAAAGGTGGCATGACGGTGGTGAAAAACGAGAATAACAAATTAATCTCAACAAGAACCTTCCTCGAGTGGAGAATATGCATGGACTATAGGAAGTTGAATATCCTGGACCATGATCTCCCTTCTACAACGGCCACCTCTTCTTTCTTCTTGTTCCCAAGAGCTCCTCTAGTGCCTTTTTGAATTGCCTGGGTTGTAGCTTTTATGGCCGAATAGCTCATAATTTTGTTTAATCTTAAACCTTCCTCAACCATGCTCCCCATCTTGACGACTTCGTTAAATATTTTCCCGATGGCTGATACTAAATGCCCATAGTATGTCGCCTCTAAAGCTTGTAAGAAGTAGTCCACCATATCTCCTTCTTTCATAGGTGGGTCTACCCGAGCAGCTTGTTCTCTTCGCCTGAAGCCGTATTCTCGGAAGCTCTCTCCTGACTTCTTCTCTATCTTTGTCAATGAAAGCCTGTCAGGAACAATCTCCAAGTTGTACTGGAAATGATTAGCGAATGCTTGAGCTAGATCATCCCAAATAAATCATCTAGCGTGGTCTTGCCTGGTGTACCACTCTAGGGCCGATCCGCTAAGACTTTGGCTAAAATAAGCCATGAGCAACTCATCTTTACCACCGGCACCTCGCATTTTGCTGCAAAAACCTCTCAAATGTGCTACTAGGTCGCCGTGACCGCCATATAGATCAAATTTTGGTAGCTTAAAACCTGCCGATAGCTGCACTTCTATGAATAGACATAAATCTTTGTAAGCTACGCTCACTTGGCCTCCAAGGCCCTTCATGTTCCAGAGGGATAGTTCAAGACTCTTCATTTTTCGGATCATCTCTTCCTTTTTAGTATTTTTGGGTGGTTTTTCCTCCTTAGCCATGTCGATGAGAGGAGTATAAGAATCATGTTGTCGGAATGTAGGTTCTGAAGGATAATAATGATAGTTCACTGGATGATTTGTGTAATATGGCTAGTGAAGGGGCCACATACATGGGAGCGACATATGGTGGTGGTGGTGAAATTTGTTTAGGTGGTGGAGGAGGTAGTGGTGCTTGTGAGGTAGTTGCATAATTGACCAAAAGACTATTGTGACGGGGAGTTAAAATCCTGAGGTCGTTGTTACTCCATTGGGAAAGCCTTCATCTTCCAGGCCGGTCGTGTTTCTTCCTTGACCGTAGAAAGGGGAAAACGTATCATGGTTGCTGACTACAAATGAGTCTAATCTTGACCCTGATGACATCAGGACTTTTGAAGAGGGTTTTACTGGTAGGGTGGTACATATAGGAGGTCCGTTTCGTATACTTGAAATTTTGTCGGATATTAATCTACTAGGGGATACGGAAGACCTGGTACTGCAGTTTGACCTTCTGTGTTCTGTCGCCGAGAGTGAGGCTCTCCGGCATGTCTGTGACATCGATTTGATGCATGAGGTGGCCGCTATGGACTCGAGGGTAAGTTTCTCTTTCCTTTTATGTTCTTTTCACCCTTATTAACCTTGGCCTTAATCAATTTTTTAAATTTTTTCAAACGTACATGGTGGAGATTGAAAGCGCTCGTAGGGCCAGCACTCGGGCTAAAATTCTTCTGACAATGTTGGATAAGTATCAGTGTTACCGCAACAAGTGTTTCAAGTTGAACGAATGGTTGAGGACGAGTGTCGGTAACCGATCCCTCGGTGAGGAGCTGGAGAAGCGAGACCGGGAGCTAGTGCAGGCAATTCGTAGGTGTAGCAAGCTCAAGGATCAATTTCGTGTAAAGGACGAAATTTTTTTTAAAGTGCGCAAAGGGGTTGCCGCAGAGTGTGAGCATCTTCAGGCGAGGATGCGGTCGATGCATGCTGAGTTGGATCAGAATGCCATCAGGGTTGACGTGATTAGTGTAGAATGGATGTGAAAGTTAACCGAGTTGGGGAGAAAGGTTTCCGGGTTGGAGTATCGAGAGTACTTGGACGTCAACTTCAGCGAGGGTGGCGACTTTAGAGGACACTATTCGCGTCCTTCAATCCAAGCAGGAAATTGAGAGGGCAACGTCAGCGTTTAGGAAGGCAAGGCTCGAAGAGTATATTGGTGAAATTTATTAGAAAGCTTTAACTTTGTGGGATCAGGTCGCTGCTCGTAATGCCTAGAAGGCACAATTGTTGGCCCAAATTGAATTCGCCTCCGTTGTTGTTCCCCGTCACCTGCACAAGCTTTGGGTACATGCTGAAGCCTAGCGGGACATATATAAGAGTTTGTGAGAAACGGATAATATTTTCTGAGGCCGTATATGAAGGAGCGTGGACGAAGGTGCAAGAGGCTCGTGTTAATTGTGGATATGATCCTGCAACGCCGGAGGCTGACGAGTATGTTGATGCTGAAGAGGGACTTCCTAGAGATGGTGATGAGAAAGGTGGCGGTGATGATGGCGAGTGAAAGAGTTGTTCAACTTTGTTTGTGTTGTTCTCTTTTTTTTTTATTTGTTGTCTTTTCTGTTGTTATATTTTTCTTTGGAATTGCGCGGTTTTAGCTATATGTAATCTGCGGCTATCTGCGCAGTTGCTTTGAATAAAGAGGAATTTTTCATTGTTTGTATGCCTTCTGTACTTCTCTCCCTGTTTTTCTTTACATAACTTTGGCGCAAAACTTTGGATTTTTGTGTAGTGAATTCCTGATTCTCAAGGAATTCATTCACAAACGGACTGATTAGGACTTTGATGATGACCTTAGCCATAAGGATGTTACTTTTGAGCTAATATCAAAGTATTATATCATCGCAGTTCGAGTGATTTCGAACTCTTTTCTTTAATAATGGCATTAGCCATATGGATGTTACCCTCGAGCTTATGTCGAAGTATTATCCCATCGCAGTTCGAGAAAGAACGATGGAGAGTGATATAAGGCCGACTGACAACTTATTGCCTCTAAGTAAATTTATTCTCAAATTGAAACGAGCATGTATAACATTTTCCTTACTTTGAACGGAGCTAATCTTGACTTGGGTCGTGTGGGTGGAACCAAACTATTGTTGATTCGGGCGAAGACACTTTTTTCTTTGATGATGGCCCTCGGCCTTAAGGGTGTCATTTCGAGCTTTCATCGGAATGTGAACCCGTCATTATTCGAGAGAGGTCGAGAAAAAAGCTACAGAAGAGAGGAAAGAGAGAAAACATCCCCCCATCACTTGGAGTATTCCTCCTAGATATATAGTCCTAGAGTCCTTGCTACATTCTTTGGTCGATGTGCCTCGATACTACGATCGTTTTTGTCATTACTTGAGTATTGTTTTTTTTTACTTAATGTGCACTATAGGCATTGGATTTGAGAAGGTCATGATTCCTTTCACTATCCCGCCACTTAGGCGAGATCCCAATTGGGTCGACCACATTGGTTAGGATTTGACCAATACAACTATGCCCGTTATTATTTTTAATTACTAGACACTTGAGTTCTCTTCTATGACTTTCAAGATTTTTCCCCTCCATATACACTTATATAACGTTATATGCCATGATATGTCAGATGTGTGTCAATGTATACACTTGAAATACTCCTGACACACATTACTATATATTTTTATACACAAGACATAAACACAATCTACAATGATATACACACTTGTTTATCATTTTATGTGTTTGTATGTTTTGTGTGTTTGCCATTGTAAGTGCAACACTAGATATACAATAACGTATACCCGAGACACACCAAATATACATAAAATATATACCAGATATACAGTGAGATACTCACACTCATATTTTTTTTCACTTTTCAATCACCATATCATAAGCTACCATATATATCACCATAACCATAAAAAATAAAAGACTACTTCCATACAAAAATGAAAGAAGAAAAGAAATTCACTCAAAGATTTGAAGAAACCTATTTCGACGATAAAAATACTGTCGTTGATAACTCTCCTCTGACCAAGGAGGAAGAGAAGAAATCTAGAAATAGAAATCATTACATTTTAGCCACCAAGTGCATCAAAAGAGAAAAAAAAACAGGAGGACGAAAGAGGAGGATGAGGAGGAGGAGAAAACAACTCTGGCAATTTTTGAAGAGGATTATGATGGCATAGTGGTCGAAGTAGGGGATGGATTGAAAGTTGTAGAAAGATAGTGAAAGAAAAGAATTAGAATTAGATGGGAGAGAGATAAAAATACAAGTCTAAAATTTACGTATTCTTCCTAAGTTGTTAAGTATATTTTTAAAACTACTATTATATGGATAATTAGTTAAAATTATCTTTAAAACTAATATCTAGAAGTCTTTTTTTGGTCATGTAGTGTAAAATTCTAGTTATGTGATTATAATAATGTGGCAGTATTAGTTAATTGTTTCACTTGTCTCAAATCAAATTCAATCATTAATTTGACAACTTCTTACAATAAAGCTGGAGATAATTTATAACTCTTGAAATTATAATATACATATCTAAAGTTTATCTTAAGATACCCGCTTAATTAATGTGATCTCGTTTTAATGGCTTTAAAATATAATAAAGAATGAAAGATTTTTGAGATTTATGATAAACAACAAGCCATAAATATTTGAAAAGTTATAGATCACCCCATTAAAAATAAAATAAAACATACAACGAATTTTTTTTTGGATAGATTACATTACATAAATTAATATGGTTTCTCTGTTTAAATTTACATGAGAAATATAAGTTAGAATTACCTAGGAAGTATGTCACAATTGAAGAAGATTGAATTTTTTCTAATTTTCACACGACACTAAATTGAAATGAAAATAGGTACACTAGATAGATGAAATTATAAGAAGATTCAAATAATTTTTTTTCTTTTGACTATAATTCTTTAGATCCTTTTAATTTTATTAGAAGTACCTTCTCCTAATTCGTTTTTTTTTCTTTAAAAAAAAAACCTAACTTTCGGAAATTATTTAATTGTTTTTTCTCTATGTCCCTTTTTTTAAATAGCTTATTTAGAGGCACATAGAAAAATAATAGAATTAGAGCCCACGGCAAAAACTGAAATTTACCCTTCTCTTCTCTTCTCCAAAATCAATTCTCCGGCGGACCTGAGAGAAACTTCGAGAAGAGGAACAGCGAGAATGGCTTCATCGTCGAGCAGCGGCTTGACATTTAAGCTCCATCCGTTAGTGATGCTCAACATATCGGATCACTACACACGTGTCAAGTCACAGTCGCAACCTCCCCCTTCTTCGCACTCCTGCTCCAACGGTTCCGGTTCTGGTGCCGATTCCCCTTCCGCTTCCGCGCCGCCTAGGGTTTTTGGTTGCGTCATCGGCGTACAGAGTGGCCGTACTGTCGAGATCTTCAACAGCTTCGAACTTCTTTATGATCCCTCTACTCACTCCCTCGACCGCGCTTTCCTCGAAAAGAAGCAAGAGCTCTGTCAGTTTGATTTCTTCTTTCTACCTTAAATATTCATATTTAAAAGGCAAATTGTTTAGTATTAGATTGATATGGGCGTGAATACAGCATATAAATGTTCCATATAAACTGGAATTAGTTTGGGATTGAAATTTATATGAGCTTAACTTATATACTCTGTCTATATAACTTTTTTTGTATGTAAGTCATATGCACTAACATTATAATGAATTGTTACACAATCAGTGCAATTTAACTTGTAATAGCAAGTTACTGACCATTTATTGTAGGTTATCTATGATGCTATTTATAGAATTTACCTGCAGTTACTTTTAAGTGATTTGATTGTGTAAATGTTTTTATGCTGTGAGTGCATAGAACTTGAAATCATTTTTGTAAATCATTGTAGTAGTTTAACTTGTTGTTGCAGGTTAATTGTCTTATTTTGTGAGGTATCATGCCATGCTTAAGATAGATAATTATCAACTTTTACTTAAGATAGAAAATTATCAACTTATACTTAAGATAGACAATTGCCTGTAGTTGGTATTTAAATGACCTGATAGGGAAAAATTTATTTACATGGTATATATAACTTAAGCTTGTGTGTCATAGTACTAATGTTTGGACCTTATCAAAAAAAAAAAAGTACTAATGTTGGGAATTTTGTGCAGATAAGAAAGTTTTCCCTAACTTCTATGTACTGGGATGGTATTCAACGGGGAGTGATGCACAAGAATCTGATATGCAGATTCACAAAGCTGTGAGTTCTTTTCATCTCCGAAAAATTGTCTTTCAGTATCCTATTGAAAAATTTGTTGGTTTTAGAATTTATTAATGCTTTCTGTTCGTTTTGCTCGTTAAGTGAGTGAGAGAGGGTGGGAGAGAAGGCTAACTGGTATTACAACTTTTTCCGTGTGCGGCAGAGATGATATGTATATGAGAAAAGGGAGAAGATGATTGTAGATTCTATAGGATGATGCTATTCAGTAGGTTAATAATGTTTAGTAGTAAAAATTGTGTCTTTCAAGGAAACAAATGACTGCATTTTCAATTCACTTGTGTTAGAGTAGAGGTGAAACAAAAGGTATATAGAAGATGGAGAATTGGGTACATTAACATGCATGTGTGTGTATACGTATATAATATATATACACATGTATACATAAATTACTAGAATATTGTTGAGCCATATTCCTCTGTCTGTTCTTGTGGAAATGGTCTTAGTATCACAGTGAAGAAGGGGTGCTGACATCCGTGTCTATAAACTTAGGATTATTTAGTAATGCAAAACTATCACAACAGGATCAGTTCATACAAGACGCCTCAGCATTATACTCACTTCAGGACTACGGAGAATTGTTTGGTCATATCTAAGTTGCTCCAACATGGCAATATAGGTGCTGCACCCGTGTCGACACTAGTATGGGTGTAGGTATGGGATGTGTATCAGATCTGGTCAAATAATTTTGGGTACTTTGACCACGAGGGATGGAAAAATTCGAGATGATATATAATTTGATTCCCGAGATCCTAACAAAAACTAGGGTGAATTTGAAAAAAATAGCACACTTCATCTTGAGAATAAAAAAGAAATTCACACTTTATAAGCTACACGTAAGTATTTCACAAGATTTCTCATAATTTAGAGATATTTTATACTTATTCATTTTTTGGAATTTTTAGCTGGATCCGCGCCCGTATCAGTACCAGGATCCTTATCCCCGAATCTTAAAATTTACATTTCAAAGGACCTACCTCTAGATGCACACCCGTGTCGGATACCCACAGAACTTAGGTTCGTATAGTATTTTTGTAAAGAATTGTTTATTGTTATTTGTTCGTATATCTTTGAACGTTCGAGTTACATTTTTTGAATTTGCTCATATACTTTACACTCCTGGTGCCTTTCATTGGTGATTCTCTTGGTAACTAACATTCACCATAGAATCCAGTTAGTTTAGTGTGTTATAAACAGCAAGATGAAGGTTAAACTAGTCAAGGAAGAATGATTAGGATAGCTAGAATTCTGGAGACTTGACTGAAGAGTTCTATCAGCTGATTTGGCTCCCTTTTTAAAAAAAAAATCCAAAGTATAATTGTAAAAACACAAAAAGTTTTTAGTAGTGACTGGTGGTATTAGTCCATCAAAACTCTCAAGCAGCACTTATTTGGCTTTTATGAACTGCTTCATGCGGAGTGGATAAGCTAGACTTGGTCATAACAACTGAGGCAAATTGCATGTTCTCTGATGGCATGTCAAAAGAGCTAGTTGTATGATGTGTATGTTTCCTGCCTAAAAGATAAGTGCCATAAGTTGACAGAATGTTTGAGTTTTGTTGGGAGCTTTCCTTATTTCCATCTAGTCATATTTGCTCTTGGAAAACCCCCATGTTCTAATTGAAATCCTTCTAATCATTGGCATCTACCTGTTATTCTGGGATAGCTGAAATTCTTACCTCATTTATACTTGCTGCCATAAAAGAGAAACGGAAAAAGATGTGGATGTTTCATGGTCTTGATCATTTTTATTGGACTAGGGCTGTTGTAAAGTCTCCTTTTTTATTTGTGGAGGTAATTTCTTTCTTGGGGGCGGGTAGGGGTATGCCATGGCAAGGTCCATGATTCAAGTATTACTTTATTTTTGGAGATGGTAAATTTGCTTATTATCTTTCTAATAGATCTCCTTTGTTTCCTTGGTTATTGTCCACCCATAATGAGAATTTCATGTATGATTAACTATTACTTTGATCAGTTGATGGATATCAATGAAAGTCCTGTGTACGTGCTTCTCAATCCTTCCATCAATCATGCACAAAAGGACCTGCCAGTCACCATCTATGAAAGTGGTACGTATATAGTCAATATGGGCATTGCTTTATGACAAATATCTGAAATCAATGTGCCAACTCTTATTAGCAGAAGTTTGTCTTGTGACACCCTGCTAGAGTAGAATATATTCATTAACAGCATTTAGCTGCAGCCTTTTTAATTTTTCACTTCAAAGTTTTTACAAGTTTGTGGATTGGGTTCTTTTGTGAATAGCTTCTTTTGGTTTCCTAATGTTTTTTGTTTTGGAACTGTTTGTTGGTACCAAGAGTTGCATGTCATTGATGGCATCCCACAGCTTATTTTTGTCCAAGCAAGCTACCACATAGAGGTATATTTGCATCAATTTCTGTTGTCATCTTGTCAAGAATTTCAACGGAACCCCTAACTAAATTCTTTTTTTACATTTCAAATATCTCATTGCTTACTAGACTGTTGAAGCTGAAAGGATTTCTGTTGATCATGTTGCTCATCTTAAACCATCTGATGGAGGTTCTGCTGCTACTCAGCGTGAGCACCTTTAACTTCTATGTATTTGCAATTCCAAGCTTACAGAAGTGCTTATGAAAACTAAAACCGTCTGCTATTTTATCTTCTTCACTTTCCCCAGTTCTTTTACTAGCAGAGCTTGTCTGGGACTCATGAGCTCGGTTTTTGCAGTGGCTGCCCACCTCACTGGCATACATAGTGCCATTAAGATGCTGAATAGCAGAATCAAAGTGCTACATCACTATCTACTTGCTATGCAAAAAGGTATGTAGAACTTGTTGGATCTGAAGTTACATCTAAATTGACTTTGAAGGAAGTGCTTCAACTGAGTGACTTGCCTAATCCTGATAAATTTTATTATACAACCTGAATACATGTTAAGTTTGCCATAGAAGGACAGGGTGAGCGCAGATGCCTTAGAAATTGTATGAGCGAAGGAGATTAATTTTTTCCTTGACATTTCTGCTCCGCAAATGTTAGCTTCATGAGTTTCTTCAAATATCTGCATGAAATATGAGATGATTTTATTTCATAGGGCAGTATCAAGGATGTTGATGTTGTAGTTTCTGTGGATGCAGGTGATATCCCTTGTGAGAATTCACTTCTGAGGCAGGTGTCTAGTCTCTTAAGAAGATTACCAGCTATCGACTCGGAGAAATTTAAAGATGATTTCTTGATGGTGAGTGTTTCTCGAGCTTATTCAGTGGAGTTGCAGATACATAAATGTTTGTGTTTGTGTATGTACCGCCGTACCCCCTCTAGATTTTACCGGGTATCTTCTTATTTGTTCCCTGTTAAGACAAGTAGTGCACCCACTGTAGTTTGATTGCTTTCTGATTCTATCATTATATTTTGTTCTTTCTTTTGGTGCAGGAGTATAATGACACATTATTAGTTAGTTATCTCGCCATGTTCACCAACTGCTCAAGGTATGATATTTGAGGCTTCTATGATAAGTTCTCTTACGATTGCTGAAAGTAGCTCAACTAGTTTTTTATATTAACTGTTTCATCCTTCTTTTCTCCTTTCTCATTTTATTTCTAGAAATATTTTCTAGTGTAATGTAGTTTTTAGGACTAAAGTGGATTAATTTTTTTTAATAATAATAATCGTGATAATATTAATATTAATAGATAATGACAATGACAATAACAACAGAGAAGAACATAATTCATCAGAGGTAATAGTTATACTTACCCGATTAAAAGAAAATAATAAAATTAACGATGAGATCTCAAGTTCAAATCGTGGCGAAGGCAAAAATACTAGGTGATTTCTTCCCATTTGTCCAAGCGAGTTACCCGATTTATCTGGCGGGTGGTAGCAGGTATCGCGTAGAATTAGGTGAGGTGCACACAATGATAGTTTATGTCCAAGCTGGCCCGAACACCATGATTATTTAAAAAGAAAGAATAATTCATCAGAGGTAGTTAATTGTGGCTGCTGGATAACGGAGAGGTATGAAGCAGTGACTGATGCAGATACACCTATGAGCTTTCCTCCTCTTCGGATAGTTTATGTTCATCATTTAGGATTTTTATGAAGACTAATAAATTGATGAGGTCAGTCGGCAGCTTCATCTCTCAAATAAGCTCTTCAATCATGTGCAGACATTTTACTAATAAAATGTCATCTACAATTTATTTAGTATTAAAATAAGTCAATTAGTCTGGAATAGTGCAAGCTGGTAAAGAAGTACTAACAAGTTATTACCACAGATTTTATGTGCAAGCAGGTGACACAGTTGCCTTGGTCATCTCTGATTTGCTGAAGTCCATGAGCCATATTTAAAGTATCTAAGATTTTTTAAATTTTTGGTTGCAGCACAATGAACGAGCTTGTTGACAAATTCAACACTGCATATGATAGGCATAGCAGGAGGGGTGGGCGAACTGCTTTTATTTGAAAAGTTTATATATTGCGAAGATTGCCTTTTTGCTCTTATCGAGTTTCCTCTGTAGCAGTAGCTACACGTTTTGCGAGTTTAGGGATCACATGTTTGGGATATAGGAATCAAAGTAGTGAGTTTGCTTTTCTTTTGCCTTTCTTCATTCTTAGTTGCCCTTATATTATAACTTGATTCGTATGTCACCATTTTATACGTGGGAGAAAGTGGTAGAGGATTGTGGCTTCAAAAGCTTTTAATCCGTATGCTTGGGCCTGTTGTTGCCCAATTGGGGAGAAATTAAAAAATAGCTAGATTTATAAGGTAAAAATTGCACGGGGCACCCTATTTGGGCTTAGGGCGCCCCTCTTTAACCTGTAGCTGTTTTGTCTTTTTGTTTGCCTCCGTACCCACTATTTAAAAAACGTCAGCTTCCCTTTATAACTAAAAAATTTCAGCTCTAGAGTTGAAGTTTTCGGGTTACTGAACAATTTTTTTTTTTTAATAACTAGAGCTGAAGTTTTTGGATTACCAAATAAAAACTTCAGCTCTAGTTGAAGTTTTATTTTTTAACTAGGAAAATTCAGCTCTAGAGCTAAAGTCTTTATTTTATAACTTGAAAATTTCAGCTATAGAGCTGGAGTTTTTACTTTATAACTGCTGAAGTTTTCGAATTACTAAACAAAAACTTCAGCTAGAGCTGAAACTGGAAAAAGTTTTTATTTTATAATTGGAGCTGAAGTTTTCGGGTTACTAAACAAAAAGGTGAAGCTTTTATTTTATAACTGAAAATTTTAGCTCTAGAGCTGAAGTTTCTGGGTTACTAAACAAAAATTTCAGCTCTAAAGTTGAAGTTTTTATTTTATAATTGAGAGCTGAAGTTTTTATTTTATAACTTGAAAACTTTAGCTGAAGTTTTTATTTTGTAACTTGAAAACTTCAGCTAGAGCTGAAGTTTTTATTTTATAACTTGAAAATTTCAGCTCTAGTGCTGAAGTTTCCGGGTTACTAAACAAAAACTTCAGCCGGTTACTAAAATGCTGAAGATTTGTGTAATTGTCTTTGCTACTTCAGTCCCGTGTGTTGAAGTTATGTGAAAAAGTGGGTACGCTTGCAATTTTTTTGCAAAGCGGGCACAAGTTCAAATGTGGCACAAAAAGTGGGTTAGCCAATGCCCCATTTATAAATGACCATTCAAAAATAGTCACAGTTTCAAAATTAATTAAAATTTAGCCACTTTTCATGTAATAATAAATTTGAACGAAAATACTATTCAAAATCCGAAAAAATATTTCAGTATAATATATTGGACTCCAATATAATATATTGGAACATTAATATATTATACTGGAGTTCCAGTACAATGTACCGGTCTAATATAATATATTGGAATTTTTTGTGTGTTAGAGTTCCAACATAATATGCTGGAAGTTCATACACATGGTATTGATCTCCCTTTATTATGCTACAATTTTTTGTGTTGCAGCAAAATGATGGTTATTTTTAAATGGTTTTGTAAACGCTGGTTATTTTTGAATGAACATTTCGGTTAATCCGTATTATTTTTATGCACGATAGCAGTAATGTTATACAAGTACTAATTTAATTTGAAATTTTGGGCATGTGTCTTCCTGTCTCACAACCAAAACCCTTTTAATACCAAGTTAATCTTTATTAAAATTCCTTTCAAGTGGTCAATTTTTCTTTTTCTGTTCAAAATAAATTTCTGTTTGATTTATACAAACATTATTATAAAGTTGCCTTATCTTATGGTGTATGAGTTCTTAAAATCTTACTAGTTTACATGAAATGCAATAAATACACTGCTTTAATCTTGTTATTCATTCCATCCCTTTTTAGTGACCGGTGATGACAAAGAACCCATTTGTTTTTCTGTTGTAGATGAAACTCATTGCGATCAATGATGATGTTTCATACGACAGACTGCAAATAAACCTACGCATTTCTCGTGAAAATGGCGAGAGATCCTTTTTAACAACATGATATTCGTTGCAATATAAAGGCTTATACAACAGACAACGATAAAGCAAAGATAATCAGCGCATTACAACTTAGGCTGCAAATCTATGGAATATTAGTACGAAGTTCCTTAGCGAAATGTTGTTTATCTTTTTTATTCTTTAAAAATATATTTTACACTAGATAAAAGAATCATTTAAGTTTTATTTCAATATTCAGATTCTGAAATCAACTAAAATTTGATTATTAATCCTTTTCTTATTTGAACTATGTAAATAGTACTAAGATATAGGACTTTAAAATTTATTTTAAAATTGTTGTATAAATAATCTTTTTATTTAAATTATTGATGTAAAGTTTGAACTTAGAAAGAATCCACCGTCAAACCACCATGATTCACGTGGTTTAGATTGGGAGGTAAAGGATTTCTTGTGGTAGTTCAAAATCAAGTTTGTAATGGTTCAAGTTGTACAAATATTTTAGAATCTTAGAATTATACTAAACCTAGGAGAAAAACATTTATACTACTACTGCAACTCTTTTTCATGTAAAGAACGTAAGAAAAATATTTCTTATGTTCAAAACTTGTGTCTCCCTATTTTCTCTGCCAAGTTATGAGTTTCTTTTATGATACACATGAGTTTCGTGCAGCCATGATATGGTGATGTAACAAAAGTTATTCATTGGCAGAAGCTATAACATACAATTACTTATGTACAGATTCCTTTTGTAGAGACTCAATGAATGAAAGGTAAAGATACACTAATTACTTCAACTAAACTTGTGGCTTTGATTTTTGCATGAAATAGCTGTCTTTTTTCTTCACAATGTGCTCCTTCAGATTTTTGCTGATGTGGTCATGTTGGTGGAGAGTTGGTGCCAAGTGATTTAAAAATATGTGTAATGTACTGCCAATAGAAATTTGTTCCTATGAGCTATGACCTTAACTTGCAGATATGAATAATTATTTCATCCAAGGTCAGACGCATTCCTCGTTATGGATCAAAATTTTCAATTCTCTTTTACATATGTTTTATTATTTTTAAAGATTCTCTATGCATGCAGTCTTTTCCTTTTATAGAAATGACGAGAAGTGGATGATTCCATTACGCATAAATAGCCAGTAATGATTAAATAAAATAGAATACAATTTTAATCTCCATTAAAGATAATTTATCAATGTTAATAAGATATTTCAATATCAAATAACTCTCGGTAATTATTGAATAATAATTCTATCATAAGATAGACACATTTCTCCAAATTGATCGACTTTTTTGCATTAAAAACAGATTTTACATTAAAAAGTTATTATATAATTATTTTCCTAATATATTGAAGAGTTGAAGAAAGAACTACTAATATTTTAGGCTCAATGAACAAGAAAATCGTGGTCCCTACTTTTCTGATTCTTTTAATATCTTTAATTTTTTTATAACTCAAGCACATTTTTAATAATGTTTGTGATTTAAATTTTTTAATAATTATTGGTATAAGGTATACGTGCACAGGCGTACCCTAAGACTAGTAAGGCTAAAATAAGCATAACCAAGTCTAGCTCAAGCACAAGTACAGACGCAAAAGTGTGATGCAACGTGCATCAAAAGTAGAGAACAAAACAATGTAAAGAAAAGCTAGATGGTTTTAGCCCTTGAGAAAGTAAAGATGAAGTCTATCTTGATTTAAACAGTTTCTTCTTTCAGAAAGGTCTCCTGTTCAATAAAGCATACTTTAGTAGCCATTTGATTTGTGAAATTGCCAACCGTCGTGGCACCCCAATTCACAGCCATCAAAACACACGACCAGCCAGGGTCGCTCATTGCATATTGGGGAGAAATTGCCTCTTTTATTGACTAAGAGAGTAGATCCAACGCCAAGCCAGCGCAAACCACGGAACGGAGACTTATCCAGAAGTAGCATTATCAAATCATCAGACAGACTTCGACAGTTATAAAGATCAAGTCTTTGCAGTAGACAACTCTTGTGGTTTGGTCTATCCACCAACATCTTCATTGCAGCATCAGTCACATGGAAGCAGTACCTTAGACATAAATCAGTTAATGCTTTGGCAGCAGATGAAATGGTAAAAATGGCTGCATCAGATATTCCAGGCATTTGACCAATGTCCAATGATGTTAATGTTTTGCAGATTTTCCGCTCTCCATGAAATAAAAAGCCGATTCCCCTGTCAGTTACTCTCTTGCAGCCTCTGATGCACAACTGTGCAATGGGTAAGTCTCCTCTACCAAGAATAGCAAGACCACTGTCAGTAATATCAGCTTCTGCTAAGTTTAGTGTCCTGAGTGTAGTAAGACCTGATATGTAGCTGAGACAGGGGTCAGAAATGCTTCTGCACCCACTTGTGTCAAGTAGCTCCAAGTTACTAAATGAGGATAATTCCTCCATAGCTTCACTGGTTAGAAGCCTGCACGATAACAACCTTAATTCAACTAGGGACCTTGCAACTCCCCTCATATCATGGAACGCCAAGTCCGACAATAGAGATGAATTCAGCACTTCAAATTTCTTCAGCTTCTGGCATGAGTGCAGAATTGATGAAAAGCCAGCTTCAGTAACCTTTGTGAACCCACCTAGTTTCACTGATTCCAGTCCTCCACAAGCTTCAGAAAGAAGGAACATGCCCAAATTGTCCACTCTCTTAAACGAAGCGGGATAATATATTCTACTTCGAACAATTGAGAGGGTAACTAGATGCTGGCAATCCTCCAAACTTTGTAGTCCAGTGTTGGTCAAGTCCAACCGCATCGATGGCTCAGTGAGAGGTCTATCTTCAAGATCAAGCTCTACCAAAAGCGGAAGGGAATTCACAACTGTGATGAAAAGGTTATCTGATATAGTGTTCAAGACAAGAGATAAGCTTTGCAAATTGAACCAAGGGACACCTCTGAGCTTATCTATCCAGTGGATGGAGACGTGTTCAGCTGTTGGCTGTAACTTTAAATTCTTGACACTCTTGGGTAGAAATAGTTCAAGAGATTGTAAATCAAAAACATCAAGTATGGTCCCTCGGATTTTTATGGACAGGGTCTGCAGGAAACAGAAGAGCTTCATAAGGTTGACCAACAAAGGAAAATCTCTTAGTTCTATGAGTAATAAGTTTGAAGAGGCATCATGGGACAATTTGAATAAGGGAGGAAAAATTGTTATACATGAGAATACTTTACCTCCAACAAGGAAATCTTTTGGAGCATTTCTATAAGCTTTGTTTTGAAAAGTTCTGGTAATACATGGCCAGCGAATTCTATAAGGAAGAACCTGTTTCAGAAAGAAAAAGGACGTACATTGGAAAACAAAACCAAGGTGAAGTCACATAGTACACAAGCAACATTTTGTTGGTGTAAGCACAATGGACTTCCAGTTATCTTGACAGTTCCATCTTTTGAAGATAATGATACAGAATGGAGTTAATAAATGCCAAGTTCAAAAGCTCAAAGTTCAGTTTTCTATACCAGACAGCCTATGAAAGATCGTCGAAGGTCAATGAAAAATATTTTAATAAAAAATTAGCAGATAAATGAATTGGTTCAAAAATATACTTGTACGCCATAAGTTATTTAAGTTAGCAAATCTGCTTCGGGAAGCTGAAATGTAATGTCTCAAGTGAACTATGACAACTAAATAAAATTCATTGATGCAGACAGAATTACAGGATAATAGCATTTGAAAATCCAACATTTCCATGTAGAAGAGGAGATTGATGCCTTCTAAGCCCCGATTAAATGATTGCCACTTGTAAAGCTCATACCAGAACCAATGATGTGTCTAATAACAATTGGCAATGCATGTCAGTTATTCAAAGTGGCAAGAAATGAAGTTTGACAGAAGAGAATACCTTAAGTTGGGGCACCTTTCTCCAATTGCACGAAGAATATCATAAGACACAGAGGAACATTTGAGCAAACTCAAATCTACAATATGTTCATGGAGTATATCGATAATGGAGGAATCATTCTCCACCTGGAGGCAATCGATCGTTAAACTCTTGGCTCCTTGGACCCTACGCACAACATGTTTTAAAGACTCTTCATCAAGAGAAAATCCCTGTAAATCAGAGATACTCTTGTTAAAAGTTCATCCCAGAAGTAGAAATGACATTAGCAGACTAAAGAGCGTCAACTAGTCTCAAGCTCAATTTATATATATTCTCCGCACCCATGCTGCTCTATTTGATAATAAGAGGATTCATCAGACTATCTTTTGATGACAATAGTGTCTTAGCTAGCTTGTGCGCATATCAAATGTTCAACCAGATACCTGTTATCTCCACCAATAGAGGTGCCGTTTAACTCTGCCAACCAAGGGTTATGACAAATAGGAAGAAATCACCTAGTGTTTTTCTCTCTGTTGGGATTTGAACCTGATAACTCATGATTCTCTTCGCACTTTATTGTCCACTAGGCCACACCCTTTGGCGTGATTCACAAGACTATTTTAACAGTGAGTGGCTGGATCGGCTACACTTGCAATGCCCACGTAGCAAAGTGAAGCCAAGAAAATGCCTCCGCAGTGTTTGTTAGTAAAGCATACATAATTAGGTCAACCTAAACCAACCAGCAATGAACTCTGAATAATTATCGGTGCCAAAACAATCTCACGACAATCAACGCAATCAAATCCTAAATTAAACGGAGTGAAGCATATTAAGTCCTGGGAATCCAATCCACCCTATTCCCAATCATTTCATTTCGTAATAATCTGAACAAGTATATAAATAAATCTAAACAAAGCTTTAGATAATTAAAGAAAAAAACTTAAGAAATGAACTCGAGATACAACGATTTCTTTATTTCTCATTGTATCTAGTAACAAAATTAGTGCATTAAAGAAAATTAACTTACAGAAAGATCGAGAACGGAAAGAGAAGAAAGAAGGTGTGTGACGGCGGAATGGAAAGTTCGAGAGACGCAAGCAGCGGTGCAAAGAGATTCCAAATCCAGTTTGAGCAATACATGAGTTATTATGTGATTTGGAAGTTTTTCCATTGACACCTCACAATCACCACCTCTTCCTTCTCCACTATAGTGTCGCTTGTTATCACTGTCAGTTGCAGCCATGAATATCAAACCCTTGCTTTTTCTTTCAGCTCGCCATTTTGATAGAAATTGAGTTAAGAGTAGGAGAATTTGCAGCGTAAATTCAGATATGTTGCGAAAGGAAACACACACAAATGATATTCGTACAACTTTGAATTTGAACTATTTTTAATAAATTATTGTATAATAAATAACGTTTTGTACAGTTAAATCTTAGATTTTTTAAAATCAAACTAAAGAATAAGTGATTTCTCCAAATAATAGATCTTGGTACATGAAAGGATATTTTCTTAATCACCCAAACATTGTCTTGCTTTTTACCAAAATTTCATGTCAGGATTAATGTGTATATAAAAAAACAATAGAAAATGAGTTGGTAAGAAACATATTTTTCTTTTCTTATTTTTTGGGATTTTTATAATTTTTTCTATTTATTTTATTTTAAAATTTTAATTTCTATAACTCACGTCTCTTTATGTTCGTAACTTATATTTATAATAATTTTTCTAACTCCTAGGCCATTCATATTTATAATCCCAAATACTTAATGTATAAGTTTAAGATATTATTTGCATCGAAGAAGGGGGTAATCTGTCCGAAGCTAATCTGTCTAAATGCAAAAGAAAGCTAACAAAGCAACTACTATAAGATTACGTAAACGGAAATCTAATCTATTCTTGAACTATTTGTTTTTGGTACAATAATATCATTAATTCACCTCTTGAGCCATATATGATCTTCTGTTACTATTTTTGAATCACAAATGCCCTTTAAGTTAACGAAATGACATATATCATCGTCATGTTGCTCATTCGAAATATTTCTTAATTAATTAAAAAGACACATTATTCTTACCGAAAAATAATTTTCTAAATCAATTTTTCTAAAACATTTTTTTACTAAAATCGAAGAAGAAAAAAAGGAATTTTTTTTCCAGTTTTTTCAAGTTTTTTTCCAGATTAGAAAAATCTGGGAAAAAAATGTAATTTAGTTTTTGATAAAATGTAATTTATCAATTATAAAAAATAATTTAGATCCTCCACCTTTAATAATTGATAATTTACATTTTTATCTAAAACTAAGATTATACAAAAATCATTATTTTAGAAATTATTTTTTAGTTTGTTAAAGAAATATTTTTTAAAAAACTGGACTTTTTTTATTTTTTCAGCTTTTTGAATTTTTTTTCAGTTTTTACAAAAATATTCTTTAGAAAATTGCTTTTTAGATTTTATTTTTGTTTTTACGAAAACATTGTTTTAGAGAAAAAAATCTATTTTTTTGTAAAAACTAGAAAAAAATTCCTTTTCTTCTTCAGTTTTTAGTAAAAAATATTTTAGAAAAATTGCTTTAGAAAATTATTTTTCGGGTATGAATAATGGGTCTTTTTAATTAATTAAGAAATATTTAGAATGGACCAACGGGACGATGACACGTGTCCCTCCGTTAACTCAAAGGGTATTTGTGAGCCAAAAACATTAACAGAAAGACATACTTGGCCCAATAGGTGGATGAAGGGCATTATTGTACCAAAATAAATAGTTAAGAGGTAAATATGGCCCTTTTCCGTCCACTTATATTATATTTATTGGGATCGTGTGGAACGACGTCCACCTATATTATGATTATTGGGATCGTATGGCACGCCGTCCACCTGTATTATATTTATTGGGATCGTGTGGCACTCCGTCCACCTATATTATGATTATTAGGATCGTGTGGCACGCCGTCCACTTATATTATATTTATTTGGATCGTGTGGCACGCAGTCCACTTATATTATATTTATTGGGATCATGTGGCATGCCGTCCACCTATGTTATATTTATTGGGATCGTGTGGCACGCCGTCCACTTATATTATATTTATTGGGATCGTGTGGCGCGCCGACCACTTATGAAAGTAAAAGATTTGATTTTGGTTTAAATATTGTCACGGATGACCTGTTCTCCTTTCCGTTGTATTTCCTTCATATATAATCATTTTGTTCTTCATATATATATATATATATATATATATATATATATATATATATATATATATATATATATATATATATATATATATATATATATATATATATATATATATATATATATATATATATATATATATATATATATATATATATATGTGTGTGTGTGTGTGTGTGTGTGTGTGTTTACTTTAGTAAGTCCTGTCTAGCCTCGTCACTACTTCACCGGGGTTAGGCCAAACACTTACCAGCACATGGGGTCGGTTGTGCTAATGCTACACTTTCTATGCTTTTTGCACAGATCACAGCGTTGGAGCAACTTTCGGACAACATCGGCAGTAGGATATTTTTGGAAGTTGCCTTCAGCTTCAGGGACTCTCGAGGTAGCCTAGCCGGCGTTCGCAGGCCGAAGTCCCTATCCCCTATCTTAGTTTGTTTTATTGTATCAGAACAGACTTATGTATTTTTCTTTCATTCTAACTTGGTTGTAGTATTCTTTAGTAGTCTGTGAGATAGTGACACATGTGTGTATATCATATGATTATATCCAGGGTTATGATTCGGCTTGATACAGCTTGATCAGACTTATACATGTGTGTAGATACGAGATTCTTATCTTATAGAGATTCCAGATGTTGGAAATTGGTTCTAAGATTTATGGGATAGGTTGAGTTAAGAAATTTTAGTTATGTTGCGTTATTAGAACTATATGGGATGGGGTGATATGGGATTGTTGACATCCAATTTTGTCCCTCCCTTTTTTAAAATTGTTCCCTTAAGCTTCTAATATTAATAATAATATAAAAGTAGGCATTCTATTATTTTCAACACAACTTGACTTATTTGTTGTTATTATTGTTATTAAACTATTATTACTATAGTTGTTTTTTATAATTAGCATCGTTGTTTTTGTTATTATTATTACTACTATACTACTATCATTACTACTACTAGTACAACTATTGATATTATTTTTATTATTATAATCATTAGTATTTCTACTACTACTACTACGTGTTTTTTAAATATAATTATTAATATCTACTAAATTGATTATGATATGACTAAAAAAGTTAATTAGAGCCCAATTAAATTGATTTGAAGAAAGAAAATGGCTATAAATTCGGCCAAGACAAGGCCCAAATTTTCTCACTAATGTTATTTCCTCATAACCCAAATAGTCTTCAGATTCAGCCCAAGCCCAACCATCCTAATTACATCATAAGAAAAATCCCTAATCGCTAGGGTGACGCCTCTCTTCACCCTTTACCTCTTTCATGCCAACTTATAAACTTCATCTGCCATAGACAAAGCTTGTCCCTCTATTTTGGTGAAAATTATCCTTTTCTCTCCATCTTATCAACTTAGACATTTTGTCTTTTTGTCCTCAACGTATCTTCAACGATTTGTTGCCAATATTTCTTTTCAGAAAATCTGATTTTGCTGTATTGGAAGTCAACACCAAGGATTTGGTTTGCTTTTTCAAATGGCTCTTTGACTCGATTTTGAAATTCCAACTCGAAATCCCGCCCAAATATACCGTTGGGAGAACTCTGTTTTTCCTTATAAATACTCTCTTTTACCTTCTGTCAAAAGGAGGTGGAAGATGCTCCTGGCCGCCCCTTATACCCCCAAAATTGATGGTTTTCAGCCGCCCCTTTTACCCCAAAATTGATGATTGTGAGCCGCCTCCTAACCCTAATTTTTTGGAAGCGGCTGCCTCTCTCTTTAAACAAAGAATTTCAGCCGCCTCTGTCCCCTTTTAAGTCTATGATTCAGCAGTCGCATCCCTTTTTCATGGCTCACAGATTTTCAAAAAATGAAGCAAAGCTTTAGTTTGCTCTTCCTTTCTTCTATGCTTTTATTGATATCCAATCTTGAATGGAGGAAATTTATTTCGTACAAGCTGCTTGAAGTTAGTTCGAGGTAGCGAGGTCGAAGTCGGAGTCTGTCAGACTTGATACCCCAGCCCCGGTTCACTGCCCCGAGGAAGGTTAGCAACGTCCTCTTTTTACTTTCGATTAAGTATGATTTAGTTGCAATCCTTGGTTACAAATGTGTAGTTTCATTTTTTTAATTTAGATACCATGGCAGTATGTATCATTATTTTTGTAGTTTATTGATTTGAGTTCGTTTCTTTGTACTTGTTGCGTCGGTTAGATGTCATTGCTTATTCTGTATGCGATAGATTCTGATTTTAGTACCTCCATGGATTAAAAATGATGTGCTAAAATTTCTTTATAGAAGACTTGTAATTTAGTTGCTATACATGACAAAGAATTTTGTCAGGCTATTTAAATATTTAAAAGCTTCTTTTGAAGATACTGTACTTATAATGTATTTAAAGCACATATAATAGCTAAGTTTATGTAGAGTTCTCTAAGCCAGAAGGATTCTAAGAACTTTGTATTAAGAGCTTGCCAAAATATAGGTTAATTTTATTTCATTATTTAAAGTAATCCCATGTTTGCTTAATGATATTTCTTTTCCATAACTTTAGAATCCATGACCATATGAATTGATTGTCCCTCCATGAAATGAAGGAACATGTGTTTGTGCTTTTTTTTTTTTTTTTTCTTTCTTTCTTTAATTCTTTGGAGTTTCTGGTAGATTATTAGATAAGTTAATGACTTTGTATGACCATAATATTTATTGCTAGCTAGATCCTTAAACATTGGAAATTAGTTCAATAGAGTATATTTCTTATATCTCTCAGTTTATGCTAAATAGGAATGAGGAAAACCCCACTAACTTGGACCTGAAGGTTATTTGTAATACTTAATCCCAGAATATTAATCAAATTACTTCTACTTTGAATGAACGGAAGAACGACTTTAAGTTTGAGCGGATGTAGATATCATGCTTATAGGATCTATAACACTATCAAAAAATATCAAGGGTGCAATTCTATCATATTAGGCATGAATAGTTTGGAAGTTATTTATAAAGTAAAAAGCATGAAAACTGGATATATATGCACCTCATTGTTGTCCATGTATCAGGTGTTAATAAAAGGCATATGAAGTTCTATTAAGTATGTATTTAGCTTAGCACTAAGAAATTTAATAAAACAGTTTTTTTTAAAGGGATCATGTCTCTGTAAAGATAATGGGTCTGACAAAGAATCTATTGTAGGATGAAATAATTATTAATAGTACTATGTATTTTAGTTGCTCTGAAGCCTTAAAGTTGAAAGTTAGTTTAGAATGTATTCATGTCTGTTCACTGCAAATGTGCGAATGAACTGAAGCTAATTAGCTACTTTTCCTAACAGTTTGATATGTAAATTCTATTTCATGCTATAAGTTGTTCCGCTAATTCTTTTATTTTCCTTTTTCTTTGCATGTCATGTACACCGGAGCAACAAAGAGTTTCAGGCAAGACTCAATGCCGCTGCCGAAGTTAAACCAAGCATTACACTCTTGTAACCTTCTCGAATAGCACAACTATTGGGTTTTTTTTTCTTTCAAAATTGGATTGAAGATTTCTTGTCATTTTATCTTATTTTATTTTGCTGGCTAACGTTTTATCTTAGTGATGCCGTGATTATTTGCTTTATCAGCTAAGCCTTCATTTGGGTAGTGGACCGTAATTTAAGAAGTAATAAAATCTCAGTCTATTAATATAAAGTATAGAGTTAGATATGGAATTATAGGTTTCACATTTAGTTACATTTATCTATGATTAAACCTGTCAAAGTATTTTGAAATCACTTTCTTTTCTTTCTTTTTTTTTTTTTATATTTTAAAGAGAAGTTTTGATTTGTTATTTTCAGAACGTTAGTCTTTTCAAAAGATGGATTTGATAATATCATATTTCCACTTCAATAGCATTTTGACCAAATACCTTTGTGGCCGATTCTTGATAGCTTTTTTTACCAAGCTTTTTTTTTTTTTTGAAAAAATATAGAAATATTAATAGGATCATTTACTATTTAAAAGGAGGATTCTTATTAAGTTTGGCCAATATTTCTATTCTAAGATTATCTTTGTTGGTTAACTAATCGAGCAACATAGTACTCAACATGTATAGTCATTTTTAACAAGCAACCTAAGTTTGACCGGTTAACCGTAATTAACGGATCATATAGGGTGCTTTAACAACCTTCCCTATAGGATTAATTAGAACCCTTACCTAGAATTTTTAAGGTTAAGCAGACCATAAAACATAGTTAATTTAAGCACTACTTATCTAAGATTGGTGTCCTAATTCACCGTTTAAAATAATTAGGTGGCGACTCTCTTTAATTAATTAACCTTCAGAATTACCAATATGTTATACTCTAGTTTGACCCGGGTTAAAATGGGGTATAACAACATGGCAACTCTGCTGGGGATTCAAGGTTCTAAACCATAACAAACTTAGGTTAATAATAAAATTTTATTTGTGATTGTTATGATGCTTATTTGAATTTCCTTTATAGGAAAAACTATATTTTATGAATTGTTTATCTGTTCTTATTGCTTTATATAAATTGTCATTCCGTTTCACTTCCTCCACTTTTGGAAAATTCACACAAAGCACTCACCTAGCGGTTACGCGGTTTGCGGCCGTGCACTATTAAAAATACCTTTTAGGGGAAAGTTCGTGGGTAAGTCGATCAGCGGTGCAGTCGACAGTCACGGGCTTTCCACTCTCAAGTTGTCCATTTGGGAGCAAACCAGTCTAGAAAACCCAATCTTAGTCAGCATAAGATAGAGCTAAACCAAAACCCTTTTAAGAGCATGCATCATTTTTAACCTTAGGTGATCTAATACCCGAGGTGTATTAAATCCATTAGTTAACCTTACCTAAATGTCCAAGTGGGTTTTCAACCCAAGTGACACTTATCATGTTTATGTGCATTATTTGAAGGGTAAACATGCCGATTATGTAGATTTTTTACTTTAAATTAATTATATCCTAGTTAAAGGAGCATGGCTATTTTTTTATAATATGTGTAATATTTTCAAATGTTATAATCTTGCGGAACAACGAGAAGTTTATATATGACAAAAATATCTTTTATTGTAGTTTCTTTGATTTTCTTTACGTAAAAATAAATAAATGGCCTAAGCGATTCATGTACTTCTTTTTGCTTTTGAAAATAAAATTACTTGCTTAATTAATTATAATAAATGTGAGCACGTGATTTTTGCCTTACCTGAGAAGTACTCCCAGAAAATTCAAAATAAAAATAGTTTCGTGTTAGGCATGATTTTTGTGATTTTGTGTTATTTTATCTTAAATTTACATTTTTGTGTGCATGTTTATTAATAAAATACAAAAAAAAATATATACATTAGGTTTTGCATTTTTATGTGATTTACATTTTTCAAGTGATATGTAGTTATGTGGGATAATTGTAGTAAAAAATAGTTGTGTTATAGGTTAGTATATGTATATATATATATATATATATATATATATATATATATATATATATATATATATATATATATATATATATATATATATATATATATATACACATATACATATAATACATCATAAAGAGCAGAATTGGGTCATGTTTTAGTCCAAAAGACTGGCCCAAACCCCTCACCCGTCCAGCCCACACCACTGGATCAGCCCACCCTCACCTTGGATCGATCTGAGCCGTTCAGATCATTTGATCCAACGGTCACCAATCGCCCCTGTGCCCCGACCCATATCCACACAAGAAGAAACCCGCCCGGTCCAAGACCTACCCAAACGACATCGTTTCGTTAAGTGGGTGGATCCAAGCCGTCGATCTAAATCGATCCAACGGCCTAGATCCAATCCCACGCTTAGTATATATTCCTAATTCCTTACCCCGCCCCCCTTTCAGACCCCCCCCCCCCCCCCCCCGCTTCGTCTCTCAGAAGCTCTCAAAGACCCAGCATAACGCCGCCCTCCTCCGCCGTGCTCCGCCTGCCGGAAATCGCCTCACGGCGGTTCCGGTAAGCCAACGGCCACCGTTTTAACACCAAATCTTCCCCTCACCTCCCCCATTACGAATCCGGCGTTAGTTATCTTCGAATGTTACTCGAACGCTTCGAATATCAATTCGAAGGTCGCCGGAATCTGACGATCATCCCAATCCACCCCAAACTCGCCCCAAACCTTCCCATGACCTCCCTCATACCCCCACCGGTCTTAGTTCTGTTCGAATCTTGCCAAAACCAGTCGAGCCCCAAAATCTAGGCCATGAACCCTAATTTCGATTTTTGCCTAATTGAGGTCTAATAGGCCTTAATTGGGATGTTTTCATTATTGAAAACATCTCAATTAAGGTCCATTGGCCTCAAAAACAAAAGGGTCCAAGCCAAATTGAATCCAAGGTGGGTCCGAAGTTCATTCGAATGCAGTTTTCTCCTCACATGGTATTTGTCTTTCTTTCTTCATATGTTAGTGTTAATAATGTGAATTTTATACTTCATTTCCCCCTTTAGTTGTCTATTCTCTTCATCTCCAGTATACTCTTTATCCGGTCAATTCCCAGTTCTATCTGTGTTAATTCGATGCTCACTGCTTTGTATGCATAGTTTATTTAGCGTCGTCAACGAGTTGACTCATTTGTGTGATTGTTCATGTAAGTGTATGCCTGTATGCAATTCATTAGTTTAGGGGCCTGTTACTGTTTGATTCCAGACTAGGAGTTAATTGGATATAGAAATCAAAGTTCGAATTAACTGATTAAGAAATTAAGTTTTATCATTTTAGAATACTTTAATGCCCTGCACATGAAGCTGGACAGTGGAGCCTGCTATCACAGCAGGGCACTTAGTTATGTTTGGGCAGAGTTTATAGTTAACTAATATGACCCATACAAGGACAATGGGTAGTGGGAGTATAGGCAGAGCATGGTCTGGCAGAGATAGGAGTGGGCAGGGTAATAGTTAATTGGTGGCAGGTATTCTGGGGGGGATTGGAAGTTATAAGTAGGAGAACACTGGAGAACACTAGGGAGAACCTGAAGGAGAGCAAAAACAGTAATAGCTGAAGAGAAAACCTGAGAGGAGAGCAAAGATACATTTTCGAAAATACATAGAGAGACACTAAAAGCATATAGTCATTCACACATAGATCCTGGCCACTGTTTCATTAAAGTTTTAGTGGTTGCTGTTGGTCAGTTTGATTGTTGCTGCTGTGTTGGTTTGTTGCTGCTGTGTTTGATTGCTGTATGCTCCTGCTGTGTTGAGTGTATACTGCTGCTGTGTTGATTGATTGTTGCTGCTGTGTTTGAGTGTTGCTGCTTGGTTCATTGGTAGCTGTTGTTCTTGTGCTGTTGTTGTAAGCTGTTTGTTCTTGTGTTGTTGTTGTCGCTGTGCTACTGTGGCTGTAATTGCCACTGGATTGTTGAGTCTGCTCGGATTGTTATCTTGGCTTGAGTTTTGAATTGCTGCTGTTTGGTTTTGGTTGAGAGTCTACTGGTTTTCTTTACTAAGTGTCTACTGGTTGGTTGTTGTTGTGACACTTGTTGCTGTTGGCCTGCTGTTTACTTTGCATCACCAACTCCACTGATCTCTAGTCTCTTACTTGTTGATTTCCAGGTACACTACCCTTGTAACCTCAAGTGATTTGGCTATGAAAAATGAAGCTGTTCTGATATACTTACACTACTGAACCTGCATTTTCTCATTAGATTTGTTGCTGGACTGTTTTTTTTAACTGTCTATAGACTCTCGGATTGTTTCAGATATTAGTTGTTACATGTAATTGAAATATTTGGTGATGGTCGGTTAATGGTAGAAGCTTTGTGCTATTGCCTAATTAGATAATAAATTCTGGTTGGTCAATGTTAGTGCTTATAGAATTAATTTAGTCTCGGCTTACGCCTTCGAAGTTGATTATGGGGTTACACTTAGGAATGAATTCACAAAGCTAATAATCCTATCTCGATTTCATATATAATACATTCAATACATGGTTTTATTTAGTGTAGATAAACCGCAAAAGCCAAGAGCCATGATATGTTACATCAATTTGTGTTAAAAAGTAGAAGCGGAAAATGTCATTAATACTTAGGCACATTCACTTTCAGCAAAGAATTCGTTGATTACTAATTAGGATTCGTAATTGTCTACTCACTCAACTGAATGACGTAATTAGATTAAAGGAGTCGGGGGTGCATTTCATGTGACCCGACCCCAATTTCGGGCAAGAGTAAACAAAGCGTGTCAGGAACCACATGCGCATTTCATGTGGTGTGGTTCGTAGCAAGTTTTAAATAATTTGGAATCAACTCCTAAGTAAAATACAGTGGGATGTAGTTCGCTTTAGACTAGAGGCACGCCTCGCCCAATAGTCACACAAATCGCAAGGCCTTCATAAATGTATATATAAAATACTTAGATTTTGAGATGTGTCGTTTCTTAGCGAATATCACGTCCTTCTCAACAGTGTAAATAAGTAATCGATCCGGGCGCGTATTTTAGTTCTACCTTCTCAAATACGGGTGTGCATTTCATGCGACCCAAATCCAAACCCCGAAATGTTGAATAAGAATATGTCGAGGATCCGGGTGCATTTCATGTGACGTGATTCGGAAGCATATTTTTAAGCAACTTTCTCTTTCGTAAATCATAATCAATAATAAATGCGGTAAAGGGATATTAATTTGCACTAAGTACATAACTGTAAAAAGCAGATAGATAAGCCAAAACGCAACAGTTGAGCGACCGTGCTAGAACCACGGAATTCGGGAATGCCTGATACCTTCTCCCGGGTTAATAGAATTCCTTGTCCGGATTTCTGGTTCGCGGACTGTTAAATAGAGTCATTCTTTTCCTCGATTCGGGATTTAACCGGTGACTTGGGACACCATAAACCTCCCAAGTGGTGACTCTGAAATGATTAAATAATTCCCGCCTCGATTGTCCTTTAATTGGAAAAACTCTTTGCACCCTCGCGGGTGCGGTAAAAAAGAGGTGTGACAGCTCTGGCGACTCTGCTGGGGAAATCTTTAGAATTCGAGCTCGGAACAATTGTTGTATTTGGCATATTTATTATCTGATTCTTTTACATGTTGGCATCAATGTGCAAAATGTTGTTTTTACCGCTTTGATATTTTGTGAACTGTACATATAAATTGTGCCGGAACCAATCTCCTATCTGAGTCTTCTAAATCATGAAGAAGGGTGCACTTCGTGTGACTTCTTTTCTGTATAGTGTCTAATTCCCATTTTAGAACGAGGTTTGGATAAGTTGCAAAACCGGTGAAGCTTCTGTATTCCCGGGTTGCTGCCTCCTCCTCGGCTCGAGCTGTCCGCTCGGGTAAGCCAAGTCTAGAACAGATAAACCCGGGTTTTTAAACCTAGAATAACAAAGCTTCATGCCGGATCCCTAGTAGGAAACGTTTATTTGCATCATGTCTCATTTGGCTTAGGGGACTCAACACAGGGGTTGGGTCCGTCTAGGACAGGTGACCTGAAATGAACAGACTATCCTGCTGCATCCTGTTTGTCTTGCGCATTTATCTGTTATAGACTTGCATGAAAAAAAAAAAAAAAAAAGAAAGGAAAATGTGTTTTGTTCTTAGGATAGAAATAGCTTACTTGTTTTCCTTTAGTAAAATGAATAAATAAATAATGTCGTTTGTTTCGTCAAAACCGAACTACGTGGGTTTGATTCTCATTGGATGTGAGATACGTAGGCAACCTCCATCGGGTCCAACTTCACCTTTTGAAAAATGGCCGAAATATCAAAACTAACTTTTGTACTAAATAAGTCGGTGACGCCGTTTTTAAAAATAGCCGAATGTTCCCGAAAGGGACGCCGGAAGGCTAATTTCGTATAAACGGCCACCTTTGGGTCAATTTTGATTTCGATCAATTTACCCCACAGCCTTAAAAGCCTTCGTCCCCGAGACGTTGAAAGGCCGTGATTGAAAACTGACTTTTTATTTTTAGCAAAACAAAGTTGTTTTTCTTATTTAAATCACCTTAATAAATGTGCAGGATGAGCACGAATCAGAATAAATCATTTTCAATCTTTAGTGAGGTCCCTCAGCCGCTCCGTATATGGTGGAACAATTTGGAAGACAGTAGCAAAAAGGTAGTAGGGAGAATTTTGGGAGGTTTGGTTAATCTGTTGAATATCGAGCCAAGGGAGGACATCATCAAGGCACTGGTATCTTTTTGGGATCCGACCCGCAACGTGTTCCGTTTTGTTGACTTTGAATTGACGCCCACATTAGAGGAAATTGCGGGCTATGCAGGACTTAATGGGAAATTAAGAGGGCAATACCTGCTCTCACCAAGACCGGTATCTCCACATGGGTTTCTGGATTTGCTGAGCATTAGTCGGAAGGTGAAAAATGATGATCTGCTGAAAGGGTGTTGCGATCTCCAATTCTTATATCAACGGTACGGCGCTCCTCGGGGTTTTGAAGAGTCAAACCTTGGACTGACTCACGCAGGGAATAGAACCAAGTGGGAGGCCAGACGAATTCTAGCATTCATAACGACATTCTCGGGGATTGTGATTTGTCCGCGCGAAGATAAGAAAATAGAGATAAGTCTGGTAGGAATAGCCGATGTTGCAATCAAAAAGGCTACCAGCACGGTGGTCCCTTTGGTTTTGTCCGAAATCTATCGAGCCTTGACCGTATGCCGAGAAGGGGGCAATTTCTTCCAAGGTTGCAATCTGTTACTCCAATTATGGATGCAAGAACACCTCCATCACCGAACACAATACATGAACCATGGGTTGACCGGAAAAAACTGTATCAGGGGTTTCGAAGAACGGATGATGGGTGCTGTATTCCCCGAAGGCGTCGAGGCATGGCTTGCACGACTGAGCTCAATAGAAGCCGATCAGATTGAATGGGCGTTCGGGTGGTTACCCGATACCGAAGTAATATATATGGCAGCCGAGGAGTGTTATATCCTTCTGATGGGGATCCGCAGTGTCCAACCATATGTCCCTCACCGTGTATTACGTCAACTAGGAAGGTTTCAGGTTATTCCTACCGATCAAGACCTGAGGAAGTACGCCATTGAGTTGAGCCCAGGAGTCGTATTCCCCGAAGAGAAGATTAGAAGGCCGTGGCACGAATGTCGGTTCCTTGAGCCTAAAACCATGGTCCGGGAGCTATCTAAAGGGGAGGTGGACCCAAAGTACAACGTGTGGTTCGGGAAAAGATTTCAGATTCGTCGGAAATGTTCTAAAAGAGCCCATGTCCAACAGTTCACGGAAGATTCACAGGAACAATGGAACTGGCTAGCAAAGGAGGAGGGGTACAGGACAAAGATTGGCAAGATAGAACAACAGGTCCGGGACCTTCAGTTCGAGAAGAACATGCAAGCCGCCACCGACGAAGGAGACAAAAGAAGTTGGCACAAGAAAATGACTTCTTGAGAGCTCAAATCCAGCAAATGAAAAGAGATGCTGACAGACAGTCGAGGAGTCGGGCCGACGAAAAATTGATAAGGGGTTTGAGAAGCCAAGTCACCGATATCCAAAGAGAATTGGACAAGTCGAAAGCCCAGACAACGAGGATCCGTGCTAGCTGGAGAAAGGAGGCACATCAACATGCACTTCACCTAAAACAGGTGGAAGAAGATTACACCGAGATCGTCACTAGTCTAAGGGAAGCAAATGTTGTCCTCAGGGAGCGGGTTTTCAAGCAAGCCCAAGATGCCAGAGCGGACCTCGACCGTTGCCACAATTTGATGGCCCGACTGCAAGGACAAGTGGATAGGCTCCTAGACCAAGTCACCAACAATGCTCGAAGATTGGGGGCGAAAAGCCAGCAGATAGAGCGGCTACTCGGAGAAAGGGACATGATCAAGGACGGAATTGGAGAAATCGGGCACTATGTCACCATGAAGTGCCTAGCTTGTGAACGAATGCCCCGCGCCGACCTTTTCGCTTCAATTATGGGTTATGTTCATCGGATCATGGAAGAGTTGAGGGAACTGCACAAGGACCTCACACCAAGGCCCGCGGCAAGGCCGAATGATGCCTCGCGGGCCCCCAGGAATTTTAGGGCATTAGATTTTTGATTGAAAATGTATTTTGAAATGTTGAGTCAAGCTAGTTGGCATTTTTATCTTTTCTTTCCCAAGTCAAGCATTTCTTTTGTTTTTGCCGATTGTTGTAAGACGTGTTTTGTAACTACACGGTTTTATTTGATATAAAAGTTACTGAATTTTGCCACAATCTTGTTACCAGAACTACGCTCGGTCTGATTCACGCGGGGTCGTGATACGTAGGCAATCCACATAAGATTCGACCACCACTAAAAAGAAAGGAAAAGAATCCAAAGGTTAAATAACAATAAGGCTTGCAAAGATAGTCGAAAAAGAAAAAAAAAAGAAGAAGAAAAAGAAAAAGAAAAAGGGCCGGAATGACGCATGTTAAGAGTACATGTAGAAAGGGTTATTTGGTTAGGTGCATTGCATCCAACGTGCTATAACATATCTGTCAAACTCGGTGAACTAACAAGTTTGTTGCATTTCCAGAAAGTTTAGCAGTTGGTTTGACAGAATATACTGGCCAGCCATCACTACCGTACTAGATCCAAAGGACCGGTTACAGTAAGCATGTCTAGTTCTGGCAAGAGTCTCGAGGAAGAAAAATCCGAGCTACAAATCATGAAAGAAGAGGTAGACCGGGTAAAACAACAGATAACAGAGATGCACCTGGCCTGGGCCAGGGAACAGTCTTCACCAAACCGCCCTACTCTCGCCTCAGCTCCGGAACATCCGCCCATCGATCCTTCAACAAGCGCCCCAAGCTATCCATACTTTCAGGGGGAAAACCCATATGCCACCCACATTCCACCAGCCAAACCAAATCCTCCTACAACCACCCCTGTTTTTGTGGCACCTCCACCTGCTCCTCTGCAAAGGCCGGCCAGCGAGCCATATGTTCAGATCCATGACAGCTCTTACTATCCTCCAGAGCCTACTTTCAAGGCTCCTGAACCACAATCACATACACCTCACTGGGATAATCCGGCAGAACCGAAAAGCACTTCCAAAGTTCGGAACACGAGGAAGTTGTCAGAAAAGTTAAAAGCCTGGAGCAGTCCTTCAGGAACATGCACGGTTTGGGCAACCAGGTCAGCGTCGCCTATAAGGATCTGTGTCCATTTCCGGACGTCCAGTTGCCAGCGAGGTTTAAAATGCCCAAATTCGACCTATACGAGGGGCATGGTGACCCAGTGGCCCACCTGCGAGGGTTTTGCAGTAAAATGAGAGGGGCCGGAGGACGGGACGAGCTTCTGATAGCTTACTTCGGTCAGAGTCTGGGAGGATCTGCGCTGGAGTGGTACACTAGACAGGATCCCAGCAGATGGTTTACGTGGGATGATTTGGCTCAAGCTTTTATTGGCCAGTTCCAGTACAATCTTGAGATAATCCCCGACCGCCTATCATTGCTAAAATTAGAGAAGAAGCCCGCTGAAAGCTTCAGGGAATTTGGTTTCCGTTGGAGGGAACAAGCGGCCAGGGTAGATCCGCCGATGAGAGAGAGCGAGATGGTGGACTACTTCTTGCAGACATTAGAGCCCACCTACTTCGGACATCTGGTAACGTCCGTAGGCAAATCATTCACTGAGGTGATAAAAATGGGGGGTATGATCGAGGAAGGTTTGAAGGCCAACAAGATCATGAGTTACTCAGCACTGAAAGCCACCACTCAGGCTATCCAAAGTGGTACTGGAGGAGTACTAGGGAAAAAGAGGAGAGAGGAAGTTGCGGCCGTCGAGTCCGGGGCATGGTTCCGAAATAGAGGCCCCGCACCCCAATATAGCCCACCCCAACCTCACCACCAAAATTACTCCCACAACCCATATAACCACCCGCAACATTACTATCCCGCACTTGATCCCCATTTTACTGTCCACCACGCACAGTCCTATTCTGCACCTCCCGTCCATGCACCGTGGCGTGCACCAAACCCGCGGAACAATCATCCACCCCCAAGAGCTTACAGAAACCCCTCGGGCGCGAGTTTTCGTCCAAACCAGGCATTCAGGGGCGACAGGGCGCCAAGGCCGAAGAATTTCACTCCCTTGGGAGAATCTTACACTAGTTTGTTCCACCGGTTAAAGCAGGTAGGGTTGCTGAATCCGGTTGAAGCTAAGCTGCCAAACCCTCTTCCAAAGAACCTGGACCATTCAGTAAATTGTGCCTACTGCTCGGGATGTCCGGGACACGATACAGAAAAGTGTTGGAGGTTGAAGACGGCCATCCAGGAGCTCATCGACACTCGCAGGATTGAGGTCCAGACTCCAACAGAGCCCAACATCAACCAAAACCCGCTTCCAACTCATCATGAGACCAATATGATCGAGTTGGTACGGGCGGAGGAAGGAAAGGAGAAAGCCTCTCAGACTGTAATGATGATTAAGTCTAGCGGGGTAGGAACGAGAAAAGGGCCAAGCCTCGATGAGTCACCCAGTTGCAAGAAGGACATACCAGGAGGGTCGGAAGCAGGAAAGGGAAGTGTGAACGAAGTACCGGTGAAGCCGGGGGAAGCCAAGATAGTTGTACCAGGGGCAGCAATCAAGCCCATCTTGACAGTAGCAGGCGTTCGAATGGATCCTTTCATCATCCGGCCGGCAACACAGTTGCCAGTAACCGATAGCCGGGCTGTTCCATGGAATTATGCTCGGATTACAACGACCTACAGAGGAAAGGAGGTGAAAGAGGAAGTTTGTGAAGCCCGAGGGTTGACCCGCTCGGGGAGATGTTTTGCCCCTGCGGAATTGAGGAAGACCACTCCGGCAGTATTGAAAAAGCCGGTCACTGATGAAGAGGCGGAAGAATTCTTGAAAAAGATGAAGCTCCATGACTACTCTGTCTTAGAGCAGTTGAAGAAAACTCCGGCGCAAATATCATTGCTATCCTTGCTGATACATTCCGAAGAACATCGGCAAGCATTGATGAAAGTCCTGAATGAGGCACATGTACCGGATAAAATCTCAGTAAGCCATTTGGAGAAGATCACCAATCGGATCTTCGAAGCAAATCGGATCACCTTCACCGATGACGAGTTGCCTGAGGAAGGCACCGAGCACAACAAGGCCTTATATCTTACGGTGAAGTGTGAGGAGGCGGTGGTCACCAAAGTCCTTGTTGATAATGGGTCCAGTGCTAACATTTGTCCTCTCTCTACACTGGGCAAATTAAAAGTAGACATCGGCAGGGTACGCAAGAACAGCGTATGTGTTCGAGGGTTCGACGGAGGAGGCAAAGCGTCGGTTGGTGACATAGTGTTAATCTTGACGATTGGGCCAGTGGAGTTCACCATGGAATTCCAGGTGCTGGACATGGTGGTGTCATATAACCTCCTAATAGGGCGACCATGGATCCATGCCGCAAGAGCAGTTCCATCTAGCTTACACCAACTCGTCAAGTTTGAATGGGACCAACAGGAGATCGTCGTCCATGGAGAAAACGATCCACAATCAGGCACCATTATTCCCTTTGTTGAAACAGAAGAAGATGTTGGGCCGTGGGTATATCAGGTCTGCGATGTGGTGTCCGCCAACCGAGTTCCAGAAGGGGAATGCATTCCCGATGACAGAACAATTACTGTAGATGTCATGGTGGCCCATGAAATGTTGCGACATGGTTTCATACCCGGTAAAGGTCTAGGTGCATCTCTGCAAGGAATCATACAACCGGTATCAGTGGTCGAAAACTTGGGAACCTTCGGCTTGGGATTCCAGCCAACATCGGAGGACATCCGGCGAGCAAAGAGGAGTAAGCAGAAGACATGGGTGCTCCCGAAGCCTGTTCCACGCCTTTCCCAATCTTTTGTCAGGTCCGGAGCAAGAGGATATCCAACGACAAAGACCCCCGGTCCTACGATCAGGCCAGACGAAGAGTTCTTCAGGAAGTTCGAGGACCTATTCACAGATGTATGTATGCTCGAGGACGGTGAAGGATCCAGTCACGCCGAGATACAGTTTGTGGGACCCAAAGGCAAAACTGAATAACTGGAAGGCTACTCCTCTCCCTGTCCGGAAGGAGTCTTGGTAGTTTGTCTTGGATTGTTTTCCTTTCGAAATTTTGTGTTGGGGGTTTGTCCCCGGGGTAAAATCCCGTTGTTTTTAGTTCATTTTGATTTAAGTTTGCAGTTTGTTTCCCCTTGTACAGTTCCCATTTAATGAAATTTGATTCCCTTCGCGTCTAATTTTGTCTATTTTTCCTTCTTTTTTACTTTTCTAAACAGCCTTCTTGCAACTGATCTTAATGATATGGCGTGCTTAAAGATTAATCAACCCAGTCTAGAAAGTCAATCGGGTTTGGAAATAATAACGCATGAAATAAGAAGTGACGAGAGTGAGTCAGAGTACGGCGATGATGAAGTCGTAGAAGAAATCGGTGAAGAATTAAGTCACTTCGAGGAAAAACCCAAACCGAATTTAAATGATACCGAGGCCGTTAATCTAGGGAATGCGGATGACGTCAAAGAAACCCGGATAAGTATCCATATTGAACCCAATCTGAGAGAAGAATTGATCAAAACACTCATAGAGTTTAAAGACATTTTCGCATGGTCGTACGACGACATGCCGGGACTCAGCACTGATCTAGTGGTTCATAGATTACCCACTGATCCGGCATATCCTCCCGTCAAGCAAAAACTGCGGAAATTCAAGACGGAGATGAGTGTGAAGATTAAGGAGGAAGTAACCAAGCAGTTGCAGGCGAAAGTTATTCGTGTCACTCGATACCCTGAATGGTTGGCTAACGTGGTACCGGTGCCAAAGAAAGACGAAAAGATTAGAGTATGCGTGGACTATCGCAATCTCAACAAAGCAAGTCCTAAGGATAATTTCCCACTTCCCAATATCCATATCTTGATTGATAATTGCGCCGGACGCGAAATCGGATCCTTTGTGGATTGCTACGCGGGATATCATCAGATCTTGATGGATGAAGAGGACGCAGAAAAGACGGCTTTTATCACACCGTGGGGAACTTATTGCTACCGAGTGATGCCGTTCGGTTTGAAGAATGCAAGGGCAACATATATGAGGGCGATGACTACGGTATTCCATGACATGATACACAAGGAAATTGAAGTGTACGTGGATGATGTGATCGTAAAATCCAGACGTCAAGAAGACCATGTTGCCGACCTCATGAAGTTCTTTCAAAGACTTCGAAGGTACGACATCAAGCTCAATCCGGCCAAATGCGCATTCGGAGTTCCATCAGGAAAGTTGCTAGGATTCATCGTTAGCCGGCGGGGCATTGAGTTGGACCCATCCAAAATCAAGTCCATTCAAGAGCTACCCCCGCCAAAGAACAAAACAGAGGTAATGAGTCTGTTGGGAAGGTTAAATTACATCAGTAGGTTTATTGCTCAACTTACAGCAACCTGTGAACCCATATTCCGTCTGTTGAAGAAAGACGCCGCGATAGAATGGACGACAGAATGTCAGGAAGCGTTTGATCAAATCAAAGGGTATCTGTCCAATCCACCTGTACTAGTTCCGCCTGAACCGGGCAGACCCCTGATTCTTTATCTGACGGTCTTGGAGAATTCGTTTGGCTGCGTACTGGGGCAGCATGATCTTACCGGTAGGAAGGAACGGGCCATTTACTACCTCAGTAAGAAATTCATAGTCCACGAGGACAAGTACACTCATTTAGAAAAGACATGTTGCGCTTTGACTTGGGTAGCCCAAAAGTTGAAACATTATTTGTCTTCTTACACCACTTACCTCATTTCGCGTTTGGATCCGTCGAAGTATATTTTCCAGAAACCTATGCCTACAGGGAGGTTGGCAAAATGGCAAATATTACTTACAGAGTTCGACATCATATACGTGACAAGGACGGCTATGAAAGCTCAAGCCCTGGCCGATCACTTAGCTGAAAATCCTGTCGATGACGAATACGAACCCTTGAGGACGTATTTTCCAGACGAAGAGGTGTTGCAAATTGAGGGGTTAGAACTAACCAAGGATCCAGGGTGGAAGCTCTTCTTCGACGGAGCGGCGGACGCAAAAGGAGTCGGAGTAGGGGCTGTGCTCATATCTGAAACAGGACATCATTATCCTGTTACTGCTCAACTGCGTTTTCATTGCACCAACAATATGGCCGAGTACGAGGCATGTATCTTGGGGTTGCGATTAGCGGTGGACATGGACGTACAGGACGTCTTGGTCTTGGGGGACTCAGACCTTCTGGTACATCAGATTCAGGGAGAATGGGAAACCAGAGATTTAAAGCTTATCCCATATCGTCAGTGTTTGCATGATTTGACCAAACGCTTTCGATCGGTAGAATTCAGGCACATCCTAAGGATGCATAATGAGGTTGCCGACGCGTTGGCTACTTTAGCATCGATGCTACATCACCCGGACAAGGTTCGTGTCGATCCGTTACATATCCATGTCCGGAATCAACATGCTTATTGTAATGTGATAGAGGAAGAGGTGGATGGTGAGCCGTGGTTTCATGATGTCAAGGAATACCTCAGGTTAGGAGTATACCCAGAGCAAGCAACCGGAGATCAAAAGCGAGCTATTCGGCGGTTGGCGAACGGATTTTTCCTTAGTGGAGGGGTGTTGTACAAAAGAACCCCAGATTTGGGATTGTTGAGATGTATAGATGCAAGTCAAGCCACAACAGTGATGACGGATATACACTCGGGAGTTTGCGGACCACACATGAGCGGATACGTATTGGCAAAGAAGATTCTTCGAGCAAGATATTATTGGCTCACTATGGAGCGGGATTGTATAAGTTTCGTGCGAAGATGCCATCAGTGTCAGATACACGGAGATTTGATTCATTCTCCGCCGACTGAATTGCATACAATGTCAGCACCATGGCCGTTTGTCGCGTGGGGTATGGATGTTATTGGACCTATTGAGCCCGCAGCTTCCAATGGTCATAGGTTCATTCTGGTCACGATTGATTATTTTACCAAGTGGGTGGAGGCCAAAACATTCAAATCAGTGACCAAGAAGGCGGTAGTGGACTTCGTACACTCCCACATCATTTGTAGGTTTGGAATTCCAAAGATGATCATTACGGATAACGGTGCAAATCTTAACAGTGGATTGATGAAAGAGGTATGTCAACAGTTCAAGATTACACACCGAAATTCCACACCGTATCGCCCAAAAGCAAATGGTGCGGTCGAGGCAGCAAACAAGAATATAAAGAAGATATTGAGGAAGATGGTAGAAGGGTCTAGGCAGTGGCATGAAAAGTTACCATTTGCGCTGTTGGGTTATCGCACTACCGTCCGGACTTCGGTAGGTGCAACTCCTTACTTGTTGGTATACGGGACCGAAGCAGTAATACCAGCAGAAGTTGAAATCCCGTCCCTCCGAATTGTCGCTGAAGCTGAGATTGATGACGACGAGTGGGTCAAAACCCGATTAGAGCAATTGAGCTTGATCGATGAAAAGAGATTGACAGCAGTGTGTCACGGCCAATTGTATCAAAAGAGAATGGCGAGAGCATATAACAAGAAGGTACGCCCCAGGAAATTTGAAGTGGGACAGCATGTGCTGAGGAGAGTTCTGCCACATCAGGCCGAAGCGAAAGGCAAGTTCGCTCCAAATTGGCAGGGACCATTCGTGGTGACTAGAGTATTATCCAACGGCGCTCTATGTCTGACTGATGTCGAGGGAAGATGCACCGATATGGCTATCAATTCTGATGCAATCAAGAGATATTATGTGTAATTCTTTAATGCATTTGTCAACGTTTGGTTTCGTTTGTGTGTACTTGGCATTTTTCGGAGAATGAAATGACAGAGGCAATTTTTCTACTACCCAAACACTTTAACCTTTGTTTCCCCATTTGAGCCTTAATTATTCTTTCGTATACCCTCTTTCGGAATCATCAAGGAAGATGTGTAACAGAATAGAAAAGAAACAAAAAGTAATACAAGAAAAAGTGAACTACGTTCGACCTGATTCCTCAAGAAGGATACGTAGGCGCCACACGGCTCGGTCATAATAAAATAAAAATCAAAAAAAAATCCCCCAAGCAACAAAACTGGGGCAGAAGTCATTGTTTCGTTTGAAAGATAGTGTGGATTCCGAAAGTTGTAATAAGCTAACCGTTGAGGCTAAACCCCTTTCTTCAGCTTCACGCGCAGAAACCATATCAAGAACCCGAAAGACCTCTCGATCAGTATTTGAGAAGTGCCAAGTCATGTGAATGAAAGCCAAGAGTGACATCCCGACCCTCGATTGAATTCAGGATGCACAAGCCGAACGGGGATAACGCTCTAGAAGGAATCTCAGGGGTGATACCCCGCCGCAGGGAAAGAAAGCATAAATGAGAGAGTCTTAACGGTGAAAACCCTCGCGGGCACCTTAAGGCGAAGGAAGTTGAGAGAAGTAAAATGAGAGAGTCTTACGGTGAAAACCTTCACGGGCACCCTAAGGCGACGGGAGATAGAGAGAAATGAGAGAATCTCACTAGTGAAAACCCTTTGAAGGGCACTGTGAGGTGACAGGACGAGATGGTTACAAGATGTCTGCACGAGACAAGGTTGGGACACCCGTTTACCTCTAGCATGACGCGGCATCAGAAAGTGATTGACATGAATAGACTGGGTAATTTCTCAAAGGCGCGGCATAACCATTGGATCAGGCACACATTCAGATAAGTTTTCCTATTTTTGAGTTCAGAAAAGTTGTTCTCTTCTTTTGTCATTTGCGGTCAGTATTCTTTTATTTTCTTTCATTTTCGAAAATTGATTTTTCAAAAGCTTACTACCAAGTCTCCCAAAGCAGTATATTGAAAGTGAATAGGCGTGGAACGAGGCAATAAAACAGAAGTCGTTACGATAGCAAGATTGGGATGACAGGCTGAGTGGAAGGTTCGCAAGAATTATGGAGTATGATGGACACATGTGGCATGTCCGAAAGATGATTTCACGCAACAGATCACTGGCTAAAAAGAGTCGGACCAAACCAAAGATTGGAATAAAAGGAAAGATGAGAGGTCGTTCGTGGAAAGAGCATCGTCCCCGGCAAGCGTCAACGTCGCCCTCAAAGTTCGAGAGAGGCCAAGCAGCTGAAAGAGAAAAGAAAATGGCCCCAACAAGAGTGGCACGACCACTCACCGCATTTTGAAACTAACAATTTTTCTTTGATTTAAAAGCAGGAAAAGAGGGTCCGTTGGTAGAAAAGCATACCGTCCAGAAGTTTATCAAACTGGGGCAGAAAATTTTCTCCTGTTGCGAAAATTTTCTGGAAAGCAAGACTCAGAGGATAAGGGTAGAAAGCAACGCAAGATTTCGGGAAGTACCAGCTCCGAGCAGAATAATTTTGAGAAAGGCCAGACGACACGACGGGGTAATATTTGAGCTTGGTATCACCCCCAGCAGTTGTGGGAAAATAAAACAATGGCTTCGGGATTCTCCTAGCAGTATTACATCCCATAATTTGTTTGAGGAGGCAAAAGCGTGAGTCCCAGAGGAGGTATGGGAAGAAGGAAGAGAATGAGGGGTGAAGGAAACAAAGAATACTTCCTCAGCAGCATCACCCCCAGCAGGCGAGTAAACGGTTCCAAAAATATCCCCAGCAGCCAGAAGAAAAGTAACACGACCTAGGGGAAAGCAATTCCAAGACAGGATAATTCAGAAGAGAAGGTGGTCCGAGAGGTAACGCAGGAACAAAGAAAATGGTACAAGAGGCAAAGGAAGGTAATCAAGATAGGATGAAATCAGTGAGTTGTAATTGAAGTCAGGGAGCCCGCCTGGAGAACGGAGTGGCGATTTAATTTTGAAGTAGTAGTTGAAGTCAGGGAGCCCGCCTGGAGAATGGAGTGGCGGTTTTATTTTGAAATTGTAGTTGAAGTCAGGGAGCCCGCCTGGAGAACGGAGTGGCGACTTAATTTTGAAGTAGTAGTTGAAGTCAGGGAGCCCGCCTGGAGAATGGAGTGGCGATTTAGTTTTGAAGTTGTAGTTGAAGTCAGGGAGCCCGCCTGGAGAATGGAGTGGCGATTTTATTTTGAAGTTGTAATTGAAGTCAGGAAGCCCGCCTGGAGAATGGAGTGGCGATTTATTTTGAAGTTGTAATTAAAGTCAGGGAGCCCGCCTGAAGAATGGAGTGGCGATTTATTTTGAAGTTGTAGTTGAAGTCAGGGAGCCCGCCTGAAGAATGTAGTGGCGATTTATTTTTGAAGTTATAGTTGAAGTCAGGGAGCCCGCCTGAAGAAAAGAATGGTGATTTATGTTTAGAATTTGTCGATAAAGGCATAAGCTCGCCGGAAAAGCAGAACGACGTCTTAGTTTTAAGATTTGATAAGGAAAGTGAAGAATCGGAGAGTGACAGAGTGTAACGGAAATCCCCAGCATGAATCCAAGCCCGCCCGGAGAACGGAGTGGCGATTTTATTTTGAAGTAGTAGTTGAAGTCACGGAGCCCGCCCTGGAGAATGGAGTGGCGATTTTATTTTGAAGTTGTAATCGAAGTCAGGGAGCCCGCCTGGAGAATGGAGTGGCGACTTTATTTTGAAGTTGTAATTGAAGTCAGGGAGCCCGCCTGGAGAATGGAGTGGCGATTTTATTTTGAAGTTGTAATTGAAGTCAGGGAGCCCGCCTGGAGAATGGAGTGGCGATTTTATTTTTAAGTAATAGTTGAAGTCAGGGAGCCCGCCTGGAGAATGGAGTGGCGATTTTATTTTGAAGTTGTAATCGAAGTCAGGGAGCCCACCTGGAGAATGGAGTGGCGATTTTATTTTGAAGTTGTAATTGAAGTCAGGGAGCCCGCCTGGAGAATGGAGTGGCGATTTTATTTTGAAGTTGTAATTGAAGTCGGGAAGCCCGCCTGGAGAATGGAGTGGCGATTTTATTTTGAAGTTTTAATTGAAGTCAGGAACCCCGCCTGGAGAATGGAGTGGCGATTTTATTTTGAAGTTGTAATTGAAGTCAGGGAGCCCGCCTGGAGAATGGAGTGGCGATTTTATTTTTAAGTAATAGTTGAAGTCAGGGAGCCCGCCTGGAGAATGGAGTGGCGATTTTATTTTGAAGTTGTAATCGAAGTCAGGGAGCCCGCCCGGAGAATGGAGTGGCGATTTTATTTTGAAGTTGTAATTGAAGTCGGGGAGCCCGCCTGAAGAATGGAGTGGCGATTTTATTTTGAAGTTGTAATTGAAGTCGGGGAGCCCGCCCTGGAGAATGGAGTGGCGATTTTATTTTCGAAGTTGTAATTGAAGTCAGGGAGCCCGCCCGGAGAATGGAGTGGCGATTTTATTTTGAAGTTGTAATTGAAGTGAGGGAGCCCGCCCGGAGAATGGAGTGGCGATTTTATTTTGAAGTAGTAGTTGAAGTCGTGGAGCCCGCCCGGAGAATGGAGTGGCGATTTTATTTTTGAAGTTATAGTTGAAGTCGGGGAAGCCCGCCCGGAGAACGGAGTGGCGATTTAATTTTGAAGTAGTAGTTGAAGTCGGGGAGCCCGCCCGGAGAATGGAGTGGCGATCTATTTTAATTCGGTAGAGGAAAGCGGTAGAATGTAACGGAAATCTCCGGCATGAATCCAAGTTCGTAAGCCGAGGGAGGCAACAAGGATCAGAACAGATAGATTCAGATTGCGAAGGAGAATAGTTCAAAGATCATAAAGAAGGAAATAATGGTCGGAGTTCGGCAATCAAGATAGGCCGAAATAACAATTGGCAGAAGAGAAGAAGCGTCAGAAGGAACACCAAGTCAGACAGGACGGCAAGGAGCGCGACAAGTTCAAGTTAAAAAGGATAGATAAGAACTTGTAGTACTGTAACTTAGTCTAGCTTCTTGTTTTGTTGCTTAGTACGGTGTAACAAGGAGATCGGCTAAGCAGTGGCAACAGCAGTAACAGCAGTAACGGCAGTAACAGCGAGATCGCAACAATCATGGTAGTCCCAGCTACCAGAACTTCCCGAACTACATTGGCCCTGATTCCCTTTTAGCCAGGGATATGTAGGAGACCTTTGAAGCAAGGTTCGGTCAAAACTTTTCCAAAATGATTCATACGGAGTGCTCGAATGGGCAAAATCGCTTATATCCGCTCACTTATCTTTGCACGAAAACTCTGCGTGTTTACGCGCAAAGAGGGGCAGCTGTGAGCACGTGATTTTTGCCTTACCCGAGAAGTACTCCCAGAAAATTCAAAATAAAAATAGTTTCGTGTTAGGCATGATTTTTGTGATTTTGTGTTATTTTATCTTAAATTTACATTTTTGTGTGCATGTTTATTAATAAAATACAAAAAATATATATATACATTAGGTTTTGCATTTTTATGTGATTTACATTTTTCAAGTGATATGTAGTTATGTGGGATAATTGTAGTAAAAAATAGTTGTGTTATAGGTTAGTATATGTATATATATATATATATATATATATATATATATATATATATATATATATATATATATATATATATATATATATATATATATATATATATATACACATATACATATAATACATCATAAAGAGCAGAATTGGGCCATGTTTTAGTCCAAAAGACTGGCCCAAACCCCTCACCCGTCCAGCCCACACCACTGGATCGGCCCACCCTCACCTTGGATCGATCTGAGCCGTTCAGATCATTTGATCCAACGGTCATCAATCGCCCCTGTGCCCCGACCCATATCCACACAAGAAGAAACCCGCCCGGTCCAAGACCTACCCAAACGACATCGTTTCGTTAAGTGGGTGGATCCAAGCCGTCGATCTAAATCGATCCAACGGCCTAGATCCAATCCCACGCTTAGTATATATTCCTAATTCCTTACCCCGCCCCCCTTTCAGACCCCCCCCCCCGCTTCGTCTCTCAGAAGCTCTCAAAGACCCAGCATAACGCCGCCCTCCTCCGTCGTGCTCCGCCTGCCGGAAATCGCCTCACGGCGGTTCCGGTAGGCCAACGGCCACCATTTTAACACCAAATCTTCCCCTCACCTCCCCCATTGCGAATCCGGCGTTAGTTATCTTCGAATGTTACTCGAACGCTTCGAATATCAATTCGAAGGTCGCCGGAATCTGACGATCATCCCAATCCACCCCAAACTCGCCCCAAACCTTCCCATGACCTCCCTCATACCCCCACCGGTCTTAGTTCTGTTCGAATCTTGCCAAAACCAGTCGAGCCCCAAAATCTAGGCCATGAACCCTAATTTTGATTTCTGCCTAATTGAGGTCTAATAGGCCTTAATTGGGATGTTTTCATTATTGAAAACATCTCAATTAAGGTCCATTGGCCTCAAAAACAAAAGGGTCCAAGCCAAATTGAATCCAAGGTGGGTCCGAAGTTCATTCGAATGCAGTTTTCTCCTCACATGGTATTTGTCTTTATTTCTTCATATGTTAGTGTTAATAATGTGAATTTTATACTTCATTTCCCCCTTTAGTTGTCTATTCTCTTCATCTCCAGTATACTCTTTATCCGGTCAATTCCCAGTTCTATCTATGTTAATTCGATGCTCACTGCTTTGTATGCATAGTTTATTTAGCGTCGTCAACGAGTTGACTCATTTGTGTGATTGTTCATGTAAGTGTATGCTTGTATGCAATTCATTAGTTTAGGGGCCTGTTACTGTTTGATTCCAGACTAGGAGTTAATTGGATATAGAAATCAAGGTTCGAATTAACTGATTAAGAAATTAAGTTTTATCATTTTAGAATACTTTAATGCCCTGCACATGAAGCTGGACAGTGGAGCCTGCTATCACAGCAGGGCACTTAGTTATGTTTGGGCAGAGTTTATAGTTAACTAATATGACCCATACAAGGACAATGGGTAGTGGGAGTATAGGCAGAGCATGGTCTGGCAGAGATAGGAGTGGGCAGGGTAATAGTTAATTGGTGGCAGGTATTCTGGGGGGGATTGGAAGTTATAAGTAGGAGAACACTGGAGAACACTAGGGAGAACCTGAAGGAGAGCAAAAACAGTAATAGCTGAAGAGAAAACCTGAGAGGAGAGCAAAGATACATTTTCGAAAATACATAGAGAGACACTAAAAGCATATAGTCATTCACACATAGATCCTGGCCACTGTTTCATTAAAGTTTTAGTGGTTGCTGTTGGTCAGTTTGATTGTTGCTGCTGTGTTGGTTTGTTGCTGCTGTGTTTGAGTGTTGTTGCTTGGTTTATTGGTTGCTGTTGGTCAGTTTGATTATTGCTGTTGTATTGAGTATTGCTGCTTGGACCAGTGTTGTTGCTGCTGGTCCAGTGTTGTGGCTCCTGGTCTATTGTGGTAGCTGTTTGTTCTTGTGTTGTTGTTGTCGCTGTGCTACTGTGGCTGTAACTGCCACTGGATTGTTGAGTCTGCTCGGATTGTTATCTTGGCTGAAGTTTTGAATTGCTGCTGTTTGGTTTTGGTTGAGAGTCTACTGGTTTTCTTTACTAAGTGTCTACTGGTTGGTTGTTGCTGTGACACTTGTTGCTGTTGGCCTGCTGTTTACTTTGCATCACCAACTCCACTGATCTCTAGTCTCTTACTTGTTGATTTCCAGGTACACTACCCTTGTAACCTCAAGTGATTTGGCTATGAAAAATGAAGCTGTTCTGATATACTTACACTACTGAACCTGCATTTTCTCATTAGATTTGTTGCTGGACTGTTTTTTTTTAACTGTCTATAGACTCTCGGATTGTTTCAGATATTAGTTGTTACATGTAATTGAAATATTTGGTGATGGTCGGTTAATGGTAGAAGCTTTGTGCTATTGCCTAATTAGATAATAAATTCTGGTTGGTCAATGTTAATGCTTATAGAATTAATTTAGTCTCGGCTTACGCCTTCGAAGTTGATTATGGGGTTACACTTAGGAATGAATTCACAAAGCTAATAATCCTATCTCGATTTCATATATAATACATTCAATACATGGTTTTATTTAGTGTAGATAAACCGCAAAAGCCAAGAGCCATGATATGTTACATCAATTTGTGTTAAAAAGTAGAAGCGGAAAATGTCATTAATACTTAGGCACATTCACTTTCAGCAAAGAATTCGTTGATTACTAATTAGGATTCGTAATTGTCTACTCACTCAACTGAATGACATAATTAGATTAAAGGAGTCGGGGGTGCATTTCATGTGACCCGACCCCAATTTCGGAGCAAGAGTAAACAAAGCGTGTCAGGAACCACAGGCGCATTTCATGTGGTGTGGTTCATAGCAAGTTTTAAATAATTTGGAATCAACTCCTAAGTAAAATACAGTGGGATGTAGTTCGCTTTAGACTAGAGGCACGCCTCGCCCAATAGTCACACAAATCGCAAGGCCTTCATAAATGTATATATAAAATACTTAGATTTTGAGATGTGTCGTTTCTTAGCGAATATCACGTCCTTCTCAACAGTGTAAATAAGTAATCGATCCGGGCGCGTATTTTAGTTCTACCTTCTCAAATACGGGTGTGCATTTCATGCGACCCAAATCCAAACCCCGAAATGTTGAATAAGAATATGTCGAGGATCCGGGTGCATTTCATGTGACGTGATTCGGAAGCATATTTTTAAGCAACTTTCTCTTCGTAAATCATAATCAATAATAAATGCGGTAAAGGGATATTAATTTGCACTAAGTACATAACTGTAAAAAGCAGATAGATAAGCCAAAACGCAACAGTTGAGCGACCGTGCTAGAACCACGGAATTCGGGAATGCCTGATACCTTCTCCCGGGTTAATAGAATTCCTTGTCCGGATTTCTGGTTCGCGGACTGTTAAATAGAGTCATTCTTTTCCTCGATTCGGGATTTAACCGGTGACTTGGGACACCATAAACCTCCCAAGTGGCAACTCTGAAATGATTAAATAATTCCCGCCTCGATTGTCCTTTAATTGGAAAAACTCTTTGCACCCTCGCGGGTGCGGTAAAAAAGAGGTGTGACAATAAATATATTTTATAATATTTTATTCTTTTGATGAAAATACACCCTCTTTTAAAATATATATATATGTTTAAGCAGACATATTTTACTATTTATTATGCTTTTAAGAAAAATAGAATTACTTAATTAATTTATAGAAATGAGATGATACATAATGGCATACTTATCTTTCAAATACACGGTAGGCCTACCTCTGGCACAAAGAGGCCCTCACGTATTAGGACACGCTATTATTTGCTCTTTAGAATGTGTCACATGCTTTGCTTGCCTACTTGCTTACTACTTAACTTTATTATTTTTACTAATATTATCTGTTGTTTTTTTTTTAGAAAAAGGAAGTATTAACTATTCAACTTGCTTATATCTTTTATTTGTTCATATATTTTTCTGTTCCTTATTTTGTATATCATTTTTCTGATTTAATAATAATAATCACCATCATTCCGCGCTTACCACTCTTTAACGACTCTAGAGCATCATTTGTGCATTTACTTAAGCTCAAATTTCTTTTAGGTCTACTCCAATTCTTAGAGTCTAATTAAGATATCTTTAGTCTCTCAGTATCTTCTAATTTTAATAAAGTACGACGTCTTTCTCATAAGCTCTTCAATAGGCTCGGTTTGTCATGAAATTCCTCAATATTCGTGCCTTAAACTAGCCTTAAAATTTCTCTTTACACAACAATGAGCATCTGACTCCCTAAGCAAGATAACATTCAAAAAAAAAAAAACTAGCGCAATTTTTTTTACAATATGAGAATATTTTGCCGATCTAATTTTGTGAGTTAATTTTTATTCGTGTTCTTTTCTTTCGAATATAGTTACATATTTTTTAAAAAAAAATATCGCCACTCATGCCTTACACAAATTTTCAATTTATTCAATTCTGGCACAATCTTGCACCTTTAATTTTTGTCTCATAGATTCATATCTCTCAGAATTTAAACATTCGTACTAATTCTCATATACAAGTAGGTAGGTGTCCAATTTTGCACCATCCACCCAGAATAGAAGGCACTATTTGAATAATTTTTAGCATCAAATTCTTTTTAGTATTTTCACATATTCAATTCAAACGTTTGCATCATCTTATTTCGGGTGGTCGAGATTAATCTTCACACACCCGTTAATTCTACGACTTGGCATGTGAGTCGAGGTACTATCCCATAAGTTTCAAAATGGTTGATACCGTATTCCGGGCCTCGATAACTTTATCACTTGCCAACGCTAAATAATATTAGAGTCATTTCATGTCCAATTGACTCTTATATCCTAATTACATATCTTGATTTTGAGCTTGTCGATATTCAGTCAGCCAAATATTATTTTCAATGTCAAAATTATTCATCTCTAGCCTCCTTAAAACACGGTCTATATAAGACTCAGTCTCATTATAGCAAAATTTCCATTTATCTTCAAAAAAGAAACTGGGGCACATTTTTAGCACGCATGTTGGGTATGCTCGAAAGGGACATCATGCCATGAAAAAAAAAATCCTAAAAATCGGGGCATTTTTTTTTATTTTTAAAATTCTAGAGTCATGCAAGGAAATGGACTTGTGCTATAGCTAAAACTTTGATATTCGACATAAGTCGGCCTTTCATAAAACTTCAAATCATTTTGCTTACATGTCAACAAGTCTCGTGCGCTAGTGCCCTCTAGATAACAATTCATTCTCGTCCATCCTTTTTGCAACATCGGCCATCATTTCTAGTTTAAGGCTCCTACTTAACATAGCATGAATTAATCTATATACTCTATTATTTTTAGGTATTTACTTCATTATGATTATGCGCTAACACTTTATTCTCGTTTGTATAGTTTTATTCTTCCTTTAAAGGTTGCCTAGCATAGAACATTATTTTGGCTGCGAATTTGCGAAAGGACGAGGAAATAATGACAGACCGATTTGAAGAATTCAACACTAGTAAGGGACTATTGCAAGCACAGACCGATGGTACCAAGGCGAATGTGGTCCGAAGAAACGTGTTGGTTAATCTTGGAAACACTTTCGACCTACTTCCAAATATAGCTTCTGCTTCCAGCTCAAATCAAAATACTTGCTTAACCATATCTCCTTGCCCAAATCCTACTTATGCAATCTCTCCACAAATACCATTAACTTACACTCCTAATCAAGTTATGATGATGCCCAATATCCAGCCTTCTGCAGTCGCAATTCCTTTTAGGGAACACGAGCAAGACCAATTAGCATTGTGCCAATATGCAAGACGTGGTAAAGAAATAAAATCAAATGGCCACATGAATTTGGATAATGAGCTCCAGCATCTAAGGAAAGCCATTAAAAATGAGCTGCAATCAAGAAGTTATCAAAGTTTAAAGTATGAAGATTTATGTTTGCATCCAGATGTTGAAATTCCACTAGGGTACAAGCTGCCAAAGTTCAACACATTTAATGGGATTGGAGATCCCGTTGCTCATTTAAAGGATTACTGCACCAGATTGATTGGTATTGGACATAATGAGGCTGTTCGAATGAGATTATTCATTCAAAGTTTGTCCGGATTAACACTCACTTGGTACACCAGACAAGATTTTAGCAAATGGCATACATGGGAAGATATGGCCCATGATTTTGTGAAGCAATACGAGTTTAACATCAGAAGTGATCCGCACATGGTTGATTTGCTCAAAATAAGGAAAATGCCGCGTGAATCTTTTCAAGAATATGCCACACGATGGAGGTTAGAAGCTTCAAAAATTCATCCTCCATTGCCAGGGGGGAATTGATATCAACCTTTGTCCAAATTCAAGACGGCATATATTTTGATAAGCTGCTCGGAACTTGTGCACGCAATTTCTCTAATTTAATTCGAATTGGAAACGAGCTAGAATGTGGCATTCAGGAAGGAAGAGTTGTCGGCAAATCAACAGCTCAAACGATTAACCAAACCTTCCATCAAGAGATACATGGAAACCTGCAAGGCAAAGAAGATAACTCAGTTACCACGACTATGCACCAGCCGCAATGCTATGACAATAACCCACTTTTGCAATCCTATGCCACTTCCAACTTCCACAATAAGCACCGCTAGTCTAATCGTAAACAAAGTATCTGTAAACAATCTCCCCGAGCACAATGTAGCCTCCAACCACAAAAGAAGGTGAAGCCCTGCTCTTTCATTCACTTGGATGAGACATTGGTTGACATACTTGAACGATTGAAAGCCAAAGGTCTTCTACAAACGAGGAAGGGATTTATCTCTGAGCATCCACCTCAAAACTTTGATCCATCTAAGAATTGTGCATTCCATTCAAACATTCAAGGACGTGACACCGAAGAATGTTCAGCACTCAAATTCAAGATACAATGCATGATTAAGCAAGGGAAGATAAAGGTACAACCAGGGTTACCAAGCAATAATTGCAAAATTTCAACTGAAGGCACGATTATTGTCAAAGGCGATCCATCAAAATTGGCACCTAGATGTTTGAAAAGAAAGCGCATAGCAGATCAAGAAGACTAAAATGATATAATATCACAACCATTCTCCACCCACCCGCCCTTAGTACTACTATTTTGCAATTCTTCTAAGACTTTTGTATGAACTACGTTTTGACCTGATTCCCTTTAAGAAGGGATACGTAGGCAGCCTTATGGGTTCGGTCTCATCAAAATAAAAATTCTATTTACCCCAAAAGGCCAAAACCGGGGCAGATTTTGCAGAAGGATGCTCATCAATCGGCAAAGCAGAAAATGAAATTTCGAGCTACATAGTTGTTACAAGAGCAACAACAAATTTCCAGAATTTCATGGCAACAAGTTGCAGATTCAAAGCCAAACTTTGACGTTCTATGCAAGGCAACCGCTTTATTTTATACTAACGAATTTTCTTTGAGTAATGCAGGGGCATATTTTAGTTATTCTCGAACATTACATGCTATCGCAAAGCTCAACATCAAGTCAAAAGTCGCAAAGTTCATGCAAAGCAAAGGATAAAGCCAAGCAAGCGCACAAACTTTGAAACTTACAATTTTTCTTTGACTGCAGGAATTTAATAGAAAGATTTTCTTTTGAAGCTCCAACAACTGTTAGCATTGCACCAGGAATATTCACCACTACAACGGCATTTCATCAAGCATTCTGCATCGCACCATCTGCTATTACAAAATCATTGCACCAAGCTCTCTACATTGCACCGTCAATATATGTTGCTTTGAAGTAACCATGCCAAGCTCTTCGCATTGCACCAATCTAGTAATTTTAAATCAAGCATCGCATTTAGGCTTGTCCGCCTTTAATAGGACACTAAGGCTGGTCCGCCTTTAATTGGACGTCTAAGCACATTTTACCTTTAATTAAATATTTAGGCTTATCCGCCTTTAATGGGATATTTATGCAGATTTTTTATCTTTAACTAAATATTTAGGCTCGTCCGCATATAATAGGATGTTTAGGCATATTTTTTGCCTTTAATTAAATATTTAGGCTTATCCACTTTTAATTGGATGTTTTTGCACATTTATATTTAAATTAAATACTTAGGCTCGTCCGCCTTTAATAGGACATTTATACACATTTATCTTTAATTGAACACTTAGGCTCGTCCACCTTTAGTAGGACGTTTAGGCACATTTTGCCTTTAATTAAACACTTAGGCTTGTTCGCCTTTAATAGGACGTTTAGACACATTTTGCCTTTAATTAATTATTTAGGCTTATCCGCCTTTAATTGGATTTTTAAGCACGCTTGCATTTAATATGATATTTATGCATTATATTTAAGTTTATCCGCCTTTAATTTGGGTTTTAAGCACGCTTTCCCTTAATATGATATTTTGGTTTGTCCGCCTCCAATAGGACATTTATGCATTAAAATTTAGGTATATCCACCTTTAATTGAATATTTAAGCATGCTTGCCTTTATTACATTTAGGCATTCCGCCTTTAATAGGACATTTAGGCACATTTTGTCTTTAATTAAATATTTAGGCTTATCTGCCTTTAATTAGATTTTTGAGCATGCTTGCCTTTAATATAATATTTAGCCTTATCTGCCTTCAATAGGACATTTATGCATTAGAATTTAGTCTTATCTAGCCTTTAATTGAATATTTAAGCACGCTTTTCTTTATAACATTTAGGCTCGCCTGCCTTTAATAGGGCATTTAAGCACATTGTCCTTTAATATATCTATGCATTAAATATTTACGCTTACCCGCATTTAATTATATCTTTAAAGCATGTTTGTTTTTAATATGATATTTAGGCTTGTTCGCCTTCAACATGACATTTTAGCACATATTCACATGCTTTTCATTAATTTAGTTCGACCTAGATGGTCATGTTTTTAATGTCATGACTAAAATGCATCATTATCATAAATCAATGCAAAGCACGTTTATAAAACTGCATGTTATTATTAGAAATTATCATTGGCATAAAGTTATATTATTTCGGCCGACTAAGCCACATTGTATAAGTAAATGCTCAAAAGGTGTTATTTTTATGAGATTACTTTACAGCACATTGCATTTCAATATCTACCCTACTGACGTATTTACCTTGCAGGAAATATAAGTGCAACATGGCGATCAAGCCGAGCTATCATAAATTATATTTTAAATCTCATAGTTTTTTTTTGAGTGCAGGAGTTTACTAATAATAAACTTCAGCATGCAAACTTTCAAATCATTGGCAACGCTCCTTGTAAAGGCACTACATCAAGCTCTCCGCACCAAGGATATTCACTATTGCACCAAGCTCTTTGCATCGCACCTTGTTATTATTATTATAACTCTGGCATTGGATCAAGCTTTATGTACCATATCAAGTTCTTTGCATCGCGTCATATAAATCTTTGTAATTACAAATCAAGCACTATATATCGGGTCTATCCGCCCTCAAATAGGATATATCGGGTCTATCCGCCCTCAAATAGGATATATCGGGTCTATCCGCCCTCAAATAGGATATATCGGGTCTATCCGCCCTTAAATAGGATATATCGGGTCTATCCGCCCTCAAATAGGATATATCGGCTTCATCCACCCTCAAACAGGATATATCGGGTCTATCCGCCCTCAAACAGGATATATCGGGTCTATCCGCCCTCAAACAGGATATATCGGGTCTATCCGCCCTCAAAGAGGATATATCGGGTCTATCCGCCCTCAAATAGGATATATCGGGTTCATCCACCCTCAAATAGGATATATCGGGTTCATCCACCCTCAAATAGGATATATCGGGTTTATTCTCCCTCAAATAGGATATATCGGGTCCATCCGCCCTCAAATAGGATATATCGGGTTCATCCACCCTCAAATAGGATATATCGGGTCCATCCGCCCTCAAATAGGATATATCGGGTCCATCCGCCCTCAAATAGGATATATCGGGTTCATCCGCCCTCAAATAGGATATATCGGGTCCATCCGCCCTCAAATAGGATATATCGGATCTATCCGCCCTCAAATAGGATATCGGGTCAATCCACCCTCAAATAGGATATATCGGGTCAATCCTCCCTCAAATAGGATATATCGGGTCTATCCGCCCTCAAATAGGATATATCGGGTCTATCCGCCCTCAAATAGGATGTTGAAGTTAATTCTTCCCCAAAAGAATATTTAATTTATTTTGACCCGAGTGGTCCCGCTTGCATAAACATTGCCAGAATATATCTTTCATAAATCATTGTCCAATGCATTTATTTTCATAAGCTAAATTTTCTATGGCATTGTATCATGAAATATATCACCATAAAATTATATTTTTATAAGTTTGCCCAATAAATTCGCATTTTTTATGAATTGACGCCTAAATATTAATTTCATAAAATTACTTTTATGGCATATTGCATCTTATTTCCTAACGAGTTTTTTTAGCATTGTTAATCTTTGCAGGAAATATAGCGCAACGTGGAACTATATCTTAGCAGTAAACTGGGGCAGTTTGTTGGAGAGGAATACCAAACTCTCCAACAAAGGTCAAGGATCTACTTCGAACTCCGTTCGACTCGACTCTCAAAATTCGTAATTAAATCCTTATTTCAAACATCTTTCTTTCAGGCATAATACCCAGTGTCTTTATAATTCGACACTGGGGCAGCATTTTCAGGACATGCATCAAAACTTGAGTCCTACTCCGGGCTGCCATAAGTCTTGAACTACATATGGCCTGATTCTCGTGAAACCCGAGATATGTAGGCAACTCGAAACCAGAGTTCGGCCGCAATCATTTTTATGTCCCCTTTGTTCCATTCTAACCTTGATTGTCGAGACAAAATTGGTTACAATGTCAATTTCTTTGCCCGAAAACTCTGTCATCGTCTCCGGCCAAAGAGGGGCAGCTGTTGACATCCAATTTTGTCCCTCCCTTTTTTAAAATTGTTCCCTTAAGCTTCTAATATTAATAATAATATAAAAGTAGGCATTCTATTATTTTCAACACAACTTGACTTATTTGTTGTTATTATTGTTATTAAACTATTATTACTATAGTTGTTTTTTATAATTAGCATCGTTGTTTTTGTTATTATTATTACTACTATACTACTATCATTACTATTACTAGTACAACTATTGCTATTATTTTTATTATTATAATCATTAGTATTTCTACTACTACTACTACTACGTGTTTTTTAAATATAATTATTAATATCTACTAAATTGATTATGATATGACTAAAAAAGTTAATTAGAGCCCAATTAAATTGATTTGAAGAAAGAAAATGGCTATAAATTCGGCCAAGACAAGGCCCAAATTTTCTCACTAATGTTATTTCCTCATAACCCAAATAGTCTTCAGATTCAGCCCAAGCCCAACCATCCTAATTACATCATAAGAAAAATCCCTAATCGGTAGGGTGACGCCTCTCTTCACCCTTTACCTCTTTCATGCCAACTTATAAACTTCATCTGCCATAGACAAAGCTTGTCCCTCTATTTTGGTGAAAATTATCCTTTTCTCTCCATCTTATCAACTTAGACATTTTGTCTTTTTGTCCTCAACGTATCTTCAACGATTTGTTGCCAATATTTCTTTTCAGAAAATCTGATTTTGCTGTATTGGAAGTCAACACCAAGGATTTGGTTTGCTTTTTCAAATGGCTCTTTGACTCGATTTTGAAATTCCAACTCGAAATCCCGCCCAAATATACCGTTGGGAGAACTCTGTTTTTCCTTATAAATACTCTATTTTACCTTCTGTCAAAAGGAGGTGGAAGATGCTCCTGGCCGCCCCTTATACCCCCAAAATTGATGGTTTTCAGCCGCCCCTTTTACCCCAAAATTGATGATTGTGAGCCGCCTCCTAACCCTAATTTTTTGGAAGCGGCTGCCTCTCTCTTTAAACAAAGAATTTCAGCCGCCTCTGTCCCCTTTTAAGTCTATGATTCAGCAGTCGCATCCCTTTTTCATGGCTCATAGATTTTCAAAAAATGAAGAAAAGCTTTAGTTTGCTCTTCCTTTCTTCTATGCTTTTATTGATATCCAATCTTGAATGGAGGAAATTTATTTCGTACAAGCTGCTTGAAGTTAGTTCGAGGTAGCGAGGTCAAAGTCGGAGTCTGTCAGACTTGATACCCCAGCCCCGGTTCACTGCCCCGAGGAAGGTTAGCAACGTCCTCTTTTTACTTTCGATTAAGTATGATTTAGTTGCAATCCTTGGTTACAAATGTGTAGTTTCATTTTTTTAATTTAGATACCATGGCAGTATGTATCATTATTTTTGTAGTTTATTGATTTGAGTTCGTTTCTTTGTACTTGTTGCGTCGGTTAGATGTCATTGCTTATTCTGTATGCGATAGATTCTGATTTTAGTACCTCCATGGATTAAAAATGATGTGCTAAAATTTCTTTATAGAAGACTTGTAATTTAGTTGCTATACATGACAAAGAATTTTGTCAGGCTATTTAAATATTTAAAAGCTTCTTTTGAAGATACTGTACTTATAATGTATTTAAAGCACATATAATAGCTAAGTTTATGTAGAGTTCTCTAAGCCAGAAGGATTCTAAGAACTTTGTATTAAGAGCTTGCCAAAATATAGGTTAATTTTATTTCATTATTTAAAGTAATCCCATGTTTGCTTAATGATATTTCTTTTCCATAACTTTAGAATCCATGACCATATGAATTGATTGTCCCTCCATGAAATGAAGGAACATGTGTTTGTGCTTTTTTTTTTTTTTTTTCTTTCTTTCTTTAATTCTTTGGAGTTTCTGGTAGATTATTAGATAAGTTAATGACTTTGTATGACCATAATATTTATTGCTAGCTAGATCCTTAAACATTGGAAATTAGTTCAATAGAGTATATTTCTTATATCTCTCAGTTTATGCTAAATAGGAATGAGGAAAACCCCACTAACTTGGACCTGAAGGTTATTTGTAATACTTAATCCCAGAATATTAATCAAATTACTTCTACTTTGAATGAACGGAAGAACGACTTTAAGTTTGAGCGGATGTAGATATCATGCTTATAGGATCTATAACACTATCAAAAAATATCAAGGGTGCAATTCTATCATATTAGGCATGAATAGTTTGGAAGTTATTTATAAAGTAAAAAGCATGAAAACTGGATATATATGCACCTCATTGTTGTCCATGTATCAGGTGTTAATAAAAGGCATATGAAGTTCTATTAAGTATGTATTTAGCTTAGCACTAAGAAATTTAATAAAACAGTTTTTTTTAAAGGGATCATGTCTCTGTAAAGATAATGGGTCTGACAAAGAATCTATTGTAGGATGAAATAATTATTAATAGTACTATGTATTTTAGTTGCTCTGAAGCCTTAAAGTTGAAAGTTAGTTTAGAATGTATTCATGTCTGTTCACTGCAAATGTGCGAATGAACTGAAGCTAATTAGCTACTTTTCCTAACAGTTTGATATGTAAATTCTATTTCATGCTATAAGTTGTTCCGCTAATTCTTTTATTTTCCTTTTTCTTTGCATGTCATGTACACCGGAGCAACAAAGAGTTTCAGGCAAGACTCAATGCCGCTGCCGAAGTTAAACCAAGCATTACACTCTTGTAACCTTCTCGAATAGCACAACTATTGGGTTTTTTTTTCTTTCAAAATTGGATTGAAGATTTCTTGTCATTTTATCTTATTTTATTTTGCTGGCTAACGTTTTATCTTAGTGATGCCGTGATTATTTGCTTTATCAGCTAAGCCTTCATTTGGGTAGTGGACCGTAATTTAAGAAGTAATAAAATCTCAGTCTATTAATATAAAGTATAGAGTTAGATATGGAATTATAGGTTTCACATTTAGTTACATTTATCTATGATTAAACCTGTCAAAGTATTTTGAAATCACTTTCTTTTTTTTTTTTTTTTTTTTTTATATTTTAAAGAGAAGTTTTGATTTGTTATTTTCAGAACGTTAGTCTTTTCAAAAGATGGATTTGATAATATCATATTTCCACTTCAATAGCATTTTGACCAAATACCTTTGTGGCCGATTCTTGATAGCTTTTTTTACCAAGCTTTTTTTTTTTTTTTTGAAAAAATATAGAAATATTAATAGGATCATTTACTATTTAAAAGGAGGATTCTTATTAAGTTTGGCCAATATTTCTATTCTAAGATTATCTTTGTTGGTTAACTAATCGAGCAACATAGTACTCAACATGTATAGTCATTTTTAACAAGCAACCTAAGTTTGACCGGTTAACCGTAATTAACGGATCATATAGGGTGCTTTAACAACCTTCCCTATAGGATTAATTAGAACCCTTACCTAGAATTTTTAAGGTTAAGCAGACCATAAAACATAGTTAATTTAAGCACTACTTATCTAAGATTGGTGTCCTAATTCACCGTTTAAAATAATTAGGTGGCGACTCTCTTTAATTAATTAACCTTCAGAATTACCAATATGTTATACTCTAGTTTGACCCGGGTTAAAATGGGGTATAACAGGGATCACCCATGGGTATGTGCATGGTAAGGTTACACGATAGTTTGATGGCTTTTGGAATAACTCTGGCACGTTCGAGGACTAACGTATGTTTAAGTGGGGGAGGATTTAATGACCCAACCGGTCGTTATGAGCATTTGCACTTCGCTCGGTAATTGAGGGCATGAATAGCTCTGTTTGATGTATTGGGACTTATGTGAATAGTCGGTTTGGTTTTCAGGATATTCGAAAATGATTTGGAAGAATGATTCTCAGTTTGGAAGCTTTAAATTGGAAGAGTTGACCAAGTTTGACTTTATAGTAATTGACCTAGGATTGGAGTTTTGATGATTCTATTAGAGTTGTTGGGTATTTTGAACTTAGAAGCGTGTCTGGATTGTGATTTGGAGGTCAGTAGTAGAATTAATCTTGAAATGCAAAAGTTGGAATTTTGGAAAGTTTGACCGAGAGTAAACTTTTTTAAACTGGGGTCGGATTCCGATTCTGAAAGCTAGAGCAGGTCCATAATGTAAAATGTGACTTGTGTGCAAAATTTAAGGTCAATCGGACATGATTTGATAGGTTTCGGCATCAGTTGTAGAAATTTAAAGTGTCAAAATTCATTGATTTCAAATTAAGGTATGATTAATCGTTTCGATATTGTTATGTATATTTTGAGGACTCGAGTAAGTCCATGTTATATTATGGGACTTGTTGGTATGTTTGGACGGGGTCACGGGGGGCTCGGGCGTATTTCGGATTGGTTTCGGGCTATTTTCTTCATGTTTTCAGTGTTGGTGTGTTCTGGTGTCTGGTGTCACATTTCTTCACCGCGTTCGCCTGGCAAGTATCACGAACACTCATTGTATTTTTATGGAAGAAGAAATTGTTCTTCGTGATCGCGAAGTATGTTTCGCGTTCGTGTAAAGTTGGGGCAAGTCTTCTTTGTGTTTTCGTAGTGTTGAGGTTGGCAGCTAGTAGTTGGAGCATTATTCTATACGATCGCGGAAGGTGAGTCGTGTTCGTGAAGCTTTGGCATTAGTGGACATCGTGTTTGCATGGGGTGTATCACGAATGCATAGAGCATTTTATGGCATTGTGAGTTTTATTTATCGCCAACGCAGTGAATTTCTACACGTTCGCTTAAGAGGATGCCTCGGCAGATTATAAAGTACTTTATTTTGAGGGTTTGAGCCATTTTTTTATTTTTGAAGCTATGGAGCTTGGATTGAGGCGATTCTTGAAGAAATTTTCACCATATGAATTGGGGTAAGTATTCTTTACTCGATTTTTGTTATATTCTATGAATTTATCTTCGATTTAAGCTTTTGGTTGAAAAACTTCAAAGAAAAAATTTGGGCTTTTGGCCTACAATTTCATAATATATATTTATGAGTTTTGAACATTAATTTGGAATCGGAATTGAGTGAAACTATTATGGTTGGACTCATAATTGAATGGGCTGTTAGATTTTATGAGTTTTGTCAGGTTTCAAGGTGAGGGCTCGGCAGTGATTCTTGGTTAGTTTTGGGTTTTGATTTAAGGATTCGATCTTTATCATTTGGAATTATTTTCTTGGGCTTTATTTGAGTTACTTTTGGCAAGTTTTGAGGCGTTTAGAGCTCGCTACGAACAAGGTGGCATTTTTGAAGCATCGCTTTTCTTTCTCGGTATTGAAATTGGCTTGTTCGAGGTAAGTAACTCTTCTAAACTTAGTGTTAAGGGTATGAACTCTGAATTACGTGATATGTGATTGGTGTTGACGGGCGTGTGGACGTGCATCATTTGAATTATGACTCCGTCATTTTTGTGGTATTGTGTAGTTACCTGATCTTACCTGTAACCATAAAATTTCAACGTACCTGAGCTATTAAGTTGTAATCCATGTTAGACACATGTCTAGGCTACATGCCTATCCTGTTGGGACCCAATAAGGTCATTTTTGTTGTTGAGTTATTTGGTTTCATTGCTTTATATACTCAGTCATACACATTCATATACATATCATATCTTAGTCTTTGTTGTTATTTATTGATACATTATATTATCATTTTTGGGCTAGTTTTATGACATTGGGAGCCCGAGAAAGAGAGACTAGAGAGATTGATGACCTGGGGAGGCCGAGGGCCTGATTGTGAGGATATTATACTATAGCATGTGACTTGTCCGTGCGGATTATGATATTGCTACTATAGCACGCGAGTTGTCCGTGCGGATTATGTTATTGATACTATGGCACGTGAGTTGTCCGTGCAGATTATAGCATTTTGGCCGTAAGAGCCCCTCCAGATTCTGTACACAACCTTAGTAAACACAATTGATTATATTGAGGGATAGATCTTCCCGGATCTTGTCCGAAACACTATGTACCTGGAGATGGATTTTCTCCACGGGCTGGATTGGCCCTACTCAGTGCTAAGTGATTGTTGGTCAGTTGATGTATATATTTCGGGATTGATCTTTTCTAGGTCGATTGGCCATATATGGTACTTAGTGAATGGGCATGATGAGCAGAAAATTTGAGAAAATGAGATTGAGTACTCTGAGAGTGAGTATATGATTCATCTCTAATATACATGGCACTGACATGTACACATGATATACACGAATAGAGATGTATTTTTTCTCATGTTGTACGGTATCACGTCATTCATGACTTTCTACACACAATGATATGTGGGCATAAAAAGGTACTTCACACTTGCTATCTAGAAAGAAAATGAAACATCTTATTTATTGTGAAAACGATTTTAGAAAATTACACTTTTCAACTATCTCATATTTTTCGACGATTTTGGTATAGGATTTGGATTTTCACTAATATACTTGAAAAAGAGTGAACTACATTCGGGAATTATGAAAATGGATGAGCAATTTAAATTCCGAGTTACTTCTTTTGTTATTTGCTTTACATTGTTATGAACTGTTGTTTGTTATTGGTGTTGGACCCTATCTATGTTCTAGATCGTCACTACTTCCTACCTAAGGTTGGGTTTATTACTTATTAAGTACATGGGGGCGGTTGTACTCGTACTACACTTCTACACCTTGAGAGTAGATATTGACTGTTGATGTTACTGTGTTCAATAAAAGCTGGATTTGACGATGTACATGTGTTCCTGCTGTAGTTGCCTCTTGTTCATGGTAACCTTAGATTCATACAACTCTGTTTATGTACTTTTCAAACATATGTTGTATTTACTTCATACCAGATTTGTAAACTCTATTCTTAGAAGTTTATGATTTTACTACCTGTCCTTGGGGAATATATCATATTCAAATATTTCTTTCCAAATTGCTTCATTAATAATATTGAAATTGGATAATTATTAGTTGGCTTACCTAGCAGGTTGGGTTAGGTGCCATCACAACTAGTGAATTTTAGGTCGTGATACCACCCTCACCCTACTCGCCGTACCCCCACCTCTCCCATGCCACCCGCTACCTCCACCCCCTAAAATAATATTAGAAAAGAAAGATTAAAAGATTCTAAAAGTCACGAGTTAGTTGGTTATTAGACCCAAATTAGAAAAAAGAAAAAAAGACGAGAGATAGAAAAAAAGATTGAGCCTAAGAATTTCCATATTCATATTACTTTAGAGTTAACAGTGAAAGGCAAAACGTGTTGGCCACCATTACATGTCTTTTTCTTTTTACCCCAATAAATAATAATGGCCCCCAATTGAAGCTGACAATTTTCATTATTATTAACAACTAGTATATGTACCCGCGCGATGCGTGGTTAATTGATGAATTTAATCATCAATATACACGTTTATTAAATAATTATAAGATTTAGCTTATTGTAAAATAATGTTGTAAAGCTTACCTGAGAAAATCCTAACATATTTGGCAAATCGAAAGGTTATATATAAGTTAATACTAATAAAAAAACAATATATAAGCTTTGTTCGTTGTCTAGATTTGATAACCATAACGTTTAACATTTTATAATTACTTTAATTGTTTTACAAATTATCAAAATCATAAAAATCCTCACACAATTCTTGTCATCCTCTTGTATGTATCTTTAACTATAATTTTCTTAGTTAATTTTTTAATTTAGTACTTCACCTACAATAAATAATAATTTGGAACTACTTATATATTGTTTTCAATATGATATATTTTAGTTTTAATTATTTATAAATCAACATTTGAATTTAAATTATATTTGTTTTTATTCAACATTTATTAAGATTTTGATGAAATAACCTTATCTGTAAAGTATATTCTATTGAACCATAAAGCGTAGACTTATATATATATATATATATATATATATATATATATATATATATATATATATCCTTCTTGTTCCATTTTATCGTGTTTGCATTTTTAGATACCTTCCCATACAATTATTTATTAGTATTTCACTTATGCACTTATATATATATCCTTCTTGTTCCATTTTGTCATTCCTCTTTTGATGTAATACAAACAAAAAATTTATACTCCTTAATTAAATCTAAATTACTTTCATAATTTTATTTTATTACTCCAAATTACTTCATCATTTAAACTTATAAAATATATTTTTTCAACTGCTATAAATAATACAAATCAATCCAAACTTGAGCTAGGCCTAAGAATATTGGTGGCATCTAACATTATAATTTAACAATCTATTAGCAGGACTATACTTGATTGCTTGAACTTTTTATAGCTTCAGTGATTTGATTCATTATTATCTTATAAATTATATCGATATTTAAAAATATTGTATTAAAATCATATGCAACATGAAAATAAAATTTTTAAAAATAAACTTGAGATGGTTCATGATCTTTCAAAATAGTTTGTATATTATTTTTTATTTTAGCCTCTTAACGTATTTGTATGCTCATACACATCTTCATTGAATGTCCTGACTAAATTATGTTGAGATTTCTAAATTTAATAAATTAAATAGATTTATAAAAAAATATTAACATAGAAAAGAATACTAACGGGACAACACATAAATTAATGCACGGAATATTAAACAATTTTCAAAGCTTAATGTTTACTAAATCATACCTTAATTATTATGACTTCATCATTAACCTCATAATCAATACATGATAAGACTATAACTTGCTTAACATTGCAATAAAAAATAAAACCATAACTTTTTGAATACAAAATAACAAAAAAAAATTGACCAAATATATTAACAAAGACATAAAATTAAATATAAGAAAATATGTCTATAAAAACACACTTTTGCCATAACAATGTTATACAATTGCACAATGATGTAACTTGTAGAAGAACATTACTTGATAATGATTTACTGTGATCCTCTAAACTTTTCGCAGCCGATTAGCTTCTTCATAGAAAAAAAGAAAAGTAATATTCCCAATATTATCTTTCACCTTCACATGTATCTTGAATCTTGTCAAGTCATTCCCTCTGAATCGTTTGACTATTGCCGAGATTCTGAGAATAAAGAAATTAAAAGAGAAGAAGAAAAAAATCATAAGGTTACCGAGAAAAAAGAAAATAGATTGGAAAGAAGAGAGAAAAATTGTAAGGGATGAAATTGGATAAATATGAGAGATTGTAACTGCTTTCAATTCAAAATAATAATTAAAAGTTATTTTTTTAAAGTTTACAAAATTAATATAAACAATTTGCAATTTTTTCGCTATAAAGGAGTAGTTCAACTACGTTAGTTTAATATTAAAAAGTTTGATAACTTCTAAAAATGTCTTGAATATACCCAAGATTACGCCTGCACGGTTTTAACTTCAGTTCAGATTTTGTATATTTCAAATAAAATTTAAAATTTTTTATTAGGACATTTGATAGCTTGAATTAATTTTTTAAAATTTATATAATTTAGCCAAAAAATGGTAATAATTTATTTGTAAAATTTCTTAAAAAAGAATATGGTGGAATTAATTATTGACTATTAAGAGAATACTAGTTTTAGTACCCGCGCGATGCGCGATATAAACTATATCTAATTTTGATTTGGATTATATGAATTATGTGCAAATAATCTTAAAATTAAACCTCTATATAAAAATTATAAATAATTATTAGATATTAATTAAAAAGAATAACATGAAACCATTTCTCAAATCCCATAGTGGATAACTTTTTTTTTTTATTGTAATAACTCAACCCCTTGATGTTGGCACTTGTATTTTATTTTATGGTCAATATTAAAAAAATACTTAACATATAATATTGTGATATGTGTTGTTTGAGCATATTAAATAATACTATTTTGGACAATTCTCACTACCACTTTATTTTTTATCTCATAGTGAAATAAGTCTTATCCTTCCACATTTTCAGACATAATTTTTCTCTTTTTTTGTTCTTTCCTCATAGTTATTGCAATATTTATTATTTAATATTGTTATATTGTAATGTGAACATTTATTAGCTTTTAAATTAACTTAATTTATTACTTATTACCCTAATAATAATCATCAATAAATGTAAACTTTTATTCTTAAAATTTAATGCATTTATACTATCATCCGTTTACTCAGAACTCTTTCATCTTCAAATCTATCAATGAAGATGTGTATGAGCATACAAATACGTTAAGAGGCTAAAATAAAAAATAAAACCATAACTTTTTGAATACAAAATAACAAAAAAAAATTGACCAAATATATTAACAAAGACATAAAATTAAATATAAGAAAATATGTCTATAAAAACACACTTTTGCCATAACAATGTTATACAATTGCACAATGATGTAACTTGTAGAAGAACATTACTTGATAATGATTTACTGTGATCCTCTAAACTTTTCGCAGCCGATTAGCTTCTTCATAGAAAAAAAGAAAAGTAATATTCCCAATATTATCTTTCACCTTCACATGTATCTTGAATCTTGTCAAGTCATTCCCTCTGAATCGTTTGACTATTGCCGAGATTCTGAGAATAAAGAAATTAAAAGAGAAGAAGAAAAAAATCATAAGGTTACCGAGAAAAAAGAAAATAGATTGGAAAGAAGAGAGAAAAATTGTAAGGGATGAAATTGGATAAATATGAGAGATTGTAACTGCTTTCAATTCAAAATAATAATTAAAAGTTATTTTTTTAAAGTTTACAAAATTAATATAAACAATTTGCAATTTTTTCGCTATAAAGGAGTAGTTCAACTACGTTAGTTTAATATTAAAAAGTTTGATAACTTCTAAAAATGTCTTGAATATACCCAAGATTACGCCTGCACGGTTTTAACTTCAGTTCAGATTTTGTATATTTCAAATAAAATTTAAAATTTTTTATTAGGACATTTGATAGCTTGAATTAATTTTTTAAAATTTATATAATTTAGCCAAAAAATGGTAATAATTTATTTGTAAAATTTCTTAAAAAAGAATATGGTGGAATTAATTATTGACTATTAAGAGAATACTAGTTTTAGTACCCGCGCGATGCGCGATATAAACTATATCTAATTTTGATTTGGATTATATGAATTATGTGCAAATAATCTTAAAATTAAACCTCTATATAAAAATTATAAATAATTATTAGATATTAATTAAAAAGAATAACATGAAACCATTTCTCAAATCCCATAGTGGATAACTTTTTTTTTTTATTGTAATAACTCAACCCCTTGATGTTGGCACTTGTATTTTATTTTATGGTCAATATTAAAAAAATACTTAACATATAATATTGTGATATGTGTTGTTTGAGCATATTAAATAATACTATTTTGGACAATTCTCACTACCACTTTATTTTTTATCTCATAGTGAAATAAGTCTTATCCTTCCACATTTTCAGACATAATTTTTCTCTTTTTTTGTTCTTTCCTCATAGTTATTGCAATATTTATTATTTAATATTGTTATATTGTAATGTGAACATTTATTAGCTTTTAAATTAACTTAATTTATTACTTATTACCCTAATAATAATCATCAATAAATGTAAACTTTTATTCTTAAAATTTAATGCATTTATACTATCATCCGTTTACTCAGAACTCTTTCATCATTCAAATCTATCAATGATATTGTTTTACTATTATTTAATAATTTAATTTATATTTTTTTAAATAAATCTACAATATAAGCATCATTGCACTATCTCTATTTTCCTCTTTATACATTCTCTTCCCTATTAAAAAATATTAATTAGCTTTTACATAAATATTTGACCCAAACTCAAAATAATATCACGTCTTATTTTAAAATATTACTTTGAATTAGTCTAAAACTTAATAAATAAGTTCCTTTATAATGTTTCAAACCTATTTGAATTTTCATATAATTATTTTTGTACTATGTGCAATTAAATTTTCTTTCGCTTTTAGTCTCAAGATACAAATTTCGCTTTTAATTTTTATTAATAAATTATCTACATGAGATATTTATTTAGTATATCTAAATATTTAATTTGGTATCAAATTTTTGTTTTTCTTCATCTAGCAAAATTTCAATTTTGTGGTCATATCCATATTTAAGTGTTCTTATCATAATTTTAAGAATTTTCTAATCTCAAGTTTAAATAGCTTTTTTTTAGTTAGTATAAGTTGTTAAAATTTTAATTATTTTTCTTATTTCTGCTATAGTGTCATCTAATAGTATGTAATATTATCACATTTTCATGTAATTTTTTTTGTTAATTTTACACTTTATTTAATATTATTATTATACTCCTATTTTTAATATAATATAGATAGATATATATTCTTTATATTAAATTAAATATTTATTTTATTTTTAAACTACTGTTTGACATTTTTAACTTATTTAAGTTTATTAATAATATTTTTGAGTTTGTATATTTGCATTGTTTTGTTTTTTTAAGTAATTCTTAGTATAAATATCCTCACATGATCTCTAATTTATTTATATTATTTATTATTTAAATCTTTTTTTTATCTATAGACTTTAGTTATGTGGCTTTATGCACATGCATACTATTTCTTATTATACTTAAGCAAAATTTTATCATCTCAAATTTAAATAAGTTTTTTACTTTTTCTTTTGTATGATGAATTTTTTTTTCTCTATTTGTTCCTCAATTTTTCTATGTGGTTAGTAATTCTAAAATAGAAATTCTTATTTTTAGAAAGTTTTGGAATCTATTTACGATGAAAATAGAAGTCAATATTAGTTGATTCATACCTTTAAGTTAAATTTGATCAAATTTGTTTTGCCTTAATACTTGTTAGATTTTTATTATATTATTCAATACTTAATATTTCTTTATAAACAAAATCTTATGTCAAATGTTTACAACAATGGTTCCACTATCATTAAGACCTCCAAAGCTCGGAATGATTAATAAAACAAGTGATGACTCTTTGGGTCGTCACAATATATATAAGAAAATGGATCATGTGGTTAGTAATTTCTAAAATAAAAATTCTTATTTTTAGAAAGATTTGGAATCTAATTATAATGAAAATAGAAGTCAATATTAGTTGATTTATACATTTAAGTTAAATTTGATCAAATTTGTTTTGCCTTAATTCTTATTAGATTTTGTAAATATGTTTAAATTTTGTCCGAGTAATTAAGATTTGTTCTTCTTAAGTTAGATTTATCTAATCATATAAGAAATATTTATTTATGTATAAAATATCCATTTGCCTGATTTGTCAGTATTAATATGACTTATTATTCTTGTTATTAAAATATATTTTACTGAGTAATTAATACTTTACATTGGAGATAATTTTTATATTTTATGCAAGATCTTATTTTGTTTCTTAAATTTTTTTTAATTTTCAGTGATTCTTAGTTACTTTAGAGTTAACAGTGAAAGGCAAAACGTGTTGGCCACCATTACATGTCTTTTTCTTTTTACCCCAATAAATAATAATGGCCCCCAATTGAAGCTGACAATTTTCATTATTATTAACAATGCGTCAATCTTTTCCTTTTTCTCCTAAATTAATCTTTTCCCGCGCCTAATCCTTTAATTAATATTACTCGTGTAAAAAGACACTTTCAAAACCCGCACTTAAACCATTAACTGTAATTTAGAGACCCTTCTTAGCTAAAATATAAAAATTAATATTAGGCGTATTGTGCAGGTTAAACGGGTTTGTTTCAAATTACCACCCCTTACGAGTACTATTGGAGTTTAAGCTTTACTTGATAGAAGAACCTATACTAAAAAGTGAAGAAACAACTTAGAGCCCATTTGGACATAAAAAAAATTTTCACTTTTGTTTCAAAAAAAGTTCAGTTTTTTCGAAATTACTGTTTTTTTAAATTTCATTTGAAGATGAATTCTAAAATTTTTTAAAAATTTGAAAAACTCTAAAAAAAATTATTTTTCAAAATTTTCACTCATATCAATCACAAAACTTCAAAAACAAACCCAAAATTATATTCATATCCAAACACAACTCTAATTTCTATTTTCACTTTTAAAAACTTCCTACTTTTTTTGGAATTTTAGAATTCTTATGTCCAAACGACCACTTAGTCTTGTGTAGAAGAAGAGGCAAGGTAGTTTTTTCTGCTGTTTTTTTTTTTTTTTTTTGTGTGGGTAAATAATCGTTTTAAGGTGAAATCAAAGCACTATTAAAGGAAAGAGATGACGTGTCAGTTGTAAATTCTATTGGGTTCAAATATTTTTATTTGAGTTATGATATTTCAATCATTAAATTGTATACATACCAAGCAAGAATGACTTATTGATAAACGGCTATAGTGCCTAACATATGAGTAATGGTCTGAGTTACAATTGAGGAATGAGAAAGTAAACTATATCATCCCCAATCGATTAAACATGTACAACCATATTCTGCCATACAAATGGTCATTAATATTTAATCGTATATAATATTTATAATAAATAATTTAATTTTAGCAGTATTTCAAGTTATTTGGTTGGAACTCCTTATCAGATAGTACAATTATTTTAAACGTCAATTCTAGGTACTCAAGCCCAACTAACTGCATTGGACACGTTTGCAGTATAATTTGGATTAGAAAGAGAGGAAAAACAAAAGTCTAACGCAGAATTGTCCAAAAGTCAAATATTAGCGAAAATTGGGCCCACTGGCACTCGTGCGCGGCTGCCGTGACGCTATTGGGCCCCTACCTTCATTTTCTACATCACGAGTTCAACAATTAGGTAGCCTCTATGGCCCCCTCCCCCAAAACTGGGACTGTGGGGTATGTATGTAATCGGTTTATCACTCTATTTAAATTTAATTAATTAATTTCTTCCCATTCCATCTACAATGATAACAATGACCCGACCTTTATTTTATTTTGAGAAAATAAAATACAAATGAATTGCAGGAAACAAGGGGTAAAATTATTTTACAGGCTCCAAATAAATCTGCCCTACAATAGAGGTCATAATATGCGGGCTACTAATTCAAATAATCGTCCTGTTTATGTTTTTCATACCTCGCTTAACTATCTGGAAGAAAAAAAGTGATTGTCTTACTTCTTATTGTAGTTGTTCTAGAAAATTTGAGTCAAAAACAGTGTGGTCTATTACAAATTTGTGTTAAATTTTATGACCTTATTTTGTTTTCCAACTGCTTTTACACATAAGATATTTATCTTTTCTATATAGAGATCTAAAAAGATATTTTATTAATTTTAATATTGTAAAAAGTTATGAAGACTCATTTCTGACGAGCGTACAGAAATTTTTTTCTTTTATTTGACTCTCGTTCTCTTTAATTTAATGGAGAATCATTTATCCAATAAATAGAATATTATCTTTCTCTTCAGCGCTTCCCTTTTTGCTCTTGTTTTATTTTGGCTCTAGTACAAGTAAAAGTATATAAGGAGAGGATAATGAGTTTCATTTCATTTGGTTAAAGCTTCTATACTTAATAAGTACTAGTATAACGTTTTTAAATAAATAAATAAATAAAAGAAAAGAAAAGAAAAGGCAGTAGTAGTAACAGAAAGGACGGTCCAAAAATCAGCCTGGTTTCTTTGCGAGGATTCCGCTGTGTCATAGTGCAACAAATTATATTCTATACTTTTAAATTTCTGTGTATTATTTAATAGTCATACCAAATGTAGTTCTCAACAATTTCCCCAATGTGGGAGTAATCCCAGGAAGAGAAACAAAAGGAGTAGGGGATTGTATGTTTTGTTGGAATGCTACCAAATAGTAGTTGTTGTACAGTTAAATTTTTTTATTATATTCCCGTTCGTTTCGAATATTTTAGATATTATATCAAAATATTATTATATAAAATATATATTATAATATTATATAAAAATTGGTTTCGAGATATTTTAACTTTTATAATAAAGTGTTTATTATATACAAATTTTGTTATAGAGAATATATATACTGTGAATGTATTGCCAATTTGGCATTAACTAAAGGCGAATCGAATCTACACAAATAAGACACGAGAATTGGATTCAGTCCCCCCTCCCCTTTATTGTGGTCCTTCACTTTCACTCGTGTGATGTGCATACTGACAAACTGTTCCCTCAATCACAATTCTCAATTGTCCATTCCCTTGATTTTTAATTCTTCAAAAATTACATTCTTTTTTATGGCATATTAATAAATAATCTTAGAATAGCGATAAAGTTATTTTTATGACCTATGAATACAAGTTTAAATTGTAAAATTAGTTACTGATATTTATAAATTATGGGTAAGTTGCTTACGTTATATCTCTTGAGGTGCGACTTTTTTCCTGACTTTTATAAAATACGGGGTGCTTCATGCATCATATTGCATGCCCTTTTATTTAAAAATTACATTCTCTATATACTATAATCTGAATCATAGTGTGAGCACGTGATTTTTGCCCTACATGAGAATCACTCCCAGAAAATTCAAAAATAAAATGGTTTTGTGTTGAGTGTGATTTTTTGTGATTTTTGGTGTTATTTTTATCTTACATTTGCATTTTTTGTGTGTGCGTGTTTATTTATTTAAATTAGTAAAATACAAAAATATATACATTATGTGTTGCATTTTGTTTAGTGTTTAATATCAAAATTATACGGTTTACATTTAAGTGATATGCAATTATGTGGGATAATTAGTTGTGTTATAGGTTAGTATATATATGTATATATATATATATATATATATATATATATATATATACATATGGTACATCATGGAGTCTAGTTGTAAGACATGGGATTCGGATTGGGCCAAAATCCAATTCAATATGACTTGGCCCAAACCACTGGATCAGCCCACCCTCACCTTTGATCGATCTGAGCCGTTCAGATCATCTGATCCAACGGCTCCGATTGATCCATTCAGTTCAGTATGCCAAACACCCCCCAGACCCCTCTTTCATTTTTCATTCTTCACCTCCGGCTCTCACCCTAGAGATCAGCCTCATCGCCGCCGTGCTCCGCCTGCCGGAAATCGCCTCACGGCGGTTCCGGTAGGCCAATGGCCACCAAACTAATGCCAAAATCTTCCCCTCACCTCCCCCATTACGAACCCAGCCTTCGTTAACCTCGAATCACCACCAAACGTCTCGAATCTTCATTCAAAGTTTCGAGTCAAAACCCAAACTACGCCAAACTTCACCAAATTCACACCACAGCCTCCTCATACCTCCCCCACACTCCCCTTAACATTGGTTTGGTTCGAATCTAACCAGAAATGCAAAAGCCCCAAATCCGAGCCCAAGAACCCTAGAATTGAGAAACTAGGGATTTCATTCGGATTGAACGAAATTGAAGTTAATAAACTTTAATTGGAATGTTTTCGTTTGAAAACATTCCAATTAAAGTCTATTTGACTTCAAATGCAACCGCGACTCTTTTCGAATCCAAGTCGGCCAAGTTCCAAGTATTTGTTTTAAGGTATCTCTGTCTTTGTTTATTCGTCGTCTCAATTTAATTGTTTCTAGTTCGTTTCTTTGTTGTTTTAATATTCCGCCAATTCTCTGTTTTCTTCATCTCTTTGGGACCCTTTGATTTGGTCGATTTTTGTTGTTTCTTCGATTGAAGATGAATGATATACTTAGTATGATTAAGGTCGTCAAGCTAACTAGTTCATACGGATTGCTATCCTGTTATGTCAAAACCATGAGTCACGGATTTGTTGAACTTTGTTTGTTCTCGATTGTATACGTAGGATCAATTAAGTAGTTGTCGTCATTTAGTTATATGATTCTTCCTACTGAACACTGGATAGTGATTGATGTGGTTGTTTTATCAAGTGAATCTCTTGGAATTGTTGTGATTTCAAGTTAAGTCCAGAATCTGCTGTTAGCATTAGTGTGAAGTGATTAATCAGGCTTAGAATTGTTTAATACCCTGCACAGTCCAGTGGAACCTGCTGTTACAGCAGGGCATTCCACCAGGTTCTCATTTAACATTTAAGCCCACACTTGACAAGACTTAGTGGCTGAAAACAGAGGGTTTAGTGGGCTGGCAGAGCAGGGATGGGCAAGGTTTGAGTGGATTTTTTGCTGGTCCTGGGGTCTTAGACATAGGGGTCTGTTTTGGTTATATATGAGAGGCTGCAGAGAATAGGAGGCCACTGGTTTTTGGTCTGTAAAAAGAAGCAGACATTGGAGACTTGAGAGGGAATTCTGAAAAACAGACAGTAGAGTGCATAGAATACATTGGGTTAGTTTAAGGGATTTTGGGTGAGCCTGTGAATGAGAGACATTAGAGAGCAATCTGGAGATTGATTTTTCTTTTCTTCTTGGCTTCCAATTTCGAATTCCAACTTGCTAAGGCTACATTGTTTCAACGAATAGGAGGAAGGAACTTCACTGATTCTTCATTGATCTTGAAAGTGGAAAATCAAAAGACAACTACACTGCTTTACTGATTGGATCGAATCTGTTTTTGAGTGCTTCTCTACAAATTCTTGTAGTGTTGAAACAACTTTGGGTATCCGCTAGCTAAAAGTTTGAAATCAAGTTTATTTGGGCTTTTTGGTTCATGCTTGGTTTTGTTGGATGATGTTTGGAGAGTATTTGTATTTCTTCTGAACTTTAAAACTGTCCTGGGTTAACTCTGTTGGTGCTACTACCGTCCTTGATCTGTTGCTGCTGACTTGCTTTTCTTCCTCACTGTAATTCACTTCCAGGTACATATATTCGAACTCAAACTGGTGTGACTTCAAGATTTATTAAAATGTAGTTCCAGACGTTTATCGGCATGGATATGTGGCATGTATTTAAATAGATATTAGTGATAGTATAGTGTATTTCAGTCGGATTTACATTCAATAAAACTAGACTATGAAGTTTGTACCTAGGTGGACTGTTATTTTAGGACTGCTATTCTGTTGGTTATGGGCTATAAATTTGGTACAACTTAGCATTAGTTTTAATCTACCCTTGTGATAAAAAAGGGTTGAATCCCTGGACTATGTGAGTTTGTGATTGATGTAGGGTTCAGTATATGATGCTTATTTTCATTTTTAGCAAGTCAAATAGTTCTACAGTATAGTAGCATTAAACCAGCAGTCTATTAGTTATATCATCCCTTTGTTTCGTTAAGCTCAATATTAAAACGGGTGTGCATTTTATGTGACCCGACTCCAATTATTAAAACGGGTGCGCATTTCATGTGACCCGACTCCAAATTCGAACAAGGTTAAATAAAGCGTGTCAGGAACCACAGGCGCATTTCATGTGGTGTGGCTCATAACATGTTTTAAATAATTTGGAATCAACTCCCAAATAAATATAGCGGAATGTAATTCGCTTTAAATTTGAATTAGAGGTGTGCCTTGCCTAACAAGTTATACAAATCGCAGGGCCCTCATAAGTGTATATATAAAGTACTTAGATTTCGAGATGTGCCGTTTCTTAGCAAATATCATGGCCTTCTCAAAAGAGTAAATAAGTAATCGCTCTAGGCGCGTATTTTAATAATTTTACCTTCTCAAGTACGGGTGTGCATTTCATGCGATCCAAATCCAAATCCAAATGTTGAATAGGAATGTGTCGAGAATCCGGGTGCATTTCATGCGACGTGATTCGAAACATATTTTTAGGCAACTTTCTCTTTCGCAAAGCATAATAACAATAAAAGCGGTAAAGGGATGTTAGTTTGCACTAAGTATATAACTGTAAAAATCAGATAAATAAGCCGAACACGATAGTTGAGCGACCGTGCTAGAACCACGGAATTCGGGAATGCCTAATACCTTCTCCCGGGTTAACAGAATTCCTTATCCGGATTTCTGGTTCGCGGACTGTTAAATAGAGTCATTCTTTTCCTCGATTCGGGATTCAACCGGTGACTTGGGACACCATTACTTTCCCAAGTGGCGACTCTGAATTTAATAAAAATGGATCCCGTCTTGATTGTCCTTTAATTGGAAAAAACTCTTTTATATTTTGCGCCCTCGCGGGTGCGGTAAAAAGGAGGTGTGACAGCTCTGGCGACTCTGCTGGGGATAAGAAACCCAGAACCACTGGTTCAGGGTTTAAGAATTCGAGCTTGGAATAATTGTTGTATTTGGCTTATTTATTATCCGATTTTATTATATGTTTGTATTAATGTGCAAAATGATATTTTTATCGCTTTGATATTTTTTTGAACTTTACATATAAATTGTGCCGAAACCAATCTCCTCTCTGAGTCTTCTAAATCATGAAGAAGGGTGCACTTCGTGTGACTTCTTTTCTGTATAGTGTCTAATTCCCACCTTAGAACGAGGTTTGGATAAGTTGCAAAACCGGTGAAGCTTCTGTATTCCCAGGTTGCTACCTCCTCCTCGGCTCGAGTTGTCCGCTCGGGTAAGCCAGGTCTAGAACAATAAACCCATGTTTTTAAACCTAGAATAACAAAGCTTCATGCCGGATCCCTAGTAGGAACGTTTATTTGCATCATGTTGCATTTGACTTAGGGGACTCAACACAGGGGTTGGGTCCGTCTAGGACAGGTGACCTGAAATGAAAAGACCATCCTGCTGCATCCTGTTTGTTTTACGCATATATTTGCTTCAGACTTGCAGGCTACCCGTTTTTTTATATTGAGGAAAATGAAAAAAAATAGTCTCAAAATAGTTTTTTTTACTTAAAAAGAAAAAAAAACGTTTGTTGTAAAATAAAAAAAAATGCGTGATAAAAAAAAAAAATAGTTTCAAAATAGTTTGTTTTTTATTTAAAAAGAAAAAAAACGTTTGTTGTAAAATAAAAAAAAATAAAAAAAAATATGTGATTTCAAAATAGTTTGTTTTTTTACTTTAAGAAAAATTTCGTTTTAAACTAAAAAAAAAAAAAATGTGTGAAAAAATAATAAATAGTTTGTTTCCTTTAAAGATGTAGTTTGTTTGACCGAACTACGCAGGTTTGATTCTCGCCATTAGGTGGGATACGTAGGCAACCCTCATCGGGTTCAACCACCCCTTTAAAAAAATCAAAAAAATGCGTGTGATTAATTTGTCAATAAAATCAAAGTGATGCCGTTTTTGCAAATAACCGAATGTTCCGAAAGGACACCGGAAGGCTTTTTTTGCAAAAATAGCCACTTTGAGTCATTTTAATAATTTGCGGGCACAACCTTGAAATATTCCTTGTGGAAATGTTGCAAGGCCATAGCCGCAAAATCAAGTCCGGGTTCACCCCCTTTTTGCAAAGATAACTAAAAAATGTCAAAATTTTTATTTTTGTTATAAATAAGACGGGTAATGCTATTCTTGCTTAAAATAAGCCGAATGTCCCTTAAAAGGACGTCGGAAGGCCGTTTTTGCAAAAATAGCCACTTTGAGTCATTTGTAAATAATTTTGGACACAGCCTGGAAATATTCCCTCGCGGAAATGCGAAAGGATGTATCCGCAAAAATCAAGTTTTGAGTCATCACTCAACTTTACAAAAATAACCACTTTATCAAATAAGCCATTACATGGCCGGAGTTTTGCTTAAATAGCCACATTTTTGCATTTTAACTTCCTCAGTCTTGTGTTGGCCTGTGTCGTGCTGAACGATGCCCCATAGGCCCCAGGATAAAATTTTTTTTTGGCATCTTCTTAAATAAAATTTTGCAAAAAGAGCCACTTTGTCTAAATAAGCCATTACATGGCCAATTTATGAAAAATAGTCTTGTGTTGGTTTATGGTGATGCCGAACGATGCCCCATGAGCCACAAGATAAAAAAAAATTTCAAGTTTATCTTTCTTAAATAAATTTTGCAAAAATAGTCATTTTGTCAAATAAGCCATTATGTGGCCAATTTTGTAGAAATAGTCATAACTGACACCAAAAAAAAATATTCTTTTTCTTGTAGAAATCTCCTACACAAGTTTGTAGTTGGAGTCGGCTTCTATAATTTTCCTTCAAAGAAAAAAAAAGAAATCAAAAAAAAAAAAAAAAAAAAAATCAAATAAACATTTCTTTATTTCTTGCATTAATTTGCAAGAACTACGCACGGTCTGATTCATGCGGGGTCATGATACGTAGGCAATCCACATAGGATTCGACCATTTCCATAACCAAAAAAAAATTACAAAAAAAAAAAGGAAAAAAAAATGAATGAAAAAAAACACAAAAGAAAAAAAAAAAAAAAAAAAAGAATGATCAATAAGCGGGATACCTTAATGCTGACATGCTGGCTTTGTTTTGTTGTGTCCATTTCCAGAAAGGTGGTTGGTTGTGGTTCTGAAATAACTCTTCCCCGTAAGACAAAGTCGGAGGACAATGACAGATAATCTCAAGACTGAGTGGGTTGGTACAGGTACCCGACAACAGCTGGTTGAACGGAACCACGGGTTAGTCGAGGAAGTCAAGATATTGAGACAACACGTGGCTGATATGTATCGGGCGTGGATGGATGGAAAAGCACCACCTCCGCCACCACCTAGCTTCCTGGACTCTGTCCTTACCCGTACAATGAACCCAATGCCGGATGATCTCCCGCACTCTCCATATATACCCGCCTATCACAACTTCTCCAGCCATTCGAGTAGCTCAATTACTCGTCCCCCAACTATGTTTTCACAACGCTACTCCCGTCCCCAACACCACTACTCTCCCCGGGACAACCAAAATCGCACTTCACCTTCCAGGTACCCAGCTCCACAAAAGGCTTACCAACTCCCACGAACATACCGGAAACCCCCTGGGGCAGGCTTCAGGCCAAATAAGGCGTTTAGGGAGGAGAGGTTGCTGAAGCGAGAAAAAGCTCTTACCCCTATCGGGGAATCCTATGCAAGTCTGTTTGAAAAGTTAAAACATGTCGGCCTGATTACGCCGCTCCCCGGATACACTCCCGATCCACGTGCAAGAAGCTTCGATCCTACTGCACGATGTGCATACCATTCCAATGTCAGAGGGCACGATATTGAGAGTTGCCGTACCTTGAAAAAGGAAATAGAAAGAATGATTCAAAAAGGGTGGTTGATTGTGGTCAATGATGATGACATGGGGCACACAAATCCTCTGGGGGGTGTATTGACTGGAGCTAAAAATGTTGAAGCAGATGGCAGCCTTGGCAATATTGATGCAGAACTTAGCGGCTAAAATGTTGTGCTTGGTAATTGGGAAGATACTCCATCTTTTGGTCAGCTAGATGGAGCTTTGGTGGTTCGTTTTGTCGTCATTTTTGTTGTCCGAGTTATTTTCAGGGTTCTCTTGTGGTCAAACCCTTTTGCCTTGGTCTTGCCCAGTTTTGTTTCAGGGCTGTACTCTAGTTTGCTTTGCTTGTTTTGTCATTGAACCATTTCGTCATTAGTTTAATGAAGCTTTCAGCCTTTTGTTACTTCCGGTCATTTTATTTGTTTAGTTCTTTTACCCTTTAGATTTGTCTTGTGCTCAAACGCCGAATCTAGTGACACGACATGCGCACACATAATTATGGCTTAATTCTAAAAGTTAATCATTAAGCAATTGGAAGATGATCGGGTCATCTAAAAGAAACAAAAACAATTTGAGACTATTTGGATCTCGAGTCATCTGAAACCGGGGCAAGTAAAAAGAAACAGTCAAAGGCAAGTTGGCCAAAATTGACATGGGGTCGTTCATAATGAGAGTGTTGCCCAACAGTGCTTTAAAGATATGATGAATATTAATCGTGTTGTTTACGCTTGGCATGTTTTGAAGATTGGAATGACGAAGGCATTTTGTTCTGCTATCCAAACACTTTATCCATCGTCAACCCTTTGAGCCTGAATTTAAATTCTTTCATACCCCTCCTTCGGAATTAGTCGCAAAGACTAGAAACACAAGTTTGAAAGGCAAAAGAAGAAAGGGATAAAGAAAAAGTAAAGAAAAAGAAAACAACAAAAAAAAAAAGATAAAGAAAAGAAAAAGAAAAACGTATGAAAAAAAATCCCTAATACTAAAAACTTGTGCTGGGAACTACGTTTGACCTGATTCCTTAAAGAGGATACGTAGGCGCTTCACAACTCGGTCATAGTGTAAATAAAGAAATAAAAATCCCCAAGTATAAAACTGGGGCAAAGAAAAATTGTGTTTATTGTAAATAAATTTAGGTCCGAAGGTTGTAAATTTTGAACCCAAAATTGATTTTGTTTTGAGCCTTCAATACCCTTTCTTTCTAGCCCTATCCAAATCCCACATTGCGGTCCAAAGAAAGACCTTCCGATCAGTCTTCAAAAGATGCCGCGTCAGGCGAGGGATAGAGTCCTATCATAATATAACACGTTGATTCTCGGCAGAAAAGACGTTGATTCTCAGCAGAAAGGAAATACGAGAGAGTCTTGGCAGTGACACCCCAATCCCCAGCTAAAAGTGATACAAATGAGAGAGTCTTACCGGTGAAAACCTTCACAGGCACCATAAGACGACGAAAGCTGAGAGAAAATCAAAATGAGAGAGGCTTGAAAGTGAAAACCCTTCGGGCACTACAAGTCGAATAAAGGTGATAATCAGATGGAAATCACGAGACAGAAATCGTGAAAGGCAATTAACGACGAAGGATAGACCATATGTGCATGTCATGACCAGTGGAGTTGGTATTCGCGTTTGATAAGTTTTATAGATATTTCTTGCTAGAGAGTCATTTTCTTTTTCCTTTGTCTTCTATTTTGTTTCTTTTTATCTTTCTCATTTTTATCAAAAATTCCCCATCAAGGTCTGTCTAGTCAGAACAAGTGAGAAATGACTTCAAAACTTGCCACCAACTTTCCAATTATTATGCAAAGCAAGGAAATGCCATTGACGGCAGAGAAGTAGGGTGCGAAGAAGATGATTAAACTGGGGCAGAAAATTTTCTTTTCAGTTTGAAAATTTTCTGGAAGTCAATCCCACTTGGGGAAGAAGGAAAGTCTTAAGGGAAATGGTCTTCGAACTAGTGTCATCCTCAACAACCTTCAAGAAGAGTGAAACACCAATTTTGAGGAAATGAAAATCTACCGACAGTGTTATCTTCAGCAAGTTCCGAGGTGGTCGGACAACACAGAGTGGTAAAGGAAGAAAGGAAATCTCATCTTCAACAAAATAACCCCCAGCAAGTTGAGAAACACAGAACGGGGAAGGGATAAATGGAAAAACCCATCCCCAGCATGAGTATCATCAAATAATAACATCCCAGCAAGTTCTGATAATGAAACACAGAGCAGGGAAGAGGAGAAGAACCATCCCCAGCAGGAGCACCACAATCAGCCACCGCATCTTAAAACTAACCAATTTTTCTTTGATTTGAAACAGGAAAAAGAGGGGTTGTTGGCAGAAAAGCATGCCACGAAGAAGATTCTCAAACTGGGGCAGAAAATTTTCTCCCGTTGCGAAAATTTTCTCGAAACCAAATACCCGGTTAAGGAAAGAAGCCAGATAACGCGAGGAAATGATCTTTGCACTCGATCATCCCCAGCAGTTTTGAAAGAAAGAAAACAACAAGCTGTGATAGATGAAATTATACCCCCAACAGACAGGACAAAACGAGGAAGCTTGCGTTCAGAAAGGCAAGAAGCCGGTATCACCCTCAACAGTCCTCGGAAAATGAAACATTGATTTCGAGATTTCACCGGCAGCATTATATCCTACAAAGTTTTTCAAGGGAGCGAAGCGCGAGCCCCGAAGGAGGTTTGGAAAGAGGAAGAAGGAAAGGGGATCCCCGACAGGGTAATCCCCAGCTGATGACACTTCAATCCCCAGCGATCTCGAGAGAGAATAAAGGTTCCTGAAGGAAGTAGAAAAGGAGGAAATAAAGAAGATTTTCCCCAGCAGCATTACCCCAGCAAGTAAGTAATTAGTTCCAAAGACATCCCCAGCAGTCAAGAGAAAAATAACACAACCCGGAAGGAAAGCAATTCCAAAACAAGGTAATTCGGAAGAAAGGATGGCCCAAGAAGCGATGCAGGAAGAAGAAAGTGGTGCAGGAAGCAAAGGAAGGCGACATGGATGGGATGGAGTTAGAAAGATGTTGTTGAAGTCAGGAGCCCGCCTGAAGAGAGGAATGGCGTTTAATTTTCGGAGTTGATGGTTGAAGTCAGGAGCCCGCCTGAAGAGAGGAATGACGTTTTATTTTCTAAGCTGATGATGAAGTCAGGAGCCCGCCTGAAGAGAGGAATGGCGATTTATTTTCAAAAAGATGTTGATGAAGTCAGGAGCCCGCCTGAAGAGAGGAATGGCGATTTATTTTCAAGAGATGTTGTTGAAGTCAGGAGCCCGCCTGAAGAGAGGAATGGCGATTTATTTTTTCAAAAGTTGACGTTGAGGTCAGGAGCCCGCCTGAAGAGAGGAATGGCGTTTAATTTTCAGAGTTGATGATTGAAGTCAGGAGCCCGCCTGAAGAGAGGAATGGCGATTTATTTTCAAAAGTTGATGATTGAAGTCAGGAGCCCGCCTGAAGAGAGGAATGGCGTTTATTTTCAAAAGATGTTGTTGAAGTCGGGAGCCCGCCCGAAGAGAGGAATGGCGATTTATTTTCAAAAGTTGATGATTGAAGTCAGGAGCCCGCCTGAAGAGAGGAATGGCGTTTATTTTCAAAAGATGTTGTTAAAGTCAGAAGCCCGCCAGAAAAGCAGAACGCCGTCTCAGTTTCCAAGATTTGATAAGGATGGTGAACAATCGAAAGTGACATAGTGTAACGGAAATCCCCAGCATGAATCAGAAGGAAGGCGACAAGGATCAGAAAAGATAGATTCAGACTTCGAAGGAGAATAGCTCGAAGATCACAAGTCAGGGAATTCACTTTGGAGTGTAATGCAAGTTAGCAACAAAAGAAGATGGCGACCAGAATGCGAGTCAACAGTCCGAGATGATCAACAGAAGTTAGTCACAATGAAAAAAAGAGACAAGGAGTTAATCCAAGTGCAAAAGTTGATGAAAGATGTGGTGTGCTCAAGACATGGCCGAGGTCACGAGCACTGCATACCTGGTCTTGATCCGAAAAGCAACACCTACAACTAGCAAGTATCATCAAAAGATGTTATTGAAGTCAGGAGCCCGCCTGAAGAGAGGAATGGCGATTTATTTTCAAAAGATGTTGAAGTCAGGAGCCCGCCTGAAGAATGGAGTGACAATTTACTTTCGAAGTTGTGTGGGGAAAGCAGTAGAGTATAACAGAGATCCCCAACATGAATCCAAGTTTGTAAGCAGAAGGAAGGCAACAAGGATCAGAAAGATAGATTCAGACGTCGAAGGAGAATAGTTCGAAGATCACAAGGAAGGGACCAACGGTCGGAGTTCGGCAATCAAGATAGGCCGAAACAACAATTGTCAGAAGAGAAGAAGCAACATAAGGAACATCAAGTCCAAAAAAAAAAAAAAAAAAAAGCAAGATGGCAAAAGCAAGTTGAAGATAGATAGGATCGTGCGATCCGTAGGCTAGCCTAGCTTCTTGTTTTATTTTAGCACGATGTAATGAGGAGATCGGTAAGCAGTGATAACAGCAACAACAACAGTAACAGCAAGATCACAGCAGTCATGGTAGTCCCAGCTACCAAAACTTCCCGAACTACATTGACCTGATTCCCTTTTAGCTAGGGATATGTAGGAGACCTATTTTAAGCAAAGGTTCAAAAAAAAAAAAAAAAAAAAAAAAAAAAAAAAAAAAAATGCTTTATACGGAGTGTTCAAACGGGCAAAAATCGCTCGTATACGCTCACTTATCTTTGCACGAAAACTCTTCATGTTTACGCGCAAAGAGGGGCAGCTGTGAGCACGTGATTTTTGCCCTACATGAGAATCACTCCCAGAAAATTCAAAAATAAAATGGTTTTGTGTTGAGTGTGATTTTTTGTGATTTTTGGTGTTATTTTTATCTTACATTTGCATTTTTTGTGTGTGCGTGTTTATTTATTTAAATTAGTAAAATACAAAAATATATACATTATGTGTTGCATTTTGTTTAGTGTTTAATATCAAAATTATACGGTTTACATTTAAGTGATATGCAATTATGTGGGATAATTAGTTGTGTTATAGGTTAGTATATATATGTATATATATATATATATATATATATATATATATATATATATATACATATGGTACATCATGGAGTCTAGTTGTAAGACATGGGATTCGGATTGGGCCAAAATCCAATTCAATATGACTTGGCCCAAACCACTGGATCAGCCCACCCTCACTTTTGATCGATCTGAGCCGTTCAGATCATCTGATCCAACGGCTCCGATTGATCCATTCAGTTCAGTATGCCAAACACCCCCCAGACCCCTCTTTCATTTTTCATTCTTCACCTCCGGCTCTCACCCTAGAGATCAGCCTCATCGCCGCCGTGCTCCGCCTGCCGGAAATCGCCTCACGGCGGTTCCGGTAGGCCAATGGACACCAAACTAATGCCAAAATCTTCCCCTCACCTCCCCCATTACGAACCCAGCCTTCGTTAACCTCGAATCACCACCAAACGTCTCGAATCTTCATTCAAAGTTTCGAGTCAAAACCCAAACTACGCCAAACTTCACCAAATTCACACCACAGCCTCCTCATACCTCCCCCACACTCCCCTTAACATTGGTTTGGTTCGAATCTAACCAGAAATGCAAAAGCCCCAAATCCGAGCCCAAGAACCCTAGAATTGAGAAACTAGGGATTTCATTCGGATTGAACGAAATTGAAGTTAATAAACTTTAATTGGAATGTTTTCGTTTGAAAACATTCCAATTAAAGTCTATTTGACTTCAAATGCAACCGCGACTCTTTTCGAATCCAAGTCGGCCAAGTTCCAAGTATTTGTTTTAAGGTATCTCTGTCTTTGTTTATTCGTCGTCTCAATTTAATTGTTTCTAGTTCGTTTCTTTGTTGTTTTAATATTCCGCCAATTCTCTGTTTTCTTCATCTCTTTGGGACCCTTTGATTTGGTCGATTTTTGTTGTTTCTTCGATTGAAGATGAATGATATACTTAGTATGATTAAGGTCGTCAAGCTAACTAGGTCATACGGATTGCTATCCTGTTATGTCAAAACCATGAATCACGGATTTGTTGAACTTTGTTTGTTCTTGATTGTATACGTAGGATCAATTAAGTAGTTGTCGTCATTTAGTTATATGATTCTTCCTACTGAACACTGGTTAGTGATTGATGTGGCTGTTTTATCAAGTGAATCTCTTGGAATTGTTGTGATTTCAAGTTAAGTCCAGAATCTGCTGTTAGCATTAGTGTGAAGTGATTAATCAGGCTTAGAATTGTTTAATACCCTGCACAGCCCAGTGGAACCTGTTGTTACAGCAGGGCATTCCACCAGGTTCTCATTTAACATTTAAGCCCACACTTGACAAGACTTAGTGGCTGAAAACAGAGGGTTTAGTGGGCTGGCAGAGCAGGGATGGGCAAGGTTTGAGTGGATTTTTTGCTGGTCCTGGGGTCTTAGACATAGGGGTCTGTTTTGGTTATATATGAGAGGCTGCAGAGAATAGGAGGCCACTGGTTTTTGGTCTGTAAAAAGAAGCAGACATTGGAGACTTGAGAGGGAATTCTGAAAAACAGACAGTAGAGTGCATAGAATACATTGGGTTAGTTTAAGGGATTTTGGGTGAGCCTGTGAATGAGAGACATTAGAGAGCAATCTGGAGATTGATTTTTCTTTTCTTCTTGGCTTCCAATTTCGAATTCCAACTTGCTAAGGCTACATTGTTTCAACGAATAGGAGGAAGGAACTTCACTGATTCTTCATTGATCTTGAAAGTGGAAAATCAAAAGACAACTACACTGCTTTACTGATTGGATCGAATCTGTTTTTGAGTGCTTCTCTACAAATTCTTGTAGTGTTGAAACAACTTTGGGTATCCGCTAGCTTAAAGTTTGAAATCAAGTTTATTTGGGCTTTTTGGTTCATGCTTGGTTTTGTTGGATGATGTTTGGAGAGTATTTGTATTTCTTCTGAACTTTAAAACTGTCCTGGGTTAACTCTGTTGGTGCTACTACCGTCCTTGATCTGTTGCTGCTGACTTGCTTTTCTTCCTCACTGTAATTCACTTCCAGGTACATATATTCGAACTCAAACTGGTGTGACTTCAAGATTTATTAAAATGTAGTTCCAGACGTTTATCGGCATGGATATGTGGCATGTATTTAAATAGATATTAGTGATAGTATAGTGTATTTCAGTCGGATTTACATTCAATAAAACTAGACTATGAAGTTTGTACCTAGGTGGACTGTTATTTTAGGACTGCTATTCTGTTGGTTATGGGCTATAAATTTGGTACAACTTAGCATTAGTTTTAATCTACCCTTGTGATAAAAAAGGGTTGAATCCCTGGACTATGTGAGTTTGTGATTGATGTAGGGTTCAGTATATGATGCTTATTTTCATTTTTAGCAAGTCAAATAGTTCTACAGTATAGTAGCATTAAACCAGCAGTCTATTAGTTATATCATCCCTTTGTTTCGTTAAGCTCAATATTAAAACGGGTGTGCATTTTATGTGACCCGACTCCAATTATTAAAACGGGTGCGCATTTCATGTGACCCGACTCCAAATTCGAACAAGGTTAAATAAAGCGTGTCAGGAACCACAGGCGCATTTCATGTGGTGTGGCTCATAACATGTTTTAAATAATTTGGAATCAACTCCCAAATAAATATAGCGGAATGTAATTCGCTTTAAATTTGAATTAGAGGTGTGCCTTGCCTAACAAGTTATACAAATCGCAGGGCCCTCATAAGTGTATATATAAAGTACTTAGATTTCGAGATGTGCCGTTTCTTAGCAAATATCATGGCCTTCTCAAAAGAGTAAATAAGTAATCGCTCTAGGCGCGTATTTTAATAATTTTACCTTCTCAAGTACGGGTGTGCATTTCATGCGATCCAAATCCAAATCCAAATGTTGAATAGGAATGTGTCGAGAATCCGGGTGCATTTCATGCGACGTGATTCGAAACATATTTTTAGGCAACTTTCTCTTTCGCAAAGCATAATAACAATAAAAGCGGTAAAGGGATGTTAGTTTGCACTAAGTATATAACTGTAAAAATCAGATAAATAAGCCGAACACGATAGTTGAGCGACCGTGCTAGAACCACGGAATTCGGGAATGCCTAATACCTTCTCCCGGGTTAACAGAATTCCTTATCCGGATTTCTGGTTCGCGGACTGTTAAATAGAGTCATTCTTTTCCTCGATTCGGGATTCAACCGGTGACTTGGGACACCATTACTTTCCCAAGTGGCGACTCTGAATTTAATAAAAATGGATCCCGTCTTGATTGTCCTTTAATTGGAAAAAACTCTTAAATACGGGGTGCTTCATGCATCATATTGCATGCCCTTTTATTTAAAAATTACATTCTCTATATACTATAATCTGAATCATAGGATCATTAATTATTTCAAAATGTAGATTATAATTTTAGTGCTAATAACATATTATCATAATTTTTTAATTTCAAATGAGGCATGGTATTAACTCAGCTTCAAGAAAGAAAAGAAAAAAACAAGTCAAGATTCGAAAAACAAAAAGAAAGGAAAAAACAGTGGTAAAGATATAAGAGCCCTTGAGAAGAAAAAACAGACTTGTGACTTGTGAGTTGTGCCGAGGAAGCATCAAACCCAAGGTCCCGCGCCCCGTGCCTCATGTTGTCACTCTTTTAATCTGAATACTCGTAATAAATTCCTTCCTAGTTTCCCAGAAATATTCTACAATATGCTGCTCCACTACCCTTTTTAATTACTCTTCCATTAAATATCTCCTCTTATCCCATAAATCTATTTTGTGGTCCGTTATAAATTCTAGTCAAAAAATAAACGCAATAGATCTTCGTTTTCTTCTATTTAAATTTTAGAAAAATATTAAAATATGCTAAGTTTTAACATTGGACTCTCCGCGATTAAAATACAAAAATTCTGGAATTTGGTATCTATATTATCCTATCAACGCTTAAGATAATTGTTATATGAAACCTTCTTTCTAATAAAATACTTGCTATGAGAATGTAAGGTTTCTCTTTTTTCAAGTGGTAGAACATATACAATATGTTACACCAAAACTGTTAAAATTTTGAAATCTTTAACACAACTTACTAATTAACCAAATTAAAATATCAATATTTAAGTTGGATACGAACTTACGACGAAATTTACACATAGCATGAGCATCTCTTGGTTTTGACTTTACCTAGAAGATGAAGTGAGATTGAAGGCAGGTCATTGACTCTTGATTGATTAAGGACTTAGAAACATCATGTTTAGTAGTACTTATATAATTAATTAATTTTTGTATTGCTGGGGCTACGAGGATAACTTGTCGAGCAAATTAATAATACGTATGAAATTAGAGTACAAGTTGGTGCAGAAAATTGGTATATTTTCTTGTCCGTAATTAGACGGAAGAAACGTGTTGAGTGTTTGACAACCATTGCTTAACATTAAAACCTTATTTATGAGCATTGAAAGTAGCCAATTAAGACTGAATAAGAGACTTCCAAAATCAAATCTAATAAGATTCAGTGAAAATTAAATAAGCTATTATTATGTTCTACTCGATCCGTCTAATCTTATATATCGCGTTTATCTTTTACACGCCCCTTAAATAATATGAATTAGTTAGGGAAAAGGATTGGACTATTCTACCATTATTTATGTCATAAGTGTTAGGACCGAAAAATATCAGGTATCATGCAAAAGCTAGCAAGCAAACATCGAGCGATGATAAATCCAACAACAAAAGAGATATCTATCAAAAGAGACACAAATATTTTAATGTAGTTCGGTCAATTGACCTACGATAAAAGAGAGTACAAAGTATCGAGAGAACAACTTTACGAAGAGGCAAATACAAGTGACACTCTAACACTTGTACCGCAAAGTTCTCTCCCTAGACACTACTCTCAAGCCTCATATGGCTACATTGTGGATGCTACTGAATGAGAAGGAATGATTCTCAATTTATAAAGTTCAAATATTTTCCTACAAGAAAAATGACCAGCCAAATATTGGAGATTTATAATTTCCTTTTACAAAAAGGAAAACTCGGTTAAGGTAATTATTTTGCCTTTTTCTTCAAGAGATAGGAAAACTAAATATGGTAAGAAAATTATGACAAACGCCTAATAATAACATATAATCTCTATTCATTGAATACTTATTATATTTATGTGTTATCTAATCTTCAAGAACAATTATTACTAAGGGTAAAAAGGAAAAAAATAATTAAAGTTGTGCAAAAATTTGAAAATGGCAAATAATTTGGAAACTATTTTTAGTAATCACGACTAATAATATGAGTCGTAAGGAGTATTGATAAATGATAATGAAAACCAATAAGGCTATTAATAGAGTGGTAAATACTCGAATCATTCATTTTTAATTAGAAATCACGAATTCGAATCCCGAGTATAAAATCCTCTTTGTTAGAAAATATTTTACCCTATTATAAGATATTCTTGCTTGAATCCAATTTAATCGATAAATACTAATAATGAAGACAAAAGGGGAGTTGCCTCTCGTGTACTCAAAAACTTTCTAACAACCACACCAACTATGAATTTTTACTAGAAATAAGCCACTTTTTTCCTCCTATATTTCTTTGCGTTGAAAATGCTCCCCCTTAATAGAAATTATTCACACACACTTTCAGTCACAGACGTAGCTGCCCCGCAAGCCAACTCCCACACGTCCATCCAAAGCTGGATTCGTCGTCTTAAATTGGTGTTGTACTGCATTATTTTATCCTTTTTGGCAATACAACCAAACTTAATTAATTTCACTATCACTATTTTCTCTGTCACGGTGTTACTTAATTCAAACTTATTAATATAGACACGTGTTCCTAAAAATACTTTTATTTCTATTAACATAATAAATATTGAAATTAAGCCAACCTCAAAAGTTAGATAATATAAGAAGATATTAACTTGTCCTTCAACGTAAAACGAGTGTAGTACTAAGCCTAATTCAACCTAAAAAATTAACTACTAAAATAAAAATTACTACTCAACAAGATATAAGAAGACAAACACACATTTCCTCAACTAATTATATGAGCACTTAACAAGTATTTGTCTTGTGTCCATCCCACCAAAGCAACGAGGGGTCCACCACACCCTAATTAAAGTGAATTTGTTTTTTTTTTAAGAAAAAAGAATCAAATCCCAAGTTTGACTGGACCCGAAATATGAGAAAAGCAGCATATTTCTTAGCAAAGAATAGAGAGTCGTGAGGTGCCTGCTGTTGAATACAAAAGTGCTATTCTATTCATTTTCATCTTTGCTTTGTCTTTACTTTCCTCTATTTCTCTTCTTTCTCGTTTGCTTCCGACAAGGAAGGGAAAACCTCAAAGCTAGCTGGTTCAAGAAATCCAGTCACCACTATACTATTCTCCTTCCCTTTCTTTCTACTTTTAACATTCTTTCATATTTTTACTTGTGTTTTGCAGAAACTTGTACTACAGTAGTACCTTGTATTGATGTTTACTACACATTTTCACACGAACTTCCTGTGACCAGCCGACAATTCTGAACATCGTACTCTACCCCCCCCCCCCCAAACCCAACAAACCCCCGCACCCAAAAACCTCTTATCACTGCTACTGTTGTTTGTACAAGCAAAACACCTGCAGCAGCAGCAGCTTCTATATCTTGTCAATTGTCATTCCAAATAGCAGTAAAATCCCCCCTTTCTTAACAAACTCAAAGACTGTGACTTGAATGAACAACAAGAATCAGGTAAAGTAGCATCAAGTTTTTTGTCTTTTTCATTCATTTCTTGATTTTTCCAACATCTCTATCACACATGGTTATTTACGAGTCTCTTTCATTTTTCACCATTATTGAGCAGGTTTTACAAGATTGTAACATGGAGCGGCTGTATTTCCTTAAGTAAGGAAGGAAAGAATTGTTTTTTTCTTCCAGCAAAGATGAGCTACAAACTATTAACACCAAGTGGGGTGATGAAAGATGTTGTCTTTCTCATAATATTTCTGATTTGTTGTTTTGTGATGGTATCCAATGCAAGAAAATTGGCTGCTAATGATCAAGTAGGTAGCTTAATAGCCTTCAAGAAATCCTCTGTTGAGTTTGATCCAAATGGATTTTTGAATGACTGGAGTTTTTCTTCTTCAACTCCTTGCACTTGGAATGGGATTTCATGCTCAAATGGTCAAGTTGTTGAGCTCAATCTCTCTACTGCAGACCTTAGTGGGCCTCTTCATCTCTCTCATCTCATGGCTTTACCTACTCTGCTTCGCCTTCACTTTACTGGCAACAATTTCTATGGCAATCTTTCCTCAACAGCTGATTCTTGTAGCTTTGAGTTTCTTGATTTATCAGCTAACAATTTCTCTGATACTCTTTTTTTAGAGCCTTTATTGAAGTCTTGTGATAGAATTAAGTACCTTAATGTCTCTGGGAATTCAATTCATGGAGTAGTTGGTCTCAAGTTTGGACCTTCATTGTTGCAGCTTGACTTATCAAGTAACACAATTTCAGATGTAGGTATATTAAGTTATGCACTGTCCAATTGCCAAAATTTGAATGTGCTTAATATCTCCTCAAATAAGCTATCTGGCAAACTAAAAAGCTCCCTCTCTTCTTGCAAGAGTTTTTCTGTTCTTGATCTCTCGCATAATAACTTAACTGGAGAACTCAATGGTCTTGATTTTGGGACTTGTCAAAACCTTACTGTCCTCAATTTGTCTTTCAACAACCTTACTTCAACTGAGTTCCCACCCACCTTGGCAAATTGCTTGAGTCTCCATACACTGGATGTTGGACATAATTCGATTCAAACGAAGATTCCTGGTGAATTATTGGTGAAGCTAAAGAGTTTGAAGCGATTGGTGCTAGCTCACAATCACTTTTTTGAAGAAATTCCATCAGAATTGGGGCAGACTTGCAGCACACTTGAGGAGCTTGATCTTTCTGGAAACCGGCTGACCGGTGAACTTCCTTCAGCTTTTAAATTGTGCTCCTCACTATTCAGTCTCAACCTTGGTAACAATGAGCTATCGGGTGATTTCTTGAATACTGTTATCAGTTCACTCACAAGTCTTAGGTATCTTTACTTACCATTCAACAACATAACTGGTCATGTACCGAGGTCTTTGGCGAACTGTACAAAACTTGAGGTGTTAGACCTCAGTTCAAATTTGTTAATTGGCAATGTACCGTTTGAGTTTTGTTTAGCAGCCTTGGGATTTCCTTTAGAGAAGATGCTGTTAGCCGGTAATTATCTTACTGGAACAGTGCCAGCACAGCTCGGACTTTGTAGGAACCTCAGGAAGATTGATCTCAGCTTCAATAAACTGACTGGTTCAATCCCATTGGAGATTTGGACCCTTCCAAATCTTTCGGAATTGATAATGTGGGCTAATAATCTCACAGGTAAAATTCCTCAAGGCATTTGCATCAAAGGAGGAAACCTTCAGACCCTCATTCTCAATAACAATTTCCTCACTGGGGAACTTCCACAGTCCATTACCAATTGTACCAACTTGGTTTGGGTTTCGTTATCCAGCAACCGACTTTCTGGAGAGATACCACATGGAATTGGGAATCTTGCAAATCTTGCTATCCTTCAGTTGGGTAACAACTCATTTACTGGACCAATCCCTCGGGGATTAGGTACTTGCAGGAACCTGATATGGCTAGATTTGAATAGCAATGCTCTAACTGGTTCAATCCCTCCCGAGCTTGCTGATCAAGCTGGCCTTGTTAATCCTGGAATTGTTTCTGGGAAGCAGTTTGCTTTTGTGAGAAATGAGGGTGGGACTGAATGCAGAGGTGCTGGCGGATTGGTTGAGTTTGAGGGTGTCCGTGAAGAGAGGCTTGCGATTTTTCCTATGGTTCACTCTTGTCCATCGACTAGGATCTATTCTGGGACGACTGTGTACACCTTCACTAGCAACGGTAGCATGATTTACCTTGATCTCTCCTACAATGCTTTATCAGGAACTATTCCTGAGAATTTAGGTTCAATGCGCTTTCTTCAAGTTCTGAATTTGGGACACAACAATTTCACTGGAACCATTCCGTTCAACTTTGGAGGTCTGAAGATAGTTGGAGTTCTTGATCTGTCACACAACAGCCTTCAGGGATTCATTCCACCCTCGTTAGGAGGTCTTTCGTTTCTTAGTGATCTTGACGTTTCAAACAATAACCTATCGGGAGCAATTCCTTCTGGGGGACAGCTGACTACTTTTCCAGCTTCAAGATATGAAAACAATTCAGGCCTTTGTGGGGTTCCCCTTCCTCCTTGTGGCTCTGTCAAGGGACACCGTTCATCAGGCATTTACAATCATAAGAATAAAAAGCCTACAACTATAGGAATGGTGGTTGGAATTATGGTCTCTCTTGTTTGTATTGTCCTACTTATCGTCGCCCTTTATAGGATTAAAAAGACTCAGAAGGAGGAGGAGAAGAGAGATAAATACATTGAGAGCCTTCCAACTTCTGGCAGTAGCAGCTGGAAACTATCTAGCGTTCCCGAGCCACTTAGCATTAATGTGGCAACATTTGAAAAGCCATTGAGGAAACTCACATTTGGACATCTTCTAGAAGCAACTAACGGGTTCAGCTCAGAAAGCTTGATTGGGTCTGGAGGTTTTGGTGAAGTCTACAAGGCTCAGCTGAGAGATGGAAGTACAGTCGCAATCAAGAAGCTTGTACATGTAACAAGTCAAGGAGACAGAGAATTCATGGCTGAAATGGAGACTATTGGAAAAATCAAACATAGAAACCTTGTCCCTTTGTTGGGATACTGCAAAATTGGAGAGGAAAGGCTTCTTGTATACGAGTACATGAAATGGGGAAGTCTCGAATCTGTTCTTCACGAAGGGGAGAAAGGAGGAGGGATGATTCTTGATTGGGAAGTTAGGAAAAAGATTGCAATAGGATCAGCAAGGGGATTAGCATTTCTTCACCACAGCTGCATACCCCACATAATTCATCGCGATATGAAGTCCAGTAATGTACTTTTAGACGAAAACCTTGAGGCACGGGTTTCTGATTTTGGAATGGCAAGGCTGGTAAATGCACTGGATACTCATCTGAGTGTAAGTACACTTGCTGGGACTCCAGGTTATGTTCCTCCAGAATACTATCAAAGTTTTCGGTGCACAGCAAAAGGGGATGTGTACAGTTATGGTGTCATATTGTTGGAGCTTCTTTCCGGTAAGAGGCCAATAGATCCTCGCGAATTTGGAGAGGATAACAATCTTGTTGGATGGGCAAAGCAGCTTCATAATGCGAAAAGAAGTCACGAGATTCTGGATTCTGAGCTAATAACAAATCTGTCGGGTGATGCTGAACTATATCATTATTTAAAGGTTGCATTTGAATGCCTTGACGAGAAACCTTACAAAAGGCCGACAATGATTCAAGTGATGACCAAGTTTAAAGAACTACAAGCTGATTCAGAAAGCGATATTCTTGATGGCATTTCACTGAAAGGTTCTATACTTGAGGAATCACAAGAAAGAGAACCTTAATCAATGATATTTGATCTTTTTCTCTTACTTTTTGATTGTTAATGGTTCTTTCTTCATATTAGTAGAAGTTTATACTTCAGATTTTGCCTACTGTAAATATTAGAACATGTGAAATTTGTTTAGCTATGAAATCTCCTGCTAAAATTTCAGATATCTGTGTTGCTTCTGTTGTCCATCACAATTTTGCTGCCACAATTACCAAGAGTTTTGCTTGTACATAAAACATAGATATAATTTCATAGTTTTCTGAAAGATATCTCTTTGTGTTAAGTCCAAATTATCAATATTTAATAATCTTATTTTAGTTACATCTACGTCACCAAAAACAACTGATAATGTAGTCAGAAGCACAGATTTTAAGCCTTTTATAATATTCAGCTACGTTTAACTTATGTATTTGTTTTTGCTGGAAGAAATAAACAAACAAATAATACTCAACTTTGTTATTCTGATTGTTATTTGTCAAAAGAGTTGTATTCTATACCACTTTCTTACACTTGAGGAAATGGCCTTTTGGTGCTGCTGCATTTACAGCTCAGGAAAATAATTGTCCTCCTTTTGGTTTAGTTATAATTAAGTCATAAAGACGCCGTCAATCGTGGTTATGACCAAGGATTTTGTGGGTTTTTTCTGCGCTAGTAATTCTTTAGAAATAATCACAAGTCGTCTTTAGACGTTTTTACTTACTTTTTTTCTTGTCACGTTATTGCATTAGTTGGCAGTAGGGCAGGCAGGAGCTATACTGTGGATGAATTATCCTTAGGAATCTAATTTATTGACTTTACTAGGCTTTATAGTTTTTATTTTGGTAGCTTCTTTGACTTGGTGGAATTTATCCATTAACTGACTTTAACATTTTATCAAGGGATTAAAAATTACGATCTATTCGAGTAGGATTTCAACTCTAATAACCGAGTAAGTTCAGATTACAATCTATTGCATCAATTAAATTTTTAATCCCTTACACCTTACAATAACTCTTTAGTAATGCTCTTTGTAATTACTTTATTACAAAGCAAACGCACGTCGACTGACTCTAGTCAAGAAAATCAAAGCAACAATGGTTGAATTTTATCCCAAAGCACTTCTCGAAAGTAACGTAGGATTACAAGTAATGAACAGAAGGCACCACAAACATAAGGACATCTTCAGCGTTGAGATCTTGTCCTTGAGTTTATACCAGCTTTGCTCTTGAATATACCTCGAGAGCAGTGGCAGCTAGCACTTGAGAAAATGTGATTTTCAGTTTTGCAAGTGTAGATCAAATTTTGTATCATGTTGTTTATATATGAGAGAGCACATGAGAATAGATAGGGACAATTCATCTTTTGGTCTATCAAGCAGCGGCTGTGCCGGTGCACTACTACTAGTCGGTATAGTAAGATAACTTTTATAACTATAGAGTTGACTGTACGACGAATGAGGAACTAATCATATCCCTATTTAACCTCTCAAGAACATTTGGTTTGGCATTAAAACATGATATATATATATATATATAACATAACAAGGCCAAACGAACTGATCACATCTAATTTTTCAAGACTGTTTGGCAAAAATATTAAAACTTATCATAGACCTATGAAATTTAAAGATAAAATCACTAAATGGTGCGAAGGTCAAAACTCATAAGAGCTTTTGCCTCTATTTTCCTTCTGCTCATCTTCCGATTCACTCCCACATAAAACAAAAGGTCACATGGCTAGGCCCCAAATTTCCAACACTAAAGAAATAAGCCAAGAAACATTGAAAAGATTTAGAGAAGAAAAATGTTTGGAAAATCGATCAAGCTACAATCACTCAAGTGTATTATTGCAATAGCCAATTGGTGGTCCTAAAGGAGTTTCATAGATGGTGATCATTAGCTAATTGACGCTAAAGCTCAATAGTAATGTAATTGATTCCATTTTGTCCTTAAACAGTCATAAAAAGCTTGATTTGCTATATCTTCTCTACATCAATTATAGAAGCTTTTCAAAATGTTAATAATGAACTTTAACTTTCTCTTACTTTTACGCTAATTGGTGAATGATAACTGTATATATTGTTACGTAAGTTAGTTTTCTAATTGACTTTTTACTTTTAAAGAAGAGTTGAGTAGAAGTGAAATTTTTTGGATTGACAGATAACATTATTAGACACTAATTCGCTTTATGAACTAATTATTTTAGTTATGAAGCCGAAAGTTCATTTTTGCCTGATGGATTTAATCCTATTTGTTCAAGAAAATTACATGAGAGAAAAAACCTCTAAAATAAAACTATTTTTTAAAATCTATTCCTACATTTCCATGTTCCATCCTCCCTTTCACTCCTTACAAATCAAGGGAAAATGACATTGTATCTATATTTGAATTTTATCAGATACATCAATCAACAAACATATACTAATTGTGATCTATTTAACTTGTATCTTATGCATTAATACCCAAAATAATACTTGATACAATAGTAATAAATCAATATATAATTATCATATATTTGTGATACAAACTGTGAAATTTGTCACAAATTTATAATTGCTCGTAACAATATACAATAAATATACAAATATCATACACAAATAAAATGACCCTAAAATATATATATATATATATATATATATATATATATATATATATATATATATATATATATATATATATATATATATATATATATATATATATATATATATATAATACGGTCGCAAAAAAATTTCTGATACAAATATGATCTTCACTTCTTCAAGTTTCAACACAACTCTACAATAAAAATAAATATAATCAAACTATAATTGTATTAGTATTGTATCGAGTATTATTTTTGGTATTGATGTATCATATACAAGTCACATATAATAAAGATTTTAGAAAGAAAGAAAATAAAATTCAAAACTTACTCACAACTTGATTATAAAGCAATATTTCACATGTCGTCTCATTGTATCTATAAGAAATAGAAGTTTTGCGTGATTAGTAAGAAAGAGAAAAATTAGGTTTGACAATCTTTGAAAAAGGAAAAGAATCAGAAATTTGGGGAAGGGGGTATAAAAATAAAAGAAATATTTTGGATGATTATTAAGAAAGGGAGAAAAAAAAGAAACAGAAACTTAAATATAGGGGAGGGTTATTGGAAATGGAGGAGTGGGTGCCATATAACAGATATACTAAAATTAAGAAATCTTGATTTTATTTTATTTTATAGTTTTGTGTATAATTTATAAATATAAATATATAAATTAATTAATAAATAACATAAATAAATGTTATAAATAAATTTCCATCATAGTATAGCTTGGTGAAAATACCTTTATTTTAGCAATTCAAGAACATACAAGAGGTGGGCTTATATTGTGATAGCGAGACAGTTTGGGCATTCTATCTTGAGATACATTCTGCAAATCAGCCTTAATAAGTTGGCCCACTAAAAAGTTACATACGTTTTTCTATCTTTAACATATAAATTATTTATCAATTGTATAGAATTATACACATACCATATGATGAAGCTACATAATCTTTGCTAAAAAAAAGAAGCTACATAATCTTCCTTTCACTAATTTCATGGTTGTCTAGACTATGTGCGCTTAACAATAACATCTTATGCTTAAATATTAAATATGTCATAAACACAAATGAAAAGATATTATATCAAAATAAATTGTTGAAATATATAACAAGGCTATTGTACAAAATATGAGACTTTGCCAATTCTTTTAGAAAAAAGAAATTAAAAGCATTGTGAAACCATTTTAAAGAAAAAAATAATAGGTGCATGGCACAATGAGCTTGCGGGGACTAGAGATACATGTTTGTTACGTGCATTTAATCATCATTATATAGGTTATTGAGATCTAATTTAGTTTGCACGAATAATTCTTATTTCGATTTCAGTTTTCACTCTGTCCGTATGAGTTTACTTTTATTTAGGGGTGTCAAATAGGTAGGTTGGGTTGATTTTGGGTTGGTCATAAGAAGTGCACGGTTAACTACTAATAACATATATATTTACTTTTAAGTTAGTGTTTAAAATGTCTTTAGTCGCTGTTTTAATAAACTTTAACTGTCCGGACGAAAATACCTTTCTGCTCATATCCTTAACTTTTGAACTTATTGTTAGCGTCAGTGTTAAAATAAAAAATAGAAAACTGTTAGAAGAATAAAGAAATGTAGAAGAATCAGAAATATTGCGAGTCCACAATTTTCTGGTCAATTTTAACCCCCTCACACGTTGCCAAGGTAATGGATTAAATCCTCCCAGGATAAAACGAAATAAACCTTCCTGCAACAGTTACAAACTGCAGGATACTAACGAAATAAAAAAACGGAGCAAAATCACACTTACGAATTTGAGATAGAGATATTGCGAACTAGGATGCAGTATATTCAGAAAGAAAGAAGTTCTGGAGTATTTTTCGTGTCTTGAAAATGCAGCCGTGCCTCAGAATTTATAGGCAAATATCAGAAGAGGTGTCTGAAAAAGGTGTCTTTTCAGAAAATACGTCGCCTATCGCGACTCTACCGCGATCGCGGCAGAGCTACGGCCAGAGTGCCTCTATGAATCTAACTGCCGCGGTTCCACCGTAGTCGTACCAGAACCGCGACCATAGAGGCCTTTTGAACCTTCAGAAGGATTCTCGCGTTCAGCAGTGATTTGGCATTTAATTATTTATTAAATAACGGAATAAATTTTGTCCAAAAAATAATCTTATCGATCGATCATTTGACAAATCCAAATCCAAATCCAAAGCGGAAGCCGAGCCAAGAGAGCGACGAAGACGACGCGAGGGTTCATTCTCTTAAACTCCTTTTAAGATCTTTAAGAGGTGATTTTATATATAAGCACACAAATGTAGTTGTCTCTCACCAATGAGGGACAAAGTGCAAGACAATATTTCACTTCTTCAAATTTTCATTTTTCCTCCATTTTATTTCCTTCCATTTTCAATTCACACTTCTTCTACTTTAAATCCCAAATGGCTTAAAGTCCAACAATCCCCCACATGAATGGGATTGGGTGTATCAAGAAAGATCATAGATAAAAGCTATGTGATTTTGCAAGTAAGGATTAATTGAATCTGGATAAGTAGGTTTCCTTTTGAACTTTCCGTAGTGAACATATATCGGATATACTCGGTCAATCGGTAGATTTGATATCTTTAAACCGTCAAACTTTAGTGTAAACCTAGACAACCATATGTCACACAATCAACCCTTAACCATCTTGTAGTTCTCATTGTTGTGTTCGTTTCAGCCATGAACACCGCCTAGTCTCATAAGTGCATAGAGAATTGGCCTTACAGAATTCTCGTTGAAGCGGCTTCCACTTCACACTTACATAGGTGATTCCTAAACGTGTAATCCTTTAGGTTGACACTAATTGATAAATACCTCATCAAACTTAGGTAATCATTAAAGAATGTGTAAAGTTCTATCCTTGTTACTAAATATTGTCTTCATCATGAGAATGGACCAAAGATATTATTTTGACAATGTTGAACCGGTCAATCACAACTTTGTTTGAGCTCCTTGAACCTAGATCTCAGAACATCCAAAATTCTATGTAGAGTTACCGCCACGTTGAGTTGTCCTCGGCCATAGTCCCATTCCCTTAGATGATTTCTCAACTCCCTCTCTAGTTAAGCCTTTTGTAAGCGGGTCCGCAACATTATCCTTTGATCTTATATAATCAATAATTATAATTCCACTAGAAAGTAGTCGTCTAATGGTGTTATATCTTCATCGAATATGACGAGACTTTCCGTTGTACATAACGCTCCCTACCCGTCCTATTGCAGCCTCACTATCGCAATGTATGCAAATAAGAGCCAAAGGTTTTGGCCAGAACGGAATGTCTTCTAAGAAATTTCGAAGCCATTCAGCTTCTTCACCTACTTTATCCAATGCTATAAACTCTGATTCCATTGTAGAGCGAGCAATACACATCTGTTTAGAAGACTTCCAAGATACTGCTCCTCCACCAATAGTAAACATATATCCACTTGTGGACTCTATTTCTGTTGGGCCGGTTATCCAATTTGCATCACTATATCCTTCGATAACTGTAGGATATTTATTGTAGTGCAAAGCGTAGTCTTGGGTATACTCCAAATATCCCAAAACTCGTTTCATTGCTACCCAGTGATGTTTGTTGGGATTACTTGTGAATCGACTAAGTTTTCTTATTGCACAATCCATATCAGGTCGTGTACAGTTCATGATGTACATTAAGCTTCCCAACACACGAGCATACTCCAATTGAGACGTACTTTCACCTTTATTCTTTATGAGATGATGGTTTAAGTCAATTGGAGTCCCTGCACTTCTAAATTCCAAGTGTTTGAATTTTTCAAGTACCATTTTCATGTAATGTGATTGAGACAAAGCTAGACCTTGAGGAGTCCTCTTGATTTTAATTCCTAGAATTACATCGGCAACTCCTAAGTTTTTCATATCAATCTTACTAGCAAGCAGGCTATTAGTAGCTTGAATGTCGGCAATGTCTTTGCTCATTATTAACATATCATCAACATATAAGCAAACAATGACTATATAATTTGGAACGTTCTTAATGTAAATACATTTAACACATTTATTAATCTTAAAGCTATTTGACAATATTGGTTGGTCAAATTTTGCATGCCATTTCTTGGGTGCTTGTTTTAGTCCATAAAGGGACTTAACAAGTCGACACACTTTCTTTTCTTTTCCCGGAACCACAAACCCTTCATGTTGGTCCATGTAGATTTCTTCCTCTAAATCACCATTTAAGAAGGATGTTTTTACATCCATTTGATGGATTTGAAGATCATGCAAGGCGGCTAATGTTGTTGCATCCGAATGGATGTAATTCTTATTACCGGCAAGTATGTGTAAAAATAGTCAAGACCTCCTCGTTGTCTAAATCCTTTGACAACAAGTCTTACCTTGTATTTGTCAATAGTACCATTGTCTTTCATTTTCTTCTTGAAAATCCATTTAGAACTCAACATTTTGTTACCTGGAGGAAGATCAACCAATTCCCAAGTATGGTTGCTCAATATGGATTCTATTTCACTATTGACAGCTTCTTTCCAATATTGTGCCTCCGAGGAAGACATTGCTTCCTTGAAGGTACGAGGCACATTTTCTAACAGAAAAGTCAAAAAATCTGGACCGAATGAAGTAGATGTCCTTTGACGTTTACTTCTTCTCGGATTTTCTTCATTAGGCATACCATCTGTTATTTCCTCCCGAGGTCGTTTTGACTTTTGGCAGGTCACTTCACTTTCCTTTTTATACAGATAAATAGTTTCAAAGAATTCAGCATTATCTGATTCTATTATCTTATTAATGTGAATCTCAGGATTTTCTGATTTATGAACCAGAAAACGATATGCCTTGCAAAAGCACTCCCGAGCCGCAATAGAATCAGCCCTGCTGTGATGTACCTGGATCTGCACACAAGGTGCAAGGAGTCGGGTGTGAGTACTTCCAACTCAGCAGTAATAAAAGTAAATAATGCTAAAGGGAAGAAAACCACGATAAGCACTACCTCATGCTACACAATACAGAACTATCTTTGTATTCCTTTCAAGCATATGTGAATAGATTATTTAGAAATCTTAATTTTAACTACTTGCTTTCATAATAATATACCAATACCTGGATACAATCTCAAGCAGTGCAAGTCCGCACTCAAATCAGCCCCTCGGGCTCAGCACTCCTTATCAATTTACACTAGGAGATCCGGTCAATAAGGCAACTAATGCATGTGTGCCAGTAATGTATGAGTGCTGAATGTTATGCCACGTAGTACATGTAAACCAATGTATGTATGCCATGCAACGCATATGACCACTACGGCGTGTAGCCTGATCTAATTTGGGTACCCGTGCTCACTGTGGGGGTTCAGACTCCGGAGGGGCTCCTACAGCCCAAGCACAATATTAATATCACACCTGCTGCGGCGCGTAGCCCGATCCGTATACCACTGCGGCGTGCAGTCCGATCCATGCATGTGTACGCATATGCTCACATAAAATGTCATGCCCTAACATATGGCCCTCGGCCCCAATCAGTCTAACAAATAATCAAGAAAGCCCTACGGCAACAATATCATATTAGCTCATAGCTAAAAATGTTATTAAGACCTTGTTCAAGTTTTTCATAACCTTATAACAATGCTGAATAGCAAAAATACCATTTTAAAACTTAAATTTAGAATAAAATATGCACAGTGTTATCAAAACAGTGATACCAATCCCTGAAGGACTCAAATAATTGGTACGAAGCCCAAACATGATAATTAGTCCAATTCATTTCAACAATTAAGTGTTATTATTTATTACGCGGGACGGACCAAGTCACAATCCCCAATGGTGCTCTACCCCACGCCCGTTATCCGGCGTGCAAGTCACCTCAACACAGCACTAAGATGTGCAAGTCCGGGGTTTACTAACCCTCGGGACATCATTTACAAGTATTACCCACCTCGAACCGACGAAAGCTCATGCCCGCGACGCCTTAGCTCCTCTAACCGGCATCCACGCACGTCCAAACTAGCACAAATCAGCATAAATATATCAAAATAGGCTAATTAGACAAAACCCAATCGAAATAACTCGGTTTACACCAAAACCCACAAAGTTGTCAAAACCCGACTTTGGTGCGCTTCTCGAAAAATTATAAAACTTACATATTCGGAACCCTCGTCTCAATACAAGTCTAGGCATATCAAATTTACCAAATTCGGACTCCATATGCCCGCTCAAATCGGTATTTTTCTACAATTTAGGCCTAGGATTAAACCCACATTTAATCCTCCATTTTCATAGAAATAATCCAAGATTTCATGATAAAAGCGTGTAATTAAACCACGAAACTTACCTCCGACAATATCCCGATGATCTCCCAGCTATTTCCCGTCACTTTCTCACTCTAGAGCTCAACAATGGAGGGTTTTGCAAATGAACCCGAAATGAAGTGTTTCTGGACTTAAACTCACTGCCTGGGCCATTTATTCTATGCGATCGCAGCACTGGGTCGTGCGATCGTGATGCACAAAAACCTAGCTGCCAACTTTCCTCTACGCGATCGCGTGAGCCTGGACGTGATCGCAGTGCTCAACTCAGCGACCCTACGCGATCGCATCAAAGGGGTCGCGATCGCACTGCTCAGGAACACGACCTTACGCGATCGCATCGACCGACCCGCGATCGCAATGCACCAATACTCAACCTCACGCGATCGCATCACTACTCCTGCGATAGCGAAGAGCAATCTCCCAGCCTCATCTCGATACACTACGCGATCGCGTGGCAATGGCCGCGATCGCGGAGAACAATAACCTGCAATTTTATTGCAGCAAATCCAGCAGCCCCTTGTTGGCTCAAAATGGTCCGTTTGGACCCCCGAATTCATCCCGAGGCCCCCGGGACCCCAACGAAAACTACCAACATACTCCATAACACGATTCAAACTTGTTCCAATCATAAAAACACCATCCTAAACATTAAAATCAGCAATTACGCACAGATTCAAGCCTAAGTTTCTTCAAAACTTCCGAAATCGACATTCGATCAAAAACCCAACCAAACGACCTCCGAATGACCTGAAATTTTGCAGGTACCTCCAAAATCACCTAACGGAGCTACTGCAACTGTCGGAATTCAATTCCGACCCCCTGATCAAAATCTCACCTAGCGTTCGGATTTCGCCAAAATTCAACCTTAGTCAATTCAAGCCTAAAACTACACTGGGCCTCCAAATTCAATTCCGATTGCTCTCCTAAGTCATAAATGATCCCCCGAAACTAGTCAAATCATCAAAATCTGATTCCGAGCACTCTAACTCGATAGTCAACTCTTAGGTTGACTTTCCATAATCAAACTTCCTTCAAACATGCTATTTGCTTCATTTTCAATTCAATTCACTCCTAACTCACCCGATAGACTCTAACACTGATATAAAAGCATAAAACATATAATTGCAACATGACGGGGTGGTAAATTCCCGTAACGACGGGCCGGGTCGTTACATTCTCCCCAACTTAAACAAACGCTCGTCCTCGAGCGTACCAGAGTGGTACTAGAAGCAACTCAATAGCTGAATGACCTTACCCATCATATATTCGGGCGATCATACGTCACCCTATCTCACATAAGTCCGAAAACACCATATAGTCAAAATTTCATAGACCATCTGAACCATAAATCACATTGCACTTTCTGAAATTATATGCCAAATGCAAATCACATGCCTATACTCGGGATACACTCGAATCCACTACAATAACCCATATTCACTACTCCGGTTGAGATCATATGATGTATCGACAACCCAAATCACTCGAGACGATAGTCTCTAATCACAACAACTGGCCACAATAACCGAATACTAGCTGAAAACCTCTTTCATTAGATATAGTCTTATTCCAACACCTCCATATCCTGCCCCCCGGCAGCTGAAGCACGCGATATACCGAACCCATCTCTCAGGTCAACCATTCGTGAATCCATTTCCCTTTTAAAACTGGTACCACCATAGGTCTCGGAGCCAAACCTCAATTTTTTTACCTTTCTAACAAGCTAAGACCCAATATGCTCGTATTCATTAATGACTCCAACGGTCATTTCGATTATAACACACCGCACTAGTGATAAGACACCTCAACACCGGCCTAAGCCACGACGAGTACAACATAGGCTCCAATAGAAACGTATGCACACACTCGAATCATGACAACTCAATTCATGACAAATGTCTCCAGCAAATAGAGCTGCAATTTAATCCCTCTGTGCCATCATAATATAGAACTGAGATCGCGTCTCGCATTATAGAAATAAAGTACCTGAATCCTCCTCGAGAGGTCATAACATCACGTGGCCTTGCCACGATTCGTGATTCTACCCCAACATTATTACTCATGAAGCACCTCAAGCCACTAAGCTGAAAACGGTTAGCCACGCATAGATCTAGGTCTTGAACCCACGTAATCAACCTCACCCACGGTGAAACAATTAACGCATGCTATTAAATCCTGAAAGAACACAACCGATGTGTCATTCGCCAAGCGAAACTCAAAACGGTCTTTTCCTCAGAAGCGAGGAAGTATTGTATACCAGGTAGCTTATAACTAACTATATTTTCACAATATTCTGTTGTGGCGTGCAACCCGCTCCAATGACATACCCGTGGTGGCGTGCCACCCGATCCAGATACCATACCTGTGGCGGCGTGCCACCCGATCCACGCATAAATCTCGCAAAGGAAATGCATATCGAGTCGAATTTTCTCATTATAACAAACATATATATACATATAGCCTCAAGATCGGCCACATGAAACGCATCTGACAACGTTTCTCAATACTGGAACTGAAGCAATTGTAGATACCTCTTCCCTGACATCCGCCACTAAGGTCCAACTGACAAAGTAATGCCTACCAGCCGTCCGCTAGTCCTGGGTACAAATACTTTGTTGGAGCATACTCTGATGCTCTCTGCTACGTAATTTGTGCCATTTTCCGAGATAGTCCATATCACATTAGTCTAGACAACCTAACCCATGACAACTAGTCAGCAATCAAGTATCATAGTCCGAATTCGTCCTATCAAGTTAAGAGAGAGCCTCTAGGGCTTCCGATTTCCAATAATTCACAAAACGGTGCCGATGCACACGATATACAACCACTGCATAGGCGGACTAACAAAAGCTTCAAGTCTCCAACACATATATAACACATGAATCACAATGCCTGATCCCGTACTCCACTGTACATATACATAACGCACATCAAACGTCTATTCATACCATGACAGCCATTCAGAAATTTCACTATGCCATCAACGACTCAGTTATTATAGTCGATCCAACAAGAGAATACCACCATACCACTGGATATCATCAGTTTAATAGTTCAATCATCCCGGTAAGGGAGAATACATTAAATACTTACGTCCTAGCAAGGGAATAATCAACAACGTTTCCTTTTTCCTTACTTTACTTGTCTTATAATTCACTTTACTATTTTGAGCCAACGCTCCAAAGAAGATAATTGTCATTTACTGTTCACATGTTATTCACAATATATAGACATCCTTCAATAACATGAAATTCACAGCCAGCTCATGATAATCACATTATAAGGACTCACGGTCATGCTAGACACCAATGTGTAGATACTCGTCACCATGCCTATACATCATACTCGATTACACAACAATTAGCAACAAGACTCAACTCTTATTCCCTCAAGCTAGGGTTAGACCAAACACTTACCTCAAAGCCTTGAAATCCTCTTAACCTTCAACTATTGCTTTACCTCGTGATTCAACCTCCAATTCGCTCGAATAAGTGATTTGGGATGAAGTTTGCTCTTGAAAAATTACCTATGGTGTTTGGATTTTGAAAGAATGATGAAAAGTGATGAATTTTCGACTATGTATAAAAATTGTTCGGCCGCGGTTATGGGAAATACGAACATAGGGTCGCATTTGCAAACTTGTCAGGCTTGGTAATTGCGAACATTTTGTTTGCATTTGCGAACTCTCCTCAATTGCACATGGTTCGCATTTGCGACTTTCATGTCACATTTGCGACTTTCATATCGCATTTGCGATAGTCCTTGATCGTATTTGCGGACAGACCTTCGCATTTGCGAAGGCTGGGCTAAAGATGGGGCATCACAATTGCGATGGTATCTTCGCATTTGCGAAGTGGGTTGCCCGGGAAAGGTTCTCGCAATTGCAAGGTGGACTTCGCATTTGCAAAGCCTGCAAGTCAGGCATACCAGCACACTTAAAAATACAAAAATGTAACTCGTGGCCTATCCAAAACTCGCCCGATCCCTCGGGGCTCCAAACCAATCATGCACGCAACCTTAAAAACATCCTACGCACTTGCTCGCGCGAACAAATCGCAAACATAACATCATTTACATAGAATCAAGCCTCAAAACTCATGATTTTGATTTTAACCTTCATAACATTCAACTTAGAACTTATAGTATAAAACACGTCAAACGACGTCTGATTTCGACCAAACTTTACAGAAAGTACTTAAATAATATATAAGACTTGTATCGGGCGTCGGAACCAAAATACGAGCCCGATACCATAGTCATTTAATCAATTTTATTTTCTATTTTCCTTAATAAATTCAGAAAACTAATTCAACAGAAAAATTCTTTTACTTAGGTTCTAGACCTCGGATTTCGACTCCGGGCACATGCCCGAGTCCCATATTTTTCTTCGGACCTCCCGGGACCGTCCAACCTCGGTTCGGGTCCGTTTACCAAAAATATTGATCGAACTAAACTTTAATCATATTAATATCAAAATTCTAAATTTTTTTCACAGATTTCACATATTTCAACATAAAAGCTTTTCGGCTACGTGCCCGGATTGCATACGCAAATCAATGCAATATAAAATAAAGTTTTTAAGGCCTCAGAAGCACGGAACAGATGAGGAAAACAGGTAATGACCATTTGGGTCATCACAATTTGTATTGTATCAAGTATTATTTTGGGTATTGATGTATCATATACAAGTCACACACAATAAAAAATTTAGAAAAAAAGAAAACAAGATTCAAAACTTACTCAAAACTTGATTATCGAGCAATATTTCAAATTTTGTCTGCATTGTATCTATAAGAAATAGAATTTTTGGGTGATTAGTAAGAAAGAGAAAAATTAGGTTTGAAAATCTTTGAAATGGGGAAAGAATCATGAATTGGGGGAGGGGGTGTATAAAATTAAAAGAGACATTTTGGATGATTATTAAAGAAACGGAATCTTAAATATAGCGGAGGGTTATTGGAAATGGGGGAGTGGGTGCCATGTAATTGACATACTAAAATTAAGGGATCTTGATTTTTTTTCTTTTTTATTTTATAGTTTTGTATATAACTTGTAAATATAAATAAACAAAGTAATTAATAAAAAACCTAAATAATGTGGTAATAGATTTTTATTATAGTATAGCTACGTAAAAATACCTTTATTTTGGCAATTCAAGAACATACAAGAGGTGAGCTTATATTATGTTTGCGAAACAGTTTGGGCTTTCTATCTTGAGATGCATTCGGCAAATGGGCCTTAATAAGTTGGCCCATTAAAAAGTTATATACGTTCTTCTATCTTTAACATCTTGCTATATGGTATACACATATAAAAATTTGATTAATAATCAACACAACTCTAGGCAGTGAGTCAGCTGGACTTGGGCCAAATATGATAGCTTATTTTGATTATTATTGTCAGTCCCAAGTCCGCATAAAAAAGGATGCTGATGTTGCAGTAAACGGACAGCCAGATGAAAAAAGAAAAAAGAAAAAAGAATTAATCTATTGGAATCGGTTTAGGATATGGAAATCATGCCAGTTTTAGTTGTGTACTCATGTACAGGCAAGGATAGAGTTGTGTGAGTAGGAAAAGACAAAGACTTGGTCTAAACATCCTCTATTGACTGGCTCTGCCAAATGCCAAACATTGGACTGCCAATTATAAAACAAAATATTTCTTTCTTACTCTATTTTTCTATTTCCTTTGTCTACCCTTCTGACAGTTGTGGACGAAACAAATCTCATATCCAATAACTTAAAATGATAAATAATTTTACCTCATATTCTATATATTGTGTTAAGAGATTTCTTAAATTATATAAATACCATGACGTAATTAAAGTTGTTGCTTTAGGCCTCTAAATTTGGGTGCATTATTTTCTAAAAATAATAAGACTATAATTTTTTTTAGAAAATATTGAGTATTATTCATAAGAAAATTAAAATTTTCATATAAAAGAAAAACATATGTTTTAGCTTTGTGAATAAGTGACCGTTTTACTTAAAAAATAGCGAAATATGAATAACTCTATAAATCACTTATATACTAAGGAGGAATGGATTTGATAAGGAAAATTGTTATTCCACTTTTGGCTTTTTCAGTAGAAAATATGTTAAATTTTTACACTTTTCTTAGTTTATGCAAGAGCCACAATCTTTTATTTCACCTTTTTCATCAATTTACATATTTTGTCTTGTATTCTTCCTTACTTTCTCTACGATCAACTATTCGTTTCTCAAAACATTGAAAACATAGTTAACGTTTACCTTTGATATAATATATTGCGTCTCAGTTCTGTTCTTTCTCACGTTTAAAATTTTGAAAAATATTTAAAGTAGCAGTACAAAATTTAGAATTAAGTCTTCAAACTTCTTAAATCGAGTTCTTTCACTCTAACTTTCTAGTATCTTTTATCTTATATTTATATTTTTTTACTTCATAGATACATTTTAAAAATATTTATTTAAATTTAAATATATCAACTAGAAAATATAAATCTTGTTATCCCAAAGAGAGAGAGAGAGTTAAAAATTTAGTATAATCTAAAAAGGAGGTCTTGATAAAATTTTCGCGAGCAATAAAAAACTAAATTAGTAATATAAGGGATTATTATTTAGATAAATAGATCACTAATTAGACGATAATAAAGTTCAAGAAAAAGATGAAAATTAAATAGATTAGCGCTCTCTCTCTTCCAAGACATATATGACTATATATAGTACTCTCCCGGTCTACAATAAATGATCAATTTATTTTTTTATTTTGGTTCAAAATAAGTATCAATTTATATAATCATGAAAAAATTAATTTATTTTTTGAAAATTACCCTTATGTATGTATCCCTAAGAAGTCATTTACTCCTCATTTTTGAGAAGAGAAGTAAGTACTATTATAACTATGGTGAAGATTTAATGAAGGATAGTTTAGTCGCACTAACTATTTTCATCTAGAATTTAGTATTTTTTAATGTTCGTGCTAAAAATAAATTGATCACTATTATAGACCGAAGGAAATAAAAAATTATTAGAAGAAATTAATTATAAAAATAATCAATAACTTTGCAACTCAAAAAGTAAGAAGTATACTATAAAAAATATTTATTAACTTTTTTACTTAAAAACCATTATTAATTAAATTTTGGCTTTAAGCCTTAAATATTGTTAAGCCGCCACTTGTCATCTTGGTCGCTGATGGAGAGGCGACAGCCTGCACATGGCATTAGAAATCGAATGCTTAATGATAATGCACCCTATTTTGTTTATTATTAGAGTAATAAAATTAGATGTCAGAAATTTCGACTGCTCATAATGATCCCAATTCGCATATTGTTATCACTAACAAACAAAAATGTCACTCCTGCTTTGGCTTTTCCTTGCATAAACTATACTTTCCCAAATAGATTCTACTATTTAACTATTACTACTATAGTTTTCTATTTTCATTTCCTCTTTATAATCCCTATGTCAGTGCATATTTCTTTATTCCTTTTTATTACTCTTCTCTTTTTCTTTTTCTTTTTCTCCCGATTTATTTTACTTTTATTAGATGCTATAGCTAGCCTTTTGCGTCTACACTCTTAGTGGGCGTTTGAACATAAGAATTGAAAAATAAAAATATTTTTAAAAGTAAAAATAATATTTGAAAACTAAAATTATTTTTTAACATGAATTTTGGGTTATTTTTGAACTTTTAAGAGTGATTGAAAATTTTAAAATATAAATTTTTGAAGTTTTTAAATTTTTTTAAAAAATTTAAAATTTATCGTTAAATAAAAATAAAAATTTTTTATGGCGAAACACTTATGTCAAGAAAAGTGAATTTTTATATGAAAAAGGTAAAAAAATACATTTCCTAACGGATCCTTAATTTGTCGATAATGGACTAGTAATACTTATACATACGGTGTGACGTTGTCTTATGTTATAAACATAGCTATTCACTTAAAACACTTTGATGTATGTAATGTATGTATTAACTAAACATGTTGATCCAAACCAATTTGGTTGCCGCTTTGTTCCCCTCTCTATTGTTTTAATTAATAATTTCACTACTAATTAAAGAAATACTTTTCGAAGTTAACTATTCTCACCGTTTTAATTTATATAACATATTTGACTGGGCACGAAGTTTAATAAAAGATACAAAAATTTTAAATTTGTGGTGTAAAATGAGGCACATATTTTTTGTGTGGCTATAAATCATTGCATAAACATAAATTATTTTCAAATAAGAAAATGAGTTATTTTTATTGGCACGAATCAAAAAGGAAATACGTTCACATAAATTAAAACGAGGGAGTATTACATTTGTAAAAGCATAGCCTAACGATTTCCAGCTAATCAAGAGACTAATATTCGTGCTTGTTGTCACTCTATAAAAAAATTCTTTGGAAACGAAAGACCCCATGCCTGCGAAAAAAACAAATTTTCACCTCGGAATTATTCCATTACTAAATTTCAGTAGTTCCTATTTTTAATTTTAATTTATAACAAAATTTGAAAACCTCTTGGGAATATTGTAATTCCGTAAACTGTATGGAAGTCCTTTTCTGGTGCAGAATAAAATAGCCAGTGCCAATCATTCTTTATTTGATTACAAAATATCGTAGATTTATATTTATTACTCTAAATAAGTCAATGTCCCCCACCACCCACTTCCAATGATTCCAAATAAATGGTCTGAAATACGTTGTTCACCTCTTGTCTCTTTGCTAATCACACTAGCACGTAATACGGACACTCAACCCGTCTACAATATTATGCTTCTCTCAATATGATCATTTGTATACTCTAATTATATTGACTATAAATTTTTTATATACTATAAATGCACTAAACTTAAACTCTTTTATATTTTTTAATTAAAAATAAAAAATTAGTGGATGAGAAAAAGAACTCGAATAGTGAGAGTTGAGAAATAAACTTATCCTGTGGAAATATTTTATGGAAAATTAGTTTTCTTTATCTGTACCTTTTAAAAAAAAATAATGAATAGTTGTGATCACGGACTCACAGATATGATTTAAATAAAACGTATATTCATAACATATTTTATATTTGTCGAGAATGTAAATATTATTTCACATCCTCAATAAATTTTAACAAGCATTTGTACATAAATAAGTTTTTGAAGTTGTGTTAAAAATAATTTTTGTAAATTAAAGTTGTGTTTGGACATCCATCTTATTTATAAAAAAAAGTTAAAATATTGTGAATGGAAAAAAAATCACCAAAAAACTGTGTCAGGCCAGTTTTAGGAACTTGAATTTTTTTCAATTTTTTTCTTTCTTAAAAAGTTGATCATATTCTTTTAACAAATATATTTAGCTCCCGAAATTCGCCAAAAGAAATTCGTAGTATGTAACAATAAGTTAATTATTTTTATTTATTAAATTATCAATTAATATTTATCAAGAACTTTATATATAATTACTTAATAAATGAGTCGATCGTACAAGTATATATATACATTATACACACATTATTATACGTACAAATCTATAATGAAAAGACATAATAATGCATTCACATCGTCCTCACGAAGCTACCATCCTTGAATGGGCAATAATAATTGAGACAATTCGGAATCTAATGTTGGGGGCTCCTAAGAGCTAAGCAAATCCAAATCGCGATTTCTCTCTCTATTTCTATCTCTCTCTTCAATTTTAAAGATTGTAGCTTTTAATTGGCATTACATATCTAATTGACCTATCACTATGCGGGGCGGAACTAGAAGTCGGGGTACGGATTTGATAGAACCCAATAATTTTTGCTCAAATAATATATTTATATTAAAAAATTCATTAAAATATATACAATTATCAAATTTAAAACCTAGTTATTAATTAACACCTAAAGTTATCGTTTGAAATCCTAATTTCGCCTCTAACAAGATGCACGAAACATTGTACGACCTATCAACTACGGGATGCATGACTATAAATGAAATTCAACTGTGCAGTTATATGAAGCTTAATAATAATAAACTACTTTTGCATAAACATCTATATATAATTAAAAGCCAAAGACAAAAGAACATTATTATGACAAGTGGCATAATCACAAAAAAGCCAAGTGGCATTGTTAAGACAAAAATAACTACCTTTTAACTAATTATTTTTTTAAATTTTGAATTAATTAGTTACACTTTTTGAATTAATAAATATAAATATATTATAATTAGCTATATTAAAAAAAATAACTACTCATTCAAATTAAGGATTTATTTATAGTTGATGTTTTAAAGTTATTTTAAAATAGAAAAAAAAAACATAAATTAGTTACAGTAAAAAAATGAAAATTTTAATTAAAAAAACTACATATTCAAGTTGGGGAAAAGATTCAATTTAGAATTTTAAAATTATTTTTAAAAAATATTATTAAGACAAGTGACATAATCACAAAAACCCAAGTGGCATTGTTAGGACAATAAACTACCTTTTAATCTATCTATATATTTATATATTATTAATAGGAGAGAAAAAATTCCTCTTAGTAAGCTACGTGGTAGCTTCAGAAAAAGCCAAGTAGCATAGTTAATTATTAAATTAGTTATTTAGTTAATAATTCATTATTGGTTATTCTTTTTGAATTTAAATCTATATCTATATCTATATATTATTAAAAGTAAAGGAAAAAACCCTCTCATTAAGTCACGTGGCAGCTTCAAAAAAGGTCATGTGGCATAGTTAGTTATTAAATTAGTTATTTAGTTAATAATTAATTATTGGTTATTCTTTTTAAATTTAAATATATCTAAAAAACAAAAATAAAAAACTACCATATATATATATATATATATATATATATATATATATATATATATATATATATATATATATATATTACTTTAATTACATTAATAAATATAGATATCTTATATTAATTAACTATAATAAAAAACTATATAAAAATGAAAATATAAAAATATATCTATATCTATATATTATTAAAAGAAGAGAAAATATCCCTCTCATTAAGCTTTGTGGCAGCTTGAGAAAAACCACGTGGCATAGTTAGTTATTAAATTATTTATTTAGTTTATAATTAATTATTGGTTATTCTTTTTGAATTTGAATATATCTAAAAACAAGAATAAAAAACTACCATATATACATATATATATATATATATATATATATATATATATATATATATATATATATATATATATATATATATATATATATATATATATATATATATATATATATATATATATATATATATATATATATATATATATATATATATATATATATATATATATATATATATATATATATATATATATATATATATATATATATATATATATATATATATATATATATATATATATATATATATATATATATATATATATATATAATAAAAAACTATATAAAATAAAAATATAAAAAATATAAAAAAAATAACAACTCATTCAAATTGGGTGAGAGTAGTTCCAAGTTAGATTTTGAAAAATTAATTTAAAATAAAAAGGCAAAAAAAAAGTCTATAAAAAACGAAGAAAAGAGAAGAAAAACTACCCATTCAAATTGGGGAAGTAGTTTCAAGTTGGAGTTTTAAAATAAACGAAAAAAGAGAAGAAAAACTACCCATTTAAATCGGAGAGTAGTTTCAAGTTGGAGTTTTAAAATAAAAATAGCTATCATATAATTAACTATAAAAAATTATATATAAATATATATAAAAAAATAACTACCCATTCAAATTGGGTGACAGTAGTTTCAAGTTGCGGTTTTTAAATTATTTTAAAATAAAAAAGCAAAAAAAAAAATCTATAAAAATCTATATCTATATATTAATAAAAGGAGATAAAAATCCCCAACTTAAGAAAAGCCACATGGCATAGTTAGTTATTAAATTAGTTATTTAGATAATAATTAATTATTGGTTATTCTTTTCAAATTTAAATATATCTTAAGAAAATTATATATATATATATATATATATATATATATATATATATATATATATATATATATAGTTACTTTAATTACATTAATAAATATAGATATCTTATATCAATTAACTATAATAAAAAACTATATAAAAATGAAAATATAAAAATATATCTATATCTATATTTATATATTATTAAAAGGAGAGAATAATCCCTCTCATTAAGCCACGTGGCAGCTTCAGAAAAGCCATGTGGCATAGTTAATTATTAAATTAGTTATTTAATTAATAATTAGTTATTGGTTATTCTTTTTGAATTTAAATCTATATCTATATCTATATATCTATATATTAATAAAAGGAGGGGATAAAGCCCTCTCCTTAAGCCAAGTGAAAGCATAAATAAAAGCCACATGGCATATTTAGTTACTAATAAGTTTTTTAGTTAATAATTAGTTAATAGTTATTATATTTGAATTTAAATATCTATAAAAACAAAAATAATGAAAAATAAAAACTACATATATATATATATATATATATATATATATATATATATATATATATATATATATATATATATGTGTGTGTGTGTGTGTGTGTGTGTGTTTAAAAATTAAAATAATAAAGAAACTAATTTATGTAAATGTCAAAATTAATTATAATAAAAAATAAAAAATTAATCATAATTAATTATATATATATATATATCATAATTAATATATATATATATATATATATATATATAAATTAATTATGATTAATTTTTGATTTTTTATTATAATTAATTATGAGATATATATAAATTTGTTTATATATATATATATATATATATATATATATATATATATATATATATATATATATATATATATATATATATATTAATTGGTTACTTTATTTTAATTAATAAATATAGATATATCATAATTAGTTATAATAAAAAAAATTCAAATATATAAATATATAAAATAATAACTACACATTCAAATTGGGTGGGGGCAGTTTCAAGTTGGAGTGTTAAAATTACTTTTAAAAAAAATTAAGTATAATAAAAAATAAAAGAGAAGAAGAAAAACTTCCCATTCAAATCGGTGAGTAGTTTCAAATTGGAGTTTTAAAATGAAAAAATAAATTAAAAAAATAAAAATTACCATTTCAAATTGGGGAATAGTTTCAAGTTGGAGTTTATAATTGTTTTAAAATAAAAAACAAAAATAAATCAATAAAAAGAATTGATTCAAATAGTAGAGTAGTATCTTTCTAATATTCTATATTCTATATATCTTCTATATATTATTAAAAAGGAGAGAATAAAATCTTCTCCTTATGCCAAGTGGTAGCCTAAAAAAACTTATGGAATAATTAGTCAATAACAAAGAAATTATCTATTGAAAATTAAAAAAAATTAACTACCTAAATTAACTACTAAAACATGGGGGAGAGTTGGTTTAGGTTAGTTAATTTCTTTATTTTATTTTTTAAATTCTTTTTTTATTTTATGAAAAAAAAGTATCTATTCCTTAAAAGGGATGATAATATAATAAAATTTAAAATAAAAATAAATATTTTCAAGGGTAATAAAATATATATCTCTTATTATATTATAAAAAAATAGCAGACAAAAATATTAAACAAATAATATGCTAATAATCTATCCATATATTATTAAAAGCCAAAGAAAAAGGCATCGCATTACAAGTGGTAGCCTAGATAAAAACCATATGACATAATTAGTTAATAACAAAAAATTATTTATTAAAAATTAAAAAAGAAATTAATTACTAAAATATCGATAAGGGTTGGGTATATCGTATTGACAAATAAAATGACAATTGAAATTTATTAAAGAAATACGATCTAATAATATCAAACAAGAATAATTATAATTAATTTTTTTTAATATTGACCGCGCATCGCGCGGGTACGATTACTAGTTTATACTAGTAGAAAAAATGAGCGTTATTACATAATTGTCAGGTTCACCTACCTTTAAATGATGTAAGAGATCAATTGCAATTTTCACATAAAGCTCTCATTTCGGCATCTTTACTCTTTTCTTCTAGAAAAAAACAAAAACTTACTACACATATAACTAAAAATAAATAAAAAGCTAGAGAGAAGTCAATGTACCAAG
>JASVEL010006979.1:0-173437 GCA_032618575.1 Nicotiana noctiflora
CGTAAATAAAATAACTATAAGACTAATAATTAAAACAAAGTTATTATTTTTTTTTTATATTTTTCTTTCAAAATTAAAGTAACTACAAAATGTTAATGCAACTATTTTTATTATTTTCGTTTTTATAAAAAGATAAAAATATAAAGTACTATTTTTGTATTTTTCAAGTTTAAATATGACTACGAAATATTAATAAAACTATATTTTTATTATTTTTCATTTTAAGGTAAAAATAAAGTAAAAGAGTCAAATTTAGTTAAAATAGCTATATTAAAACTAAACTAAATATTTGACGCTAAAAATATAAAAAATCTCGGGTAGGGGCAAAATCACGCATCTACAACAAGGATTTTCACAAAGGCCTGGTGTTGATTATGAAGAGACATATTCACCCATTATGGATGCTATCACGTTCCGTTATCTCATTAGTTTTATTGTCCATGAAAAACTTGACATGCATTTAATGGATGTGGTTACCGCCTACCTTTACGGCTCACTTGATAATGAGATATACATGAAAATTCCCGAGGGCTTCAAAATGCCTAATAATTCAAAATCCCGGGAAATATTTTCAATCAAATTGCAAAGATCTTTGTATGGTCTAAAGCAATCAGGACGAATGTGGTATAATCGTCTTAGTGAGTATTTATTAAAGGAAGGCTATATAAATGATGCCATTTGCCCATGTGTTTTCATAAAGAAAATAACATCGGAATTTGTTGTACTTGCCGTATATGTTGATGACATAAACCTTATTGGAACTCCTATAGAACTCCAAAAGGCAATTGATTATTTAAAGAAGGAGTTCGAGATGAAAGATCTCGGAAAGACAAAATTATGTCTTGGTTTGCAAATTGAACATTTGGCAAACGGAATTTTTGTTCATCAATCTACCTACGTAGAAAAGGTACTGAAACGGTTTTACATGGATGGAGCACATCCATTAAGTACTCCGATGGTTGTTCGATCACTTGATGTGAACAAATATCCATTCCGACCTCAAGAAGAGAATGAAGAGCTACTTGGTCCTGAAGTACCATATCTTAGTGCAATTGGTGCACTAATGTATCTTGCCAATACTGCAAGGCCCGACATAACTTTTTCAGTTAATGTCTTAGCAAGATATAGCTCTGCTCCCACAAGGAGACATTGGAATGGAATCAAACACATATTGCGGTATCTAAAAGGGACTACCGATATGGGCTTATTTTATGGCAACAATTGCAGTCTCGATCTTGTTGGTTATGCTGATGCTGGGTATTTATCCGACCCACACAAGGCTCGATCTCAAACAGGTTATGTGTTTACCTGTGGAGGCACTGCCATATCGTGGCGATCGACTAAGCAATCAATTGTGGTTACTTCATCTATTCATGCTGAGATAATTGCTATTCATGAAGCAAGTCGAGAGTGTGTGTGGTTGAGGTCTATAATACATCTTATTCGAGATAAATGTGGTGTGAAATATGACAAGTTACCCACTATTTTGTATGAAGACAATGCAGCATGCATAACTCAACTAAAGGGAGTATTCATAAAAGGAGATAGGACAAAGCACATTTCACCAAAGTTATTTTTCACACATGATCTTCAAAAGAATGGTGATATTAATGTGCAACAGATTCGTTCAAGTGATAATATGACTGATTTGTTCACAAAATCTCTACCGACGTCAACCTTCAAGAAGCTAGTGTACAAGATCGGGATGTGAAGGCTTAAGGATGTGAATTGATGCTCTCATCAGGGGGAGTTAATGCGCGTTGCACTCTTTTTCCCTTACAAGGTTTTGTCCCACTGGGTTTTCCTTGCGAGGTTTTTAACGAGGCAACCAAAATGCGTATTATTAGATATGTGTACTCTTTTTCCTTTTCTAGATTTTTTTTCCCATTGGGTTTTATTTTAGTTAAGGTTTTAATGAGGCACATTACTTATTGAGTAGACATTCAAGAGGGAGTGTTAAGAATAGAATTCTACTTGGAGTGAATGTCTATCTTGTGGAGAGTTTTACTTTGTGACTAAGTCATAATTTCTCCTATAAATAGAGGGGTCTTACCCCATTGTAAATCATCACATATCAATAAGAATTCTCCCTCTCTCTACTTTGCTCTACAATATTGTTCTTGTTCTTTTATTATTTTATAACAAACAAGAAGATAACAAAGAGGAAATATTAATCTTCTGCTCTGGTGTCGCTTTCATGCATTAGGCCGACAGCTATTAGGAGATAACAATGATGAAGTGAATACTTATCATTTTATTAAGACATAGACATTACAGAGAATTTATCCAACTGAACATACATTAATTGTTGGAAAATCGACTTAACTGCAATTACGTCCAAATTAATGGAAGATCAGAACCTAACATGTGTGGACTTTTGAGATGATTATTTACTTTTCCTCTGGTTCAACTTGCAATTTATCAGTTAATTGAATTTTTTTTTATTGGTGTGACATCCTTTCATCTGTATTTTTAGGAACCCAATCTAACACGTGTCGAATGCTTAAGTACTACATAATAGTGATATATGAATGGATCGTTCGGTTTACGAAGTGGTTATGAAAGCATTATAATACAAAAATATGAATAATAATACTGGAATTAATGTACATCGAATAATAACACAAGAATTCTTATGTGTGGAATAGCTTGTGAATATGGTTTCTGAACCCAAATAGCCCGCACTAAATTTATTATTTACTTTTCATAATCGATATACATAAATTATACACATTATACATAAAAGAGTATTTACATAGAGTATGCTAGGTGCTCGAGCAACCATTAACCTCGACACAAACTGTATATATTATATAAAAACTTTAGTAATAATAAAAATAAGAGGAGTTGCTCGGTTGATAAGCAACCTTCACTTCCAACCAAGAGGTTGTGAGTTCGAGTCTCCCTAAGAGCAAGGTGAGAAATTCTTAGAGGAATGAATATTGGGGGTCTATTTGAAAATAATCTCTCTACCCCAAAGTAGGGGTGAGGTATGCATCCGTCGAGCCAAATGTCTAATGGGTGCTTGGGAGCTGAACATATTGTCGGCGAGAAATGTAGTAGTTGTGATTCTCCCGAATTTCTCTTCAGGAATATTGAGTTCGTAAACCGGAATCAACCTTGAGTCCGAACAAGCTCGAGGTAACGTTGTCACTGTAACCCACGGAAGACCAAAATAACATAATGCTGAAATATCTGTAACCGGTCAGGTCTTGCAGCGGAAATCTCAGCACGTATCAAGAAGGAACTAGCAAATTTGTAAATCATGAGATTTTGACCTTTTATGAAGTTGTACCTAAAGTAGGACTCCCATGCTATATAAAGGGGGTCTGATCACTTGTAAAACACATTGTAACACGCATTCCAAAGCAATATATTACTTTTTCCTCATTAAACTCTTATCTTATCTGTGTCCTAATACTGATCGAAGTTCATCCAGTTTAAGGGTAGCTAACCTATCAAGACTGTAACTGTTCAATTCATGTGGTTTGAATTTATTTTATATTTGTTTATTTCAATTGCAATTCAATTCATCGTGTTGTGTCAAGTTAATCCACATATCCTTAAACCACTTACAAATTTAATTTCGATTTTGAGGGTAAACAGTTTGGCGCACATCGTGGGGTTAAGGATAATAATGGTTATTTGATACAAATTTCCATAACACACACTAGTTTACACTTGTTCTTTGAAGTAGTCTCTGATTTCAGGTTAAAACTAAAATATCTAACTCTTAATCAGCACCCCTACATATTGACAATGAGTTAGGCCATCATGGAGAAAACGACAACATAGCTCCCGGAAACGAGGTGCCTCCAGTCAATCTCGGCGGAGTCCTAGATGCAAACCTGATCGACGTTAGTTCACATATAGCCATCAACCCAAATTTGCCCATCGATTCTCAGAACATCATACACAGAGATGTTCAATCGGTTACACAAAGTACACATGGCGACAAAGATGGTGGAATCAACTTGCGGGTAATCTTCGAAATATTGCAGACACTGTCACAACCTATTTTTATAATAGGTTATGATGGCGTCCAACACATTGCCGGGCAAGCCAATGCGAAAATATAAATAAGTTCTCATTTGACGTTTACCAAATAATTGCAACAATTTCTTAAGTTAAGGTTAAAACAAGATAATTAGTAATGTATCAAAATAATTATACAAATCCCAAAAGAATAGTCTAATAATGTGTGTGCCAAGACCTGGTGTCACAAGTTGTGGGCGACTAGTAGAATATATAAAAGAATAATTCTATCCTACTGTCCGAAATAAAATAAAAAAAAAAAGAGACTTCATCAAGCTGTTGAACGGCACAGGAAGGGAGCAGCTCACCGTGGAAGTCTCGAAATATGCTCAAAGATACGCACCAGACTCATAGCCAGATGTACCTGCCTCAGATCATGTACAATTAAGTGCAGAAGTGTAGTATAAGCACATAAACAATATGTATCCCGTCTAATCTCGAAGAAGTAGAGACGAGAAATAGACTTGACACTTACTAGGGTCAAATAATATAAGATATGGGTTATACTGAGCATGGATAAAACAAATAAATAGCAATGTATAGATATAACAAACAGTTCCTCTCCTAGATAATGTCACAGCTGGCAACTTCCATTCCAGGAAAAATAATAAACTCAAATCATAGAAAAATACTAGGTAAAGCAGGCACAAGTAGTGCCGAGGTCGTACGGCCCGATCCAACATAAAGTAAATTGTGCACTCCCTAGGGTCGAACAACATGAAACACAGATGTATCTATTATCCCGCTTGCGAATCAATCATGCGATGCAGTCAAATGTAATTAAACACAACAACATGCAAATAAAAACATATAACTTGGGAGCAATTACTCACTGAATTATCCACTTCTCTTTAAAAGGGCCAAGAAAGGTTATGTTCCTCTTAACTAGTCTCATTTATCACATAAAGTATGCTTTTGGGTCCTAAACTACTCGACTTAGCATAATAGTAGCTACGCACGGACTCTCATCACCTGTGCATACGTAGCCCCCGCAATTAATGTCAAATTATTAGATTACGTCATATATGGGGACAATCCCCTCTTACAAGGTTAGATAAGGGACTCACATTGCTCCAAAGTGCACTTCTAATACCAAGAACGAGCCCGAACTCTCAATTTGGAGCCGAATGATCCAAAACTAAACAAACGAGGTATAAACTAGTTAATACAAGCTCACATAATCGCATTCTAACTATTTAAGCAATTCCCCACCCTTAAACACAAGTTTCCTAAAATTCGACCCTGGGCCTACGTGCCCGGATTCTGAAATTTTTCAAAGAAATTTGTTCTTCATAACCTAAGGATCAATAATATATGGTTTCTACTTCATTTCATAATACATTTCGTGGTCAAATCTAACTATTGTCAAAACCTTAGGTTCTGCTCTAACTCCATGATTTTACCTTAATCCTAGGTTCTAATCTACCTAAGACATAAGTACTAAACTAGAAATAGGTAGGATAAAGTTACGTTAAGATGCTAGGTAAAGGTCCTATTTCAAGAACTCCAAAATTGCCCAATGGATGAGTGAAAATGGCCAAAATGACTTAGATCCCGCAATAAATGAAGCTGGCTACTTTAGTGATTTCCGCATCTGCGGTCCCGCTTCTATGAGGAAGAGGCCGAATCTGTGGATGGGGCTGGGACCCTTCAACGGTCTTGAAGCGGTTTTTGCACAACCGCTTCTGCGATTTTGGGCCTGGCCTGCCTTGGCCGCATCTGCGAGATGACGATCACTTCTGCGGTCTCGCACCTGCGGCTGACAACCCACAGATGCGGTTATGACAGAAACCATATGCTTCATCTCTTTTCAACATTTTCAACTTCACTCAAGCCTCCTCTGATTGATTCTTGAGGCTTTCGGGCCTCGCCCGAACATACCGACAAGTCTAAAATCATGAAAAAGATCGATTGGAACACCCGAAATAACGCTAAATCTACGAATCACTCCCTAAAACCAATTGAATCAAACTTATGAACTTCAAGTTCTTAAATTCACCTCTAACATGCCAAAACATTCTGTGATTTTAAAAACAAATTCTTTGTTTCGAGGCCTTAAAATCCCTTTCATTATCGCCTTGATTTACGTGCACAGTCCAAGCGTGTAGCCGGAAAGCCATTATGTGAAAATTTATGTAAAATGATGAATTTTTTACTTTAAAATAAAATTAAGTTGACTTCGGTCAACATTTTGGGTAAACGGACGTGGACACATGATTTAACGATCCTCGAGGGTCCATAAGAAAACAAGGGACTTGGGCTTATGTTCGGGATTGAATTTCGAGGTCCCAAGCCTGAGAAATGAATTTTTAAAGAAAACTGTTTTTCTGGAATATTTTTGAGTTTTTTGAAATGAAATAAGTTTAAAACTTGATGGTACCGGGCTTGCATTTCGGTTGTGGAGCCCTGTACAGGTCTTATATGTGATTTAAGATGAGTTTGTGAAATTTGGTAAGAAACAGACTTGAAATAACGTGAATCGGACTATATTTGAGATAATTGGAAAATTGGAAGTCCTTAGGTGATTCCATGATTTTGATGTTAAATTTATAGTTGTTGATATTATTTTGGCGATTTGATTGCATCAGCAAATCCGTGGGGTGTTTTTGAGTTAGTATACACGTTTGGTTTGGAGCCCCGAGGGCACAGGTGAGTTTCAGATAGGTTTCGGAAGGTTTTAAACTTGGATAAAATTGTAGGTTTTCAGTTTCTGGTATTTTGGTGTATTTTTCTTCATGTTCACGGTGCGGAAGGACTCCCGCGAATGTGAAGAGTTAGTCAGGTTGAAGGAAATATCCTTCTACGCGAATGCGAGACACAATATGCGAACGCAAAGCTTTGGGGGTGCTTCCCTTCACAAACGCGGACCTGCTATCGCGAACGTGAAGGCCTTTGGGCAAGCTCCTTCTCGCTCCATAAACAAAATACGTTGGAGGTAGGGTCAATCAAAGTATGACAATGTCTAAAGAACTCTTGCCCCAGTATGATGTCAAATATATCCATAGCAGTTACGGTAAAGTTTGTCGTACCTTTCCAAGCTCCCAATTTGACACCTACTCCATTAGCTACCCCGCGAGCATTTTGTACCTCAGCATTCATGATCTTGACGCGAGAGTTGGTTGGGGAAAACTTCAATTCTAGTCTCTTTGCGGCAGCCTCAGTCACGAAGTTGTGAGTTGCTCTGGTATCCACCATTGCACGGGCGTGCTTGTTTTTGATGGTGAGATCCACGTACTGATTTCCACTCTCGGTAGGTTGGATAGCTTGCTTTGTGACGACACCACATAATCCGATCATACCCAACTGTGCAGTTCCCGAACTCTCTCCTTGCGGCTGCTCCTTTCGTTCACGGACTATGGCGCCGAGGCTCTTTAGGTCGGGACAATTCCTAAAGCCATGTGGCCCTCCGCATATGTAGCATCCCTTCTTCTCGGCCTGTGCCTTCTTCTCGGCATAGCCTTGACGACCACTCGACTTTTTAAATCTTGAGTCTTGGAGTATTGTTGATGTATTTCATTTCCTTTGCCACGATCTCCCCCACCTTTGACATTGTTAACTTTTGACACCTTGCCATTGCCTTTGTCGTGCTTGTCATGCCTGAAATCCATCAATGATTTGGCCTCTACTGCTATATCGGTGACTTACCAGCATTGTAACTCCTGCTTAGCCCAATTTTGCAACCTGTCCATGAAGTGGAACAACAAGTCATCGTTGGTCAGGTTGGGGATTTGAAGCATAAGGGTAGTGAACTCCTTGACATAGTTACGTATGCTTCCTATTTGCTTCAATTCCCTAAGCGTGCGCCTTTCCTTGTGCAAGACATTGTTTGGAAAGAATTGTCGCTTGAACTTGGCTTTGAACTGATCCCATGTGCTAATAGTACATAGACCTTTATCCACGTCCGACATCTTCCTTCTCCACTAAAGCATGGCAGTCTCTGAGAGGTACAATACCATAGTGTTGATCTTTGCCTCGTCGTCCCTCACTTTGCCATGCCTGAAGTAGTTCTCCAAGTGCCAAAGGAAATTTTCCACTTCTTGTGCATCACGAACACCTTTGAACACCGGTGGTTTGGGAGCATCGATCTTGGTCTCTCTCATTACCACAACATTGCTGGCTACCTCGATCACGCCAGTATTGACATGCTCCTCGAGTGAATCTATCTTTGCCTTCATAGCATCGATAGTACTCAAAGCCTCCATGAGTCTGCACTCTAAGGAAGTGATGGTTTGCCTTAGTTCCATCTCAGTCTGTGTACGTCCCTCCAAGTCATTTCGGATACTCTCAATCTCTTCAAGAGTGTGCCCCTCAAGAACGCTAAGGGTGCCTTCCACCTTCCCCAAGTGTTGGCCAAAGATCTCCACAGCGTCCATCCCCTCGTTCATATTCATCACCCACTATTTACCAAGCGAGACGTCCTCAGGCAGGATCTTTACTTCATCCTCGCTTGCCTCAGTGGCAGATAATTCTTGGGATGTAAGCCCTTTGTTTGACACAACCTCGGGTGGTACCTCCTGGCTCTTGTTGGTGGCATTCCACTTTTTCCCACGGCCGTTCTTGCCAGCATCATCCTGGATGACGTTGGCTTGGGTGTTGGCAGTGTTAAATTCTCCGTCGTTCGCCATTCCCTTAGTTGAAACCTTCGCTCTGATACCACCTTGTCACTTCCTTAGTTGTTAACTAAATACACGTGCGGCACTTGAAAACTCGCTCACGATCTTGCACAACTTGATCACGTTCCTGCTATACCAAGTCAGCCTTACTACACTCAAGATAGCTAAGAGAATGAAAGAAAGAACACAAGAGAATTTTTAAAGGAAGCTTTGTATTAGAGAGAACTTGAATTGTTTTCTTGGTTGATGAATTACAAATGCGTGCCCCCTATTTGTACTAATCACCTAGGGGCTAGTATGTAAATAATAATTGTTCTACAAGTCCTTCCATATTCACAAATAAGTTCATTCTCTAGAATACTCTACAAGCCTAGAAGATTCCAAGGACTTTCCTAGCAAATTCATAAAGATCTAGGTTCTTCCTAAGGAAATGTCCATACTTCTCTAGAATCTTCTCACAAATGCTAGACTTCTTCTTATATAAGCTTCCACATGGCATTAATATTTACCAAATGGTGCCTATGTGGCATGATGATGAGGCAGGTCATCGCACTAAGGTCATTATGGGCCCTCAACTCCGTCTTTGGCAATCCTTGAGTGTATGTGTGGCGAGAATTTGATTTGTGAGCCCAAGTACCGAGCTAATGGTCTAGAACTTACCCCGAATGTTTGTTGAGGCGAAATAATAGGTGGAACTTGACTTGAGACGTGATTGTAGACTCTCCTTGATCCAAAAATGCTAATTTTATACATTTTATGACCTACTAATGCAATGATCCCAAGTCCACCCCTTTTGAACCTTAAACCATCTTCTTTCATGAACCAAAAATACAAGCCTATACCCGTTTTTAATGAAACCCTCTCTTGGCACCCAAAATTCTTCCCTTGAGTAATGACATATATTTAAGTTTATGGGAGAGACAAGACAGGTACCAATATGGTAGAAAAGGCATAAATGCAAAAAGAAAAGGAAGGCAATGAAAAAGAGAAAAAGGCAAAAAGAAAGATAAAAGTGAAAAAGACCCAAGAGGGAACTCAAAGTCAACAAAAAAGTTGAAAAGATGTGACAAAGGTGAACAAAAAGGAGAAAGGCTTGAATTGCAAAAGAAAGAGTGACATTGTGTATCTCTAACCCCTTTGAAAGAAAAAAATACTCAAATAAGTCAAGAAAGTATGCCAAAGCGAATTAAAAGAAGTGCTTAGGGGAAAATTGAACCCATATGGACGAAAGCATATCCTACATTTACCTAAAAGCCTTCACAATGACTCCTAAAAACCCTATATGATCTTGAGTTGAGGGAAGCTTACATTAGTAGATACTTACATGAAGGGCAAGCATGTGGTACTTAGAGCCGAGCTTAGGGTCTCTTCTTTGAGAGAGATGAGTGAAAAATCCTTCCATCTCGATTTGTGTGCAATTACTCTAAAAGGTAAGGTTCACTTAGGGAGAGTCGAAGATGTTTGAGTTTGGGTTCCACAATGACCAAAGTACTTGAGAAAGGTTCCTTGATGAGATGTGTCAACCCTTGAGGCTCTTGTGTCATACTTGATCCACAAGTTTTCAAAAGTTTTAAATGTGTTAATGATGCATTTGTATTGAGGGCAATTGTTAGTCCCAATTGATGCTTGATTGAGGTTACTTTAGGACAAATAGGAAGTGCTTGGATGTTTTTTATTGAGGGGTAGGTCTCATTTTAATTGCTTGAGGACAAGCAAAGGTTTAAGTTTGGGGGAGTAGATATCTATGAATTATGCGTGTTTTATACCCATTCTTACCTAAGCTTTGTGCATAAATTGCTCTTGATTAGTCCCGAATTGCTTACAAGTTGTGCTTGATTGTAGGTTTGAGCGACTAGATGATGAATACCACAAATCGGCTCAAAGAAGGAGTGAAACCTGCCAAGCGCCAAAAGACGACTGAAAGTTGGGAAGTAGATGACTTGTGCGGACCGCACTGTTTTGATGTGCAGCCGCACATGAGGGTTCAAACAGTTATCAAGCTAAAGCCCAAGCTGTGTGGTTAGCACTAATTTGTCATGCGGTCATGCAGAAAAGTCCAGAGAAGCAACAATTCCGAAGGAGCTCCACGCAGACCGCCTTCATTTTCACGCGGTCCGCAATGATGGTTGATCAGAGGCCCAAAAAGACATGGAAAAGTTCCACACGACCGTACACCAAATCAGTGTGGTCCACGTGGGTAAAAGATCAGAGAGTCATAAATGGGATGATTTCTACAGTGCGGCCGTGCACCATTTACACGCGGTCCGCATCACTTGCCTTGTGCGGCCGCACATCATTTCTATTCAATCCGCATGACCCTGCCTATGTGGTTGTGTGATATTTTTACGCGGTCCGCATCCTCAAGTCTAGAAGTCCATATATGAAGACCAGATTCTCTATGCGGCCGCATGACATTTCTATGCGGTCCGCAACAGACCCTAATGGGTATTTTTGTCCGGTTTTTTCTGTGTAGTATAAATAGAACATTTTACTTTTTAGGTCAAGTTTTGTAATCTATCTGAGCAGTTGAGCATGAGATAACTTTTATTAGCCTACTTTAGGCAATTTTCTCTTACAATTAGCATGGATTCAAGTAGATTAATTTTGTAGTTAATGATTATGTCAATTTCTTCTAGTATTTCTTCTATTTTTATTGCTTCCATGTCTAGCTAAACCCATTAGCTAGGGTTGTGGCTCAACCCTAGTGTGGGTAACTAATGAGTATTTTTGCTTAATGTTTGGATGATTTTGGGTGTTTGGTATTTGGGTTAATTGTATGTTTTCACTTGGATTTGGTGGTTGTAAACACTAAGTCTAACTTAGTGGGTCTTGACTCTTCTTGAGAAAGAGAGTCTATGACCTCATAATTAACCCAACATGGATTTGGGATGGACCCATGAGAATGGTAGTCTCAAGTAACGGGTTAAACCTCGAGAGGGTAATTACCCTACTTGAACCATTAGTTGCTTGGGCAAATTAGCCTACCCAATTGGTCTCTCGAGAGTCAATTGGGCAAAATCACTCTCTCTACCGAGAGGTGTGAGAGTGAGTGCTAAGTGCAATGGTTATCCGTATTTCCCTTAATTATCATCTTTGCATTAGAATTTTACAACCGCTAATTAGTCACATAGGCGAGTGCTACGACCCTAGTGCTTCTCTCTTATTGCATACAACTATCATCATTACCTAGCATACTTTAGCTTACAATTGTAGTTAATAAATTTAGTTGATAAACAAAAATAAACAAAAATGAGAGAAGCAAAATTAGGGGCCAAAATACTTTCGTAGACTTCACAAATACTCGACTCCCATAACTAGCTCCCTGAGGAAATTGACCCTGAAGCCACTATCGGGTAAAAGTTGTTAGCGCCCACTATTCCCAAAGGTTGAGTCCGCACCGATCAAGAGGTTAGCTGAGATCTATATCCGGGAGATTTTTCGCCTTCATGGTATGCCTGTGTATATCATATTAGATCGAGGTATGCAATTTACCTCACATTTACAAAGAGTAGTTTATCGAGAGTTGGGCACCCAGATTGAGTTGAGCATAGCATTTTATCCTCAGACGGACGGGCAGTCTGAGCGGACTATTCAGATTTTGGAGGATATGCTCTGATCTTGTGTCATTGACTTTGAAGGCTCTTGAGATTAGTTTTTGCCTTTAGCAGAGTTTTCCTACAACAACAACCAGTCGAGTGTTCAGATGGCTCCTTTTGAGGCTTTGTATAGTAGGCAATTTTGGTCGCCGATTGGATGGTTCGAACCGGGGGAGGCTTGATTGTTGGGTACGAATCTAGTACATGATGCCTTGGACAAGGTCAGGATTATTCAGGATAGGCTTCGCACATCTCAGTCCAGGAAAAGAGTTATGTCGACCGCAAGGTTTGTGATTTGACTTTCATGGTCGGTGATCGGGTAATGCTTTGAGTATCACCTATGAAGGGCGTGGTGAGATTTGGGAAGAAGGGAAAGCTTAGCCCTAGGTTCATTAGACCGTTTGAGATTCTTGGTCGAGTGATAGAGATGGATTACAGACTTGCGTTGCCACCGAGCTCATCAACCATGCATCCAGTGTTTTAAGTGTCCACACTTTGAAAGTATCACGGCGATTCATCCCACGTGTTAGATTTCAGCAATGTCCAGTTGGACAAGGACTTGTCTTTTGAGGAGGAGCCGGTAGCTATTTTAGACCAGCTGGTACGTCGGTTGAGATCAAAGAGTTTTCCTTCTGTTCGTGTTCAGTGGAGAGGTCAGACTTCTAAGGCATCAACCTGGGAGTCCGAGTCCGAATGCGGAGCCTTTATTCCTATCTTTTCCCCAACTCAGGTCCTTCCTTCTTCTGTCTGTTCGAGGGCGAACAGTTATATTAGAGGTAGAGAATGTGATGAGCTAAAAGGTCATCACTTATTTTAAAAACAAATTATATGTTCCGAGGCTTTAAAAACCTATTTCAGCATCACCTAGAATTGTCTGCGCAGTCCAGGCATGTAGCCGAAAAGCCATTATGTGAAAATTTGCGTAACTTTAAAATGGAATTAAGTTGACTTTGGTCAATATTTTGGGTAAACGGATCCGAACTCATGATTTGACGGTCCCGAAGGATCCGTAGGAAAATATGGGACTTGGGTGTATGCTTGGGATCGAATTTTGAGGTCCAAGCCCGAGAAATACATTTTTAAAGAAAATTTCGGTATATGTCTTATATGTGATTTAAGATGAGTCTGTGGAACTAAGCAAGAAACATACTTGAAATGATGTGAATCGGACCTATTTGAGAAAAACTGGAAGTCCTTGGGTGATTTCATAATTTTGATGCTAAATTCATAGTTGTTGATGTTATTTTAGCGATTTTATCACACGAGCAAGTCCGTAGGGTGTTTTTGAGTTAGTATGCATGTTTGGTTTGGAGACCCGAGGGCTTAGGTGAGTTTGGGATAGGCTTCAGAAGGTTTTAAATTTCTGGTGTTCTGGTGTGTTGTTCTTCGCGTTCGCAGAAGGACTCCCGCGAACGTGAAGAGTTAGTTAGGCTGAAGGAAATATCCTTCTACGGGAATGCGAAGGTTTGGAGGTGCTTCCCTTCGCGAACGACAAGGCTTTTAGGCCTGGGCAGGGGGAGAGGGAAATTATTCTACGCGAACGTGGCCATCTGGCTGCGAATGCGAAGGCTCTAGGAGATGAAGCTCCGCGAACGCGAGTTGTTTATCGCGAACGCGATGGCTGATTGGGACTGACCCATCGCGAACGCGATAGTCCTATCGCGAATGCGATGAAGTCCTGTCTAGTGATTTACAAATAGAAGCAAAAACAAGACTTAACAAAAATTTCATAACTTCTTTTTCCAAACTCCAAATTGGGCGATTTTTGAAAGAGAACTTCACCACAAATTCATAGGTATGTAATCTTAGATTGATTTTCTTCAATTTCCGTTAACACCTATTAGATTTCTTGGCCTAAATCATGTCCTTACGGGTAGAAAGTTAGGGATTTGGGTAGTGTTAGGGCTTTTTGTATAATTGGTATTTAGACCTCATTTATGGGTCGGATTTTAGAATTAATTACATATTCGAGCTCGTGGGTGAATGAGTGATCGGGTTTTGGTCCGAACCTCATGTGTTTGACCAAGCGGGCCTGGGGTCGATTTTTGGCTTTTTGGGAAGAATGATAGGAAATCTATAATTAAGCATTGGAATTGGATTGTTTAGCGTTTATTAATGTTATTAAGTCAATTATGTCTAGATACAATTGATTTGGAGCCAAATTCAAAAGAAAAAGCAGTGACTAAGGCTTGAGTTGGCCGTGGAAGTTTGAGGTAAGTATTTGGTCTAACCTTAGCTTGAGAGATTAAGAGTAGACTCTTATTTGCTACGAATTAACGGTGGCATACGACGTATAGGAATGGTGACAAGTATCTATACGCCGGTATCAAGCATGCATGTGAGTCTTGTATTGTAAATGTTATGCCTCTGTTATGGTTTATAGTGCTTCATATGAGGATTATCATTATTGTTCCCTTGCTAGGATGTTATTATTATTATTGTTCCCTTACCGAGATGTTTTCTTTTGTATTATTGTTCCCTTGTCGGGACCGTTTTATGATTGGTGTTGATAAAAGAAATAGGAGCGGGTTGCACTTATGCAATGGTAATATATGAAATGGGAGCGGGCTGCATGCCTGCAACAGTAATATATGAAATGGGAGCGAGTTGCACGCCTACAACAGTAATATATGAAATAAGAACTTGTTTCACGCTTGCAATGGTAATATATGAAATGGGAGTGGGTTGCATGCCTGCAGCAGTAATATAAGAAATAGGAGCAGGTTGCACACTTGCAACGGTATCATATGAAATGGGATCGGATTGCATACCTGCAATAATATTACGTGTGTATCTGTTCTTCTATTTACTTAATATTGTTGGTAATTGATTTATGGTATTCCTTATGTTTCTATAATGTCGTTATGTTGTTACCTGTTACTTCCCGCAGCATGTTTCCCCGCCCAACCTTAATTGTAATTATCTACTTCTATTTCCGCCGTATATGATTTAACTACACATATTTATTTGGTAGTCTGGTCCTAGCCTCGTCACTACTTCGCGGAGGTTAGGCTAAGCACTTACCAGCACATGTGGTCGGTTGTGCTGATACTATACTCTGCACTATATGCAGATACTGATACCGGAGCATTTGGACCGCAATGAGGGTGCTGTCTTCAGTCTACACAGGCGACCCGAGGTAGTCCTGCACACGTTCGCGAGCCTTGGCGTCTTCTCCTATCTTTTCTCTAGCTATTTTTATTTGTTCAGAGATAGACTTTTGTATTTCATTTAGACCTTGTTTGTAGTATTCTTACACTATTTGTGAAGTTGTGACTCCAGTTCTTAGTAGACTTGCCTAAACGGTTGTATTGGATATACTTAGTAGTTTTATTGATTTCTTCCGCTTGTCATAATTTCTGCTGTATTTAAATTATTGCTCATAATTACTAAAGGATTAAAAGGGGAAAAAGGTAAATTCATCGAGTAGTCGGCTTTCCTAGCTCACATTAGTAGGCGCCATCACGAATCCCAAGGGTGAGAAATCCGGATCGTGATAAGTTGGTATCAGAGCTCTAGGTTACATGGGTCTCACTGTTCATAGACAAGCTTAGTAGAGTCTGAGCTATCGGTACATAGACGTCTGTATTTATCCTAGAGGCTACAGATTTAGGAAAATTTCACATCTATTCTTTCAATCGTACGGTTTGGTTTCTCAATGCTGATTGAATTTCTACTTTGTTCTTTCGTAGATGTCAAGAGCGCGCGCTTTCGCATCTACTCATAAGTAGCCCGAGCCCCCAGCAGCAACTCCTACGAGGGGCAGAGGGCGAGGGCGAGGCCCTGCTAGAGGCCGAGGTAGGGGTAGAGCTCAGCCTAGAGCAGCAGAACCATCGGTAGAGCCTCAAGCTGACTTTGATGATCAGGTTCCGGCCTAGATAGTTCTGGTGGGCCCAACTCAGGTCCTAGAGGGGTTTATTGTTACCCCGGTACTACAAGATGCTCTGGTCCATCTAGTGGGCCTTATGGAGAGTGTCACTCGGGCATGCTTGTTTCCTGTAGTACCGACCGTATCTCATGCTGGAGGAGGAGCCCAAACTCTTGCTACTCGCACTCCGGAGGAGATGGCTCCCCAGTTTCAGACCCCAGCAGCTCAGCCAGTAGGAGCAGTTCAGCTGGGTGTGGTAGCCCATACCGGTGATGAAGCAGCTATATCTGCCGATGCTTTGTGGAGATTGGACAGGTTCACCAAGCTCTTTATTACTAATTTCAACGGTGCATCTTCTAAGGATCCCCAGAATTATCTACACAATTGTCATGAGGTTCTCATGAACATGGGGATAGTGGAGACTAATGGGGTCGACTTTGCTACTTTTCGCTTGTCAGGATCCGCCAAGACTTGGGGGAGAGATTATTGTTTAGCTAGACCAGCCGAATCACCAGTTTTGACTTGGGAGCAATTTACTCAGCTATTTATGGAGAAGTTTCTCCCCATCACTCATAGAGAGGCCTATCGGAGGCAGTTTGAGCATCTCCAACATGGTTCTATGACCGTTACTCAGTATGAGACTAGATTCATCGACGTGGCTCGTCATGCTCTTCGTGTATCATCTCTTTTTTATCTGATCGTTTGTATTAAAATTTTAGTTTATTCCTTTTTTTTTGATTTTTTTATGTTAAATTTCTTAGAGTTATTTGATTTTGTATTGATCAAATAGAAATCTTTTGTTAAATTAATGAATTTCTAAATTCCTTGAAGTGAAACATATTAATTCATATATATAAAATGTACTAAGAAGAAAAAGTAAATAGTAATTTGTAATTTTTTAAAGAAACATTCACCAACTTTGTGAAAAAAAATCGTTGGAATTTAAATGACTTCAATTTTGGCCTTTAAGAGTACGTCACGGAAAAAAAGAGTCACGATCAAATTTTATTTACGGGAGCCAATTATACAATCGATTACCATTATTTTTTACTGAACCCGATTATACAAAAGTCTAAGTCTTCCACTGTTGATACTCATTCAGTTCAAAGGACTCTCCAAACTATCAAAATTAAGACAATTAGAATAGACTATTTAATTTTTTCTTTGGGTAATTAAAGGACTTCAACTTTTTTCTTTTATTAAACTCAAATTGTATTAATCAAAAGTACATATGTATATAGTCATGTAATTGCTGACCAGCTACATTCCAGAAAACTGAAGACTAATCCTAGGCTACAATTGCATTTGTTTCTACTAATAAACTAGGCATTGCTGTTAATTAAAAATTAAAGTTAAGTAAATCTGTCTAAACTATGTAATGTCTGCTGCCACTTAGGTTGTCTTCTGCCTCTTATGTGCACATGTATGATAAATTTTCTCCATATTTTGTGTTCCTCAAAGACACTTTGCTGGAAACGAATCATGATCCTTTCCCTCCATATACTGTATATAAGCATAGCAAACACATAGTTAGTGATTGCAGTTTTTTTCTGTCTTCTTTCTAGCCATCCTGCTTGCCCAAGTAAGCCCCCCTTTCTATCACTTTATGCTCATTTTCATGCCTAGTCATAGCAGCAATATGGCCCAAATTCTGCTAGTAACTAGGCACTCAAAAAATAGATGTTGCAATGTTTCAGTAGCAGCTTTGCAAAACACACAATCCTGTGGCATATGTATTCCAATTCTACTCAGTCTATCTATAGTAGATAGTCTTTCATGTGCAGCCAACCATAGTATGAATTTGAATGTGGGATGAATATTTGTCTGCAAAACTATGTTTTTCCAATGGACTTTCTGATGTTGGGCATCAACATAAGATATATCTGCTTTATTGAGAATTGTTCCTACACTTGTAGTATCTTCAATTGATCACTCAAGGATCCCTGCATAGGCTGCCTCTTCAGGTCTTCCTTTGTCTCAACGATTTTCCTAATTACCTAAGCTGCATTTTTAGGTGTAGGCATGTATTATAAATCTACTTTTTTATATAATAATTGTGGACCCATTTTATCCACAAGCAGTCCTTTTTATTGCAATTATCCATAATTGTTTCATCACAACAACCTTGTTCCAAATGCATAAGTTGATGACATTCAAGCCCCCTGCAGAATTGGGCATACAGATCTGTTCCCAAGCTATCAGTGCTTTCATTGTGATAGTTGCTTCTCCTGCTCATAAGAAAGTTTTGCAAACTGTATCTATCATCTTCATGACTTTCTTAGGGAGTATGAATATCCGAGCCCAGTATTTTTGAATGCCAATACAATACTGACTTTATCAATTCAAGCCTGCCACAATATGATGGTAGTCTTGCAGACCAACACCTTACTCTACCTGTTATCATCTCAATTAAGGGCAAACATTGCTGCACCGTTAATTTTTTGGATGACAATGGCACTCTTAATTATCTGAAAGGAAAAACCCTCTTCAATTAAGGGACATCATCACTCTTAAGTATCTAAGGACTTCAACCAATGATTTTTTCTCAAATTTAATTAGTTGTAGTGCATTTGTGTAAGTTAGTACTTTATTTTTTTCATTAATATAGCTTATAATGTTAGTTTTGTCATTCAAATATCGTCCTAATTATTTCTTATTTTCAAAAAGCTTAATAGTAATATTAGCAAATAATATAGTACTTTTTATAAAATAGAAGGTTCCCTAGATAATACCAATGATCTCCTAACAAATTGACTAATTGCATCCAAAAAAAAATAAAAAATAATAAGGAGATCGAATTACAATTCAAGAAATTATATATGAACTATAGAAAGTTATGGTTTGTAGATTTCAATATTATTATATTTCTATTGTAAAGTTATAAAACGACGACATGAAAAAAATGATAAACTAATTAAAAGCGAGACTTAATTTATTCTTTATAGTATCAAATTATAATCGCTTTGCACCAAAAACTACTTGAAAATATAACCCTAAACTTTTTAATTCTCAATAATGTATAGTTGAAAATATGACATCATTATTTCAATTTGGATCAAGATTGAAATCTTAAACTTTATGAATTTTATTAGATTATTGTTAATTTTTTAGATTAGATTTACAAAAAGTTATGAGCGACTTGAATATTGTGAAAACGAAGAAACTCCAAAAGACGAAAAAAAATCAAAATATACAAAAACATCTTGCTATTGACAATTACAATTCATTCATAATTATGTGAATTGTGGGAAAACAGAAGTTGAATTCAACATAGAGACTACTAATACAAAATTTCACCATGGTAATTTATTATTCACAACAATTAGCTTTATTTTATTAATAAATTTTATAATATTTCACTTGAGGTATTCCTGCAAAGCATAAGTAGAAAAACTAGTATCAATAAATATTTAAACTATTATTTGCTAATTATTTATAGATACTAGTTATTAAAAATCCCGATTATCCTCGTTCTCAAAGAGTGTCCTTTCAACTATTGCGTTGATTCAGAATATTTCAACGGCAATTAGAACTCAATTTGATGTCAATAGTGAGCAGTTTAAGTGTTTAACCGAAGAAGTCCCATTTGGAAAACCCGGTTCAAATAACACATGGTGATTGGTGGTCAAAATATCATGCTATATCCAGTTTTCATACTGGTCAATCAAAAATAGCGAGCCTTTACCAATTCAATAAAAAATAATCACTATTTTGTTGCAACATGGACCGGTCTCGCATAATTTACGAGAGTTCTGGTACATTTGTATACGAATCCCAGCATATTATGCTGGACCGATATACTTTGCTAATTCTTATAAAATTTGCGGGAGACTCGAGCACCAGTGCTCCAAACTCTAGTATATTATATTAGATATTTATACTTGCTGGAACTCCCGTAAAATATATGGGAGTTCTAGTATAATTATACTTGAACTCCCGTAAAATTTGCGGGAGTTCCAGTATAGTTATCCTGGAACTCCTGTAAAATATACGGGAGTTCAAGCATATTTATGCTTGAACTTTCGTTTTTGAATTTTGCATACTATTTTCGCTCGAATTTATCTTTATATAAAAAAAAAATGATAAATGTGGCTATTTTTAAATTTATCGGTGATTGGTGCCGTCTAACCGGTCGAAATCTTACCCGGTTCATTAAACGCTACCCAAATTCGCAGGAATTTTAGACAACCTTAAAACCCTTCCCTTAAACCCTTGGAAAAGCAGAAAAAGAAGCAAACCCTTTTCCTCATTGAATTGCAGCTCAATGGGCAACCAACGATTTGGCAGAAAACGAGGTTACTCCTCAATATCAATCTTTTTTTTCTTTTGCAAATAGCTTTTTTTACTTATTTGTTTTTTTCGTTTTTGTGTGTGAAACTGATAAAGGCATGAAGAGAAGACTTGAACAGAAACCTTTTACAAAGAACCAGAATATGAATATGAAGAAGAAGAAGAATGGTCGATTTGGTAGAGAAGAAAAGCTCAATAAAAGCCCCTCTTTAAGTGTCTCAGGTAAACTCATTCAAACCGTAAATGTAATTTAAGTGCTCCCTCTGTTGCAAAAAGAATTCGAGGTTATGTATAGGTTCTTAAAGAATATATATTTATACTCTACTAAATTGTAAACATAGTCCCCAAGGGTTGGCTCAATTGGCAAAGGTTGAAATGTCTAGAAAGATATTGAGAAAATGATTGTGAAGAAACTGCTTAGTAGCTGTGATATATGAAATGGGATAATCAGAGTAATAAAAAGAACCGATTTTTCCTTGTTTGTGTTTTGTTATTTGCCGAAAGCTTTCGTTTTTTGTAATATTTTTCTTTTTGGGTGGTTGGTTGATAGATGATTCAGGAGAAGAAAACTCGGAGGTAGAAGAAGTTGAAGCACAAAAGGAACAAGAAGAAGAAGAAGTTTTGAATTATAAGGAGCCAACAATGTATGACAGTTTGTTGGAGTCATTGAGGTAACAACATAGTTGCTTGTATCTATCAAATACTTGTGATGTTGGTTGCTTGAATTGTCAACCGCAGGTTTTATTTGTTGGAAAAAATGAAAAGTTTTGAGTTACTTCAATTTTTTGTATTTTGTTTGTTTTTTATGTTGACTGTCGAGATCTATATTCTTTAAATTAAAGCAAAGTTGACATCTTTGGTACACAAACAAAATAACAAGACATAATCCACCACATAAGGTAGTTTTAGGAAAGGAAGTCTTTTCTGATGTGAAGGAACTTTGCACTTCTATTCTCTGTACATTACCTAACTATTAGGCTTGATAAGCCAGTGAATTAAGAATTATTGCTGCTTCAAGGTATCGTGCTTCATGAGGATTGTGTTGTTTATGTATCCTTCTTATGCGTCGAATTGGGTACCTATAAAGTAATAATGGTTTTGCAAATAATTGCTTATGCTTCTTGTAAAACAACAAGTATGCATCAATTCAAACTAGTTGAGGCCAGTTATATGAATCCTCTGCTCCATTTACTTAGTTTCTTTGTGATTGCTGAAATTTGTTGGATTATTATGACCACCTTGAAACCATGGATTCTAATGGTTGTAGCATGTGTTGATCATCTCCACTTTTCATGTATTTTGGAACCATTAAGCTGCTTGGGATTGTATCATGAAAATGGTTTGTGAATTGCGTGCAATTATAGGACAAAACGAGAAGAATATAACACGGAGTCAGAAGAAAATGAAGATGATGTTGAGCAAGCTCATGGTGCGTCTGATGATGAAAATGAAGGTAAGGCCTTAAGGACTAGTGACAATTTCTGCATTTTACTCTTAATTTTTGTGGACATTATTGCTTGGCATTTTGGTTATCAAAAGTTATTGCTGGATGTTTATATGTTCTTTATTTGCTCTTGTATTCCTTAATTTTTGATTTCATTAAGATGGTTATTTCTAATTCTATGTTGTTTAGGGCGAGACCGGGACTTCTAACACATATAAGTGAGATTTGAAATGAATTGTCCTTCAGAAATGTCAACTCCATAGCTGATCATAAATTCTTTTTTGAACAATTAACTCTATAGCTGATCTTATATTCTGTTTTTCTTCCAATTTTGTGTATGGAAACAGGCAGTGATAGTGAGGCTTCGAGGCTTAGCGAACCTGGTGCTAGTCTAAATGGAGGTGGTCTGGGTAACCCCGTGGGACAGATTGGAGGTACCGAAACTGAAGACGATGATTCGGAGGCCTCTGGTTCAGATGAAGAACAGGAATTGAGAGTAAATGGTCAACCTACCAAAGGGGCTTGTGCAAGCACGAGGTGCGACTAGTTTTAACTTTTAATTGAGTTTGTTGCCTTTTGTTTTAGTTCCCTTTGATGTTCCAATAATTGTGTTTGTTCACTTGTTTATGTTTCATGATTTTGTTGGATTAAATTCTAGATATAATGCACACGTCTCTTCCTTTGGGGACAAATCAAAGTACATTACTTGTGCAATATTACTGCCAGATTGTATGAGTTTCAGCTGGGAAAGTCTGTTTTTGGTTTGGTAGTGTCCACTTGCTTTAAATGTTTGGTTGGCTGAATAAGACTATTCGACAAAAGATATGTTAACTCTGAATGCTTCATCGACTATCCATCACAGACAAGATGCAGTGAATCACGTGCCATTCTGAATCGGTTGCTTCTTTTACTCGTAAACTACATTTTTCCACATGAAATGTGCCCATTAGGGATGGATTTTTGTTGCATCACTTGCTCCTCAACGGTGTCCTATAAGGAGGAGAAGATAGGGTAAGAATAATCTAAAGGCGATTGGACTGATCCAGATCCAAATATAGTTTGATGGTTGAGGAATGATTTTATAAGACAGAAGAAGTTATGAAAATTCTTAACCTAACATGTTCTTTCCATGCATGCAGCTCATTTCACTCTCATTTGGATCACAAGCTATCCAAAGAAGAGGTTGACATACTACAGAAAAAGAAATGGACTTACAAATGGGTGGTAGCCATGTCAAATTGCAAGTGGAGAGGGACAGGCGAGTGTTTTCTGAAGGTAGCTTTGTCCTTTTTTTTTTGTGCATATTGCTATGCTTCCTTATTCAATTGTTGATTGCTTCATAGAACTCGGACCTGTCTTTGCACTCGGTTGTTTTAGTTCTCCATTCTTTCATCTCTTATATTCTGGGCAGAAGGTCTATTAGGCTATGCTGAAGTAATATGAGTTTGGTAAAGAAATAGATAGTGGTCTGTGATTTTCCATAATTCATGGCAGAATTGTTGGAGGAACACATATCTTCGCTGGACCTAACATCCGTTTTCTTGGAAAATTTGGCAATAAATCTATAGAGCATTTTTGGTCCAAATAGTGTGAAAGTGGTGTCCTGCTTAAATTCTTCTTTGATTTATTTGTCTATTTTTCAAAAGGAACAGAAAATAGTTCATGAACAGTGCGTCCCCAGGGCTTAGTTCAAGTGGGAGACGTTAAAGGACTTGTAATTCATCCCCCCCCCCCCAAAAAAAAAAAAAAAAAAAAGAAGTTGTTCATGGACAATGCTGTTGCCTGAGACGGAGTTTTATAATTCTTGTCCATCTGGTAGGGATTCCAATTATTTCTAGGGGTTTTCTAGGATTCTGGTATCAATTCTCATCTTGCGTCTGCCTTTTTTTAGATACCTGTCAATTCCAATTATTTGTGATCAAGCTTCAAACTTGAAGGTGTAGTAATAGTTATTTTAGTGCTTGTCTAGTTACTCTGCAGCTCTTTTTTGAATTTCTCCTTGTAATATACATTAGTCTAAACTTGTGTGAGCGTTCTATGTGTTTCTTTTTGGGATAATCAACTTAAGGCTGTTAAGGATATTGACAATCAAGAACTTCTCTTTTCTAAAATATTGCTCCCTGTATTTGTATTGATTTATATGTGTACCATGTTTTTTGATACTTTAATGGATGAGTTTAGGTCATATTCCGTAGGTGATTGTGTTAGGTTCACAAAGGAATGTCTTTTGTTGCATTGCTGAGGAGAGGCAAACCTCACAATACCTAACTGCACTGCCCTATGCTACATCAATACGTTCAACTGATTTACTTTTATGCATTGCTTTTCCACAACGATCTTCCTATACAAGAAGTTGCATTGCTATTCTGCAGGAGCTAGACGGCTTCTTATTTCATGGCTTGAAGCCGGCACTATACAAGCATTGGTTAGGTATCTATGAGAAGGCTGGAGGCTCCGATTTTGATTCATCAAAGCAGAGATTATTTTTCTCCCTCTGTAAGTAAATCCCATCAAGTTGTTTTGGTCATTTACTCGTATTAGACTTATCAAATGTCTGTTGCCTGCGGTTTGATGATTGGTGGATAGAACTATGTGCCTGTTTCTTAGTTATTTTGCAACGACTTGTGGAAGATATATCAATCACAGTCCGCAACCCTCAGCGTAGATCATTAGTGTGATTCCAGCACCTTATTTTCTTTCAGTTTGTCAATCGAATTGGTTGTGTCACTTGTTTCTTGATGTTATGTGGTTCCACATTGATAGTTGTGGTTTTATAGCAGCACGTATTTTTGACTGAAGTAGTGTTTCCTACTAGGTGTGATTTGGTGGTTAAAGTAGAGCGATGAATTTGGTTATCAGTAAAAGTAGAGTAATGAATTTGAGTTAATCTTGTGGTAAAATTAGAGCAAAAAAAGAGATCATCAGCGGTTTAGAGATGTCCTTGGCTGCATTATCAGCTACAATGTCATTTTGTGGAAAAAATACTTGTGAAGTTGTTATATATGTATTTGATTTTGTAAACTTTACACAAACTGAAATTGTACCAAGTGAAATATTTATATACATGTAACTGGGCAGTGTAGTAAAAAAAATGAAAAAGAAAATGGATGGAGGATAGAGAGTGAGGTTGGCTTGGTTGAGGACAGAAGATCTCCAGATTTGAATCTTCACAACAAACCTCAGTGTGCCAGGCCAGGTGGGGGACACTTATGCTTGTGTATTGCAGTAGGCCAGATGGATTGTTCGAGCTGAAGGCAAGCTGGTCCGAACACTATAATTACCCCCACCCCCCAATTAAAAAAAAAATTAAAATAAGAAGACTAAAAAATCCCTAATTGAGCAAATGGTTCATTGGACGTGGAGGTCCACTTGTAGTGCTGTTATTCTTGGTAGGTAAAGAGCCACTTATAATGCTGCAAAAAATATCACTACTCTAAACTTGCTTATTGCAAAAAAGTAAACATGCTTGACTACGTATTCATACTTGACTTATTCTTGTGGCAACCCTTTTGTGGTTAATCTGGTGGATTTTATCTCGCTGTCCATCTATTACTTTACATTTCTTGTCCTGCTATTTACTAGTGTTGTAATTGCTATTACTCCCTTTATTCATGTAGGCAACAGCTACCGGGATATTTTGCACCACAACAAGAAACCCTTCTATCTCAAAGGTCTAGAAGAAGATTCAAGTACCATGGATGCTTATGTTATGCATTCTGTAAGAGCATCTGCTTAACTATTTTTTTTTTTGAGAAAGAGCATCTGCTTGACTTCTTTTCACCCTAATTTCTTTGTCCTATTTTTAGTGAGGTTGTTCATATCCAATATTGCAACCATGTCTTGATTATTTAAGGGAATCATGTCTTGCAGCTTAATCATATATTCAGAACTAGGGATCTTGTAAAGAAGAACGAGGCGAAAATAACTAAGCTTCCGGAGAGTGTGAAAGCAGATACCCTTACTAATGAAGTTTTTCTTGACCGTGGGTTTACTCGCCCCAAGGTATTTACCTATTTCATTCTCATGCTTCTGAAAATGAATTTGTGAGAAATAGACACTTGTTTTCTATGTTACGCGGATTCTTCATTTGTCTTGACGTACCCCGTCGATTGGTTGTGAAAAGGGGTATGATAGGACGTGAGTAGTATGGGTATGAAAAGGGAGTGACTTGTGAGTACTTTCTGCTGATTCTTCAAAATACACTAGAAATTAGCAAAAAACTTGAGGTTTTCGCACCGGATATTTCCCCACACAAGTACTTGATATTAAGCTTGTATGTTTTATTGAAGGTGCACCCTTGTCTTGTTTTCAAATTTTTAGATAATCAGGGCTTTCATGTGTCAAACTGTGGTTATTCTTAGAATAATATTTCTATATGGTAATGGGGACTTGTGCAATTTCATTTAAAAGAAAATAGTCTGACCTACTCTTTGTACCTGCACATTCTGTATTGTCTTGACAAGAGGGGTTGCTTTGATGGTAAGCAACCCCCACTTCCAACCGAGAGGTTGTGAGTGCGAGTCTCCCCAAGAGCAAGGTAGGAAGTTCTTGGAGGGAAGGATGCCGGGGGTCTATTTGGAAGCAGCCTCTCTACCCCAGGGTAGGGGTAAGGTCTGCCTACACATCACCCTCCCCAGACCCCACTAAGTAGGATTATACTGGGTTGTTGTTGTTGTTGTTGTATTGTCTGCTGAAGTTCTACTCTTAAATGCTATATCATAGTTATGGTGGAGTTAGATTATTGCAGAGCGGACTAGGTGAAGTACAACAATAACCTTCCAATCCCGCTCTTAGTCTTTAGAGAAACTTAAACTATTCCACCACAGGCCCACTTTTTATGTGTATCACTCTTGCTAGTAGGGTTAGCCTTTAAAAAGCTGAACCACAACATTTCCCGTCTCCAAAGAATCAGAAGTACCTGATAAAATGTCTTCTACGTCTGGGACTCAATAGTCCCTGTTAATGTGTTTGGCACATGTGGTACGCCCTTCTAAATTCTTTGTTTTGTGATTTGGTAAACTTTACCTCCCCAAACCCCTGCAGGAGGGACCAAGAGTGCTTCTTCCCACTACTCTCGGTGTCTCAAACTTCCTACGTCTTGAAGTGGAGTGCTCTTGCCACTAGATCAACCTCTCTTGTTCATATACCCTTCTACTTATGCTATGATCCTCGTTCATTTCTTCCTTATCTGCTTTTATATTTTACTTGTATTTCAGCTGCGGATATTAATGTATCTCTTAAAAGTTTTTTCTGATTATGCCAATGTATCAGATCCCTATAGATAAGCTTATTCCCCTTTAAAGGTTCAGAATCCTTCTACCTGTAATCATTTTATCATGAGACTTTTCTTACCCCTAACATTAACCACCTGCTCAACTATGCCTTTCGACCTAGCAAATGGACAGTTGAGAGTTGACTATCTCCTGATTTTTAAGAATTAATTGCGCTTTTGAGGTTCACCTACGGTTTTATATTCTGGAGTTTAATATGAGTGTGATCAATTTTTCCAATACATTTCTTGATGATGGTTTGGCTTATTTTCTTGATGAATGTACTTCTGTTGTTAGAGATCTATATCAATTTTTGCACAGTGATCTTGCTTTTCTCGATGTCCGGTTTAGTGCCCTCATCATTCACGAAGCACTGTGAAACTTATAGCGTTGATCATATTCTTGTGGTTGGTTAACTTGTAATAGTATCGATCATTTTCTTGTGGTTGGTTCAGGTTCTGATCATTCTCCCTCTAGCAAGTGTTGCATTTCGAGTAGTCAAGCGGCTGATTGATTTGACACCTCCTAAATACAAGGTACATAAGCTTTTCAATTTTTCTGAATTCTCATGCAAAATATATTCAGCAGTGTCTTCCCATGATTTGTGCAGCAGGTTCCATGAAATGCTAATTGAACTTGTTGGAACGAAGCAAGAGTATTGTTGCTCATGCTGTTGCTGCTTGACCTAGAATTGTAGTTAGTTGCTGCAAAACACACAAAACTTTGCCTAGTAAGATATATTGGTTAGTGCTGGGGACCAAACACCTTCCCACGGATGCCTTGCCGCTGTAAGATAGTAACATATATCAAGTGTTTGCTATTTTGTTTTGCAGTAATATGCGAACTTTTCTTAATCAGTTTAGCGGTGATATGCTAGTGATAGCTATTTTTTATTCTTGATCAGCTAAAGTATAATTTTATTGATGAAGCTATTGTTATAACAGGAATTACATATTTGATTTGCGAAATGTAGCTACATCAGAAAGACTAGAATGTATAATGACTTATTGCCCTTTCATTTTAGGGGTTGATATGAACCTTTAGATTCGTGGAAAAATGCTTTGACCTTGTTAAATGTGCAATAGTTAACTTAGAGAGAGATCGTAAAGTGGACCCGTGTAATTAAGGTGAAGACATTATTCAGTTAGGCTGCACTTAACTAAGGCCATATTGCTAATTTTGACATCATGTAGTCCTGTATTAGATGGAGATATACCTTCTTCATACTTTATTAATGTTTATTAATGTGGTGTTGATTCCCTCAGTCTAATGTAGAGGAGCGTGAACGTTTCTATAGAGAATTCGGGGCCGGAGTAAGCGAAGATAGGGAGGATGAAGATGCCGTCGAAAGCTCTGAATCAAAGAAGAGCTCAAAACCATCTGATTTTCAAGCATTATTTGGGGGAAATAACAATGATCACTTCATGCTAGGAATTAAGTTCACTAGGTATATTTCTCAACTCTGGTGAAATTGTCGAACATTTACTACACCATGAAAGCTGCATTTCTTTTTGCAAGTGCTTTTCGACTTAGATGCTCTATATTGCTGGTAAGCATTATTCAAAGGAAAATAATTTTTGCTCACGTCATGAACAAGTCGTTGAAGTATATGTTATTATGCAAGCAGGTTCCTATGGGAAAAGTAAAGTTTGTTCAACTTGCCGCGTGTCATAGTAGTCCTTGATACACATCTTGCTAAATAAAATCACAATTTATAAAAAGAACGAAGTGATTTAGTGAAACCCGTAATTTTTAGAAATGTCATGTGTGTTCATGGGCCATATTGTGGCTGTATGCTTTTACTTTGACTAATGATGCTTTTACTTTGTTTTTATCTAAGTAAGCTTTGCCTACCAATTCATGGATGTGGCACATTAGAATATATGCCATATATGAAGATGGACAAATCGAGACACTAATTCTTTTCTTACATTATAGGGTAGAACATGCTAGCAACACTCATAAGTTAATTACTGTGTACATAGATATAATTCCGCAGTACAATATCGAAGTTATGGAGAGATCAATATGGAGTATTTTTTCTGTCATTTTTTCTCCAAAGGCAAATCATATGCATGTTTTTATTTTAGGAGGAGCATAAAGTTGTATGGTGACTTTTACTCGTCAGACATGATTGTTGCTTCCCCTCTTGGCCTAATCACTGTAAGTTTGCTAATACATACACGTGTTTGTTCCTCATTGCTCTTTTTCATTTTATGGGTGTTTAGATCTTTCATGAAATCCTTGATTCTCTCTTATGTTCGACATAGGCAGGATACTTTTCCAGAATACAGACAATGAAAAAAACATTATCTAGAATTCAAAGCCATAAGTTTATTTAATAAAGGGAACTCGACTCATGACTGAATTTTTTTTTTTTTTGGGGGGGGGGGGGAGGAGGAAACAAACTTTTATCTGTTCTATGCTATACAGGTCAGAATTCTGTTCTTCTCATTTCTATACCCTGTTTCAATATATCAACAGATTTGCTCAAAGCTTATTCTCTTAATCCTAAAACTATGCAGCTCTAATGTATAGTACGAAAATTGTTATAATCTCTGACTAACTTCTTGTCGATTTTCTTCCTTCAGAAAATTGGGGAGGCAGAAATGTTTAAGGAAAAAAATGTTGATTATCTTTCTTCTATAGAGGTAATATTTGTTGGAATTAGGATATTAGTTAGGAAGATTATGATTTGTGTTCTAATCTTCTTCAGTAACTCTCCCTACCGTTTTATTAACTAACGGTATAATTACCATTTGAGCAGGTTCTAATTGTTGACCACGCAGATGTCATATTGATGCAGGTACTTTGAAAGTTCATCTATGCCCCTAGGAATGATTTGGTGCATGTCTACATTTTACTATCTGTTGTTCATATTTTTTTTACTCGCAGAATTGGTCACACGTGAATACAATTGTTGAACAATTAAATCGGATACCCTGCGAGCAGCATGGAACAGATATTATGCGCATTAGGCAGTGGTATGCTCGTAAGCTGCTCTTTTGTTTTCCTTATTGCTATTTCTGTTATCCACCCCCATTTAAAAAAGAAATGAAAGAAAGTGGGTGGTTCCGTGAGTTCTGAATGCGGATTCACGTAGAATATCACTCTGCAATACGAATATAGGATAAATATAAGGCCCAAACGTAGAACATGTTGCACTCCCTCGAAATGAGTGATGCTTTTTGCTAATAATTTGCTTTTGTGAATGTTGATTGTAGGTATTTAGACGGTCAAGCACCATTCTACCGCCAATCCATAATCTTATCTTCTCATATAAATCCAGGTAATTTTTCCACCTTTGTGTGGTGTTTAGGCAGTAAAGATAGATGCTAATGATATAAGCTGTAAATCCTGGTATCATTCTTGATAATATCCTTATAATTAGGGCCTAAGAGCTAAAGTTCTTTTCTGTCCTATGCAGACATCAATGGTTTATTCAACCATCATTGCCTCAACCATGAAGGAAAGGTCTGTCCATTTGGCATTGCATAGAAATAATGGCCCTCTTTTCTCTGGTGACAATGATGGGAAACTTTCAGATTTTAATAACCCTTAACATGATTGTGTTGTGTTTCTACCTGGAGCTCCGTTCCTGGTTTAGAGTGCTATATCGTTGCTTTTTGACTGTTCTTTTTGTCAACCCCTTTCCTTTGGTTGTTAGCCTCTCTACCCCTTCGGGGTAGGGGTAAGGTCTGCATACACACTACCCTCCCCAGATCCCACTAGTGGGATTTTACTGGGTTGTTGTTTTTCCTTTGGTTGTTACCTGGTGTTTGATGTATCATAAGTTGGTGACTTGGGGGAATAATAAGCATTTTGGGCATTGTTTGAGCATCTAGCGCAAAAAAGATGTATATGTTTTTAAGAAGGGTACAAATCATTCTTGATATGCAAAAGAAAAGGGTACAGAAATTATTGGTCCACCTGTTAAAGCAAATTACTGTACCAGTCTGAATGAATTATTTTGTTCACTCAAAATGTTAAGACGTTGAGAGCCTTCTTCTCATCATCTTATTGTGAAGTGGCTGGACTAAGTTATTTGCCCATTAACTGGCGATTTGCAGCTATACTTTGAGAGTTGTAATGGTTTTTTCTAATAACTGAAAAATCCCTGAGGACCCGTGATGCACGGTTTAAAACTCGGTAGATAATAGACCTACCTACCCTCTACCCTTTACTCTTAAATACCGGGCTTGTCTGCAGCAGGGTCCGAACCAGTGAAGGGCCTTATTACCAGATCAAAGCCCTGAGTCGGGCCACTTTGAAGCTGTTATTTTAGTTAGTCTTTTCCTTTATTTATAAGTAACTCAAAATCCTCCACTTGACTTCTCCGCTCTTCCTTCCACTAACATTGTTCTATGAAGACCATATATGTGCCTAAACTTATGGAAAATGATGAATAAATTTCCATTATACAATTTATTCTAAATAGTGGGAGATGAAAGTTTTAATGTGAGTTTAATATGTTGTTCTTCTTACTTTATTTGAGTTTTGAGGGGTTGCATACACTGTGGAAAATAGAATTGGATCTCCACTGGTATAAAAGTGACGCATAGTCTTGCATATTACCTTGAAATTCCTAGTGTCTCCTGATCTTCGAAAATTCAGTATAGATAAGAAAAAATGGCTAGAGATATCTTCTGTCTGTCCGAAATCATCAGTATGAATTCCAGCATGCTTATATTGCTGCGAGAATGCTTAGAAAAGAGAGATATTGCTTATCTAAGTGCTGTATTTTCAGGTTAAATTGGCAAGCGAGTATAAAGGTGTTTTACCAAAGGTAGTACTTCAAATACGGCAGGTGAGTGATAAAAGTATGGTCTTATAGTTATATTTAATTTATTTAGCATGAATCGGACAAATTTCCAGTGTAAGAAATTCAGGTTATCAAAAAGAATACATCGAGTTTTGTGTCTGTAGTCATATCACTTTCTGATTTTGTTGATATTATGACCACCTCATGTAAAAATTTAATAATTTAATAGAGATGAGACACTTTTATTTATTTTATGTCTTAAACATTACCTCTTGCCTGTGGTCTAATTCTTTTTCTTGGCAAGCACGTGGATATTCAATTTGATAACGAATGCTCTTTGGACGCGAACCTAGAATCTGTGCCTACTCTAATAGAATGTTCAAATTGTGTTCCCCATGGAAGTCAAGATGACACTTGCTTTCATTCACATCTAGTCCTACTACTAGATACTAGATAAACAGGCGGTTACCGGTGTTATAAAATCCTTCTCTATTTGTCTTACTTAAGCCAGCTAAAATCAAGAAATCGCGAAACAATGTATCAGTTATTTCTTTTGATATTGATATAATTCGTGCAACACCTCCAGTAGTGTGCTACAACCATTTTTTGGGTTTAAATGTGAATTTTGAAAGACATACGAGTATCAGAATGGCTTACAAAAAGTCGAATCTGATACCATGTAAAAATTGTGTGACCACCTTATCTAAAAGCTTATATAGTTAGGGTGGGAATTTTTTCATGTCTTAACAGTCCGCAGCAAAGAATTAAGTACAAGATCTGCATCACTATTTGTATGCTCCATGTATTATTAAGTTTGAATCTTGTCTGGCTTCTATTTTGTTTGGTAATTGCGCACCTGAATTTGATTCATCATGTTCCTGTGGAAATACTATAGATTCCTTTCTCCTCTTATGGTTTTTGCTATTCCTCAAACTTGCAGATTTATGAGCGTTTTGATGCGAAAACTGCAGAAGATGTTGATGATGCTCGGTTTGGTTATTTCACAAAAAAGGTCTGTTGTTCTTCTGCATTGTCGATCATTTCTCTTCATGATGACACGACTCAAATAATTGTGGTGATATCTTTCCGTAAGTAAAGAGCCTGCTCTGCCTTTAAGAAGATGGAATATACTTCCCAGACAAGAAAAAATGTTAACATCGATATCCTCTTTATTAGGCTTCAGGGTCGTAATGCCTGTTTGTTTTCTTCACCTTATTTTATCAAATCCTTTAATTATAGTCATCTGCTGGTTGTTGTAAACCCCCCCCCCCCCCCCCCCCCCCCAAAAAAAAAACAAAAAAAAGAAATTAAAAAAATAAATAAATAGTGGAAGTGCAGATAAAAATATGGTCGCACATTGGATAATCAGTTATCTTAATAATTAGAAATAATCTTCGTAATCCAATTCAAACAGCACCTAAATTGTATGATCGTAGTTTTTTCGCGTAGGTACAACTTCCCATTGTCTGATCCGTCTAATCCTCCATTGCTTGGCCGCCAAATGATTCATCCTTTAGGCTCTAATTTTCTTTGGTCCTATATTTTACCATGCTATTATTTATATTGTAAATGTAACTCTTCTTCCTTTTTGGTGATGAAGCTTGAGTACGTCGAGAGCACTTGATTCTTTGCCCCCAGATGGGCATGTATCTGTATAAATGATTAGCTCACAAGTTGACTTCTTGTCTGTATTAAAGAATTGTTTAAGGCACTGCCCTAATCTTTGTTTAAATTTCAAATCTGCCCCTAATCTTTGTTTAACTTTCAAATCTGCCCCTAATCTTTGTTTAACTTTCAAATCTGATGGTGCATATAAACTAAGATCTTATCCAATACAATCTCGGTACCTCCCATTTCTTCCTTTGTCTCCTGAGCTATTTATGACCATTTGTACTATTTTGTTTGATGTAAAGAGACACCGAGTCTCCTTTCTTCAGTATTGTCATTTACTCATTATTTATGGATTTATACATTTGTTCTTATTCTGTACATGTAAAAGAATCTGAGCATCTAGTCAAATAAGGCAATAAATCAGTAGCCAGAGATCTTTGAAAACTCATATGGTATAACTATATAACCTCACGCCATTCTACATGTGTAACCTAATTTTTTAAAGTTAATGTCATTATCAAATCAGTTGGTCTTACAGTTGTGATGTACTATTGGTGTATGCTCAAATCTCACACTAATGAACTCTGTTATTTCAGGTGTTCCCCAAGATAAAGAATTCCATTCAGGTATTTTCGTCTGAGCTTGAGAAACAATTTCATTTTTCCTAAGCATTTAGCTGTATAAGAGATGGTCTTTGCTTAACTCCTTTTTTTTGTTCTGCAGGGTGGTATAATGCTATTTATTAGCTCTTACTTTGAGTTCATTCGAGTAAGGAACTTCTTGAAGTCACAAGAGGCATCCTGTTGTCTGTTGGGGGAGTGAGTAACATCTTGTGTTCAGATCGCTTTGCATTTCTGTCTATGAAATCTTATTTTGCGATCCAAGTAGCTACTTGTTATTATGTTAGTATGCTGTTCTGGTTTAAGGTTCAGTTGTTTGCCTTTGCTTCTAGGTACACTGAGCAGAGTGATATATCTCGTGCACGAGTGTGGTTTTTCAACGGAACAAAAAAAATTATGCTTTACACTGAAAGAGCTCACTTCTATCATCGATACAAGGTTCTCTTTTGCTCACTAGAATGCTCATGCTTTTGGTTCTCTATTTTCAGTGCTATTCATGCTGTCGTACTTTCTGCTATATGTCCTGCTTAAAAGAGAATTCTTTGATGGAATTATGGAATTTTTTGTACTCTTACAAATATGTAGTTTTACGGAAAAACTAGTAGTGCTTCTACTGAAAGTACCATATATTTTTCCCGGGGCTAAATTCCTGATATAGTAGACTTGCCAGATCAGGAAAATGTTGATTCGTACAGCAGTCAAGAGGTCGTTTACCTGCTGCTCACTTTGGTATTAAAGGTGTCCTGTCCTCCCTTTGCAGAATATCGAGTAGTCTGAGTATTCTGGTGTCAAACATATCATATCATATTCTTTATAACATTTGTACTTAAACAATATCATGTGATAGTTGCCAACTTTCTTCTCAATTACACAGCCGTTTGGTAGTTAATGTTGGTATTGATCTTGTCTTCTTTCACTATTATTGGTTCTATATCCTTAAGATATATCAGCCTTTTGTTATTCAATGTTTGCATAATGATAATAATTTTTTTTGTCTGTTCAACTTGTCCTGGGAATTAGATACGTGGCATGCAGAACTTGATCATTTATTCACTTCCAGAGAGGAAAGAATTTTACCCAGAGGTGAATCATCTCTACTTCACCCTCCAATTAGGATTATGGTGGTTCACCCGAGCTCGAGTCTTACCAAGTGATCTTTTTCATTTCTCCTGCAGGTTGTAAACATGCTACAAGGGCCTGCTTGCACTGTTCTATTTTCTCGTTTTGACCAGCTTCGGGTATGACTTCAAATTCCTCATATATATAATTATGAGTTCATATCTTCCATGCATGCTTCTTTGACCTTTTTTCTTGCTCGCCCTCTTAACGTACTGTCTCTTAAACTTTCTTCCAAGTGTTTTGGTTTCGTTGTACTGTTCTTACCGCGTAATTTACTTTCACTTGAATTCAGCTTGAGAGGGTTGTTGGCACTGCTGCTGCGAAGAGGATGATCACATCGGACAAGGATGTTTTTGTCTTCTGTTAAAAGTGAAGTCGCAAAATCATCAACAGAAGTGTTTGGCCAAGGAAAAGGTTCTGCTCTCAAAAGGGTCAACTGTTTGTGCAGCTCAGCCAATTGGTTCATGCCTTTACTTATGCAAAGATAAGAGAGGATAAAGATGCTTCTTGTCTTCAAATCGGAGATCCTATTAACATGTATTTTGAGAAATGTTTGCTTAATCGATTTTTTTCTTCTTTTAAAATTAAAATTGTGATATTGATAACATTATTCAAATTCTCAGAAACATAAAAATGAATTTATTCGTTTCAAATGTTCTCTTCCTACTGATACATTAAGAACCTTAGAAGTTAGAACTAGTTACTTACTCCCCCCCCCCACCCCCCCCCCCACCACACCTATCCTCACAGAGTATTTTAGCGCATTGTTAGGGGCGAGTTAAATGTGGCTACCTAGTGCTTTACGAGCGCTCTTATTGCACGTTTTTATATACTCTCTTTGTCTCAAATTAAATGAGGTATTTCTCTTTTTAGTCTGTTTAAAATAAATGATACATTTTTAAATTTGGTAATAATTTAACTTTAAACTCTTCATTTTACTTATTTTATCCTTAATGAAAAACTTTTATAATTATATAAATGTTATAGCCCCTTAGAGCTTTTATCCCTTAAACTTTTAAGATCACAAGTTTCAAAGGCCTTATTTGTTTAATTTCTACCATTTGATGTCGAAGCGGAATTCATAAATAAGTTTAAGAAATCTGAAACCAAGGTTTTTCCAAAATTTCTATGAGAAAGTAATCCACCACCACAGCTTTTCTTTAAATTAAAGATAGATGGCTCTACAAAATATAATCCTACTACAAAATATAATCCTACTAAATGTGGTACTGGGGTTGTTTTAGAGACTCCTCTATAAATTGGATTCTAAGATTTTCCAGTATGGTTTCAGATGGTTCTAGTCTATACACTAAATTACTTTCTTTTTTAATGGGACTTAAACTAGCTTTAAAATATAATTTCACTCCTTTAATTATTGAGACAGATGCAAGTATGATTCTGGATTTGCTTAATACACCTATGCCAAAATATATTAATATAATTACTGATTGCAGGTTCTTACTCAAGAAACTGCATGATCCAAAGATTGAGACAATCTACAGAGAACAAAATAGTGTGGCAAACTGTTTAGCAAAATATGGAGCAACCCAGGTGGAGGCGACTACTGTAATTTTTTCAAGACCTCCAAGTTTTGTCCTATCTTCTTATCAGCATGATCAGACAAGGATGCTCAGTGCTGAGCAGAAGGTTATGTAAATCAACGGATATGTCAAGTAGTAGTAATAGTATTAGTAGCAATAGTTTAGTTAATATGTGTGATATAGTAGCTCCTAATCAGATGCAATTTATACATCCAACATCAACTCTTATATAAATTTTATTATCTATATATTATGCTTATCCTTCTTATAAAAAAATCTGAGGTTAACCTATTGTCTCTTGCTTGAGCCAAAAACAAGAAAGCGAATGAAAGAAGAACGGAGAGAGTATATATATGTCTTCACCAAATCGAGGTAAAGTGTACGACGGTCGTGGGAAGTTTGGGACACCGTTCTTTAAATGGAAAAATTATTCTATTATCATGGTTAACCAGCATTTGTAACAAGCCATGTCACAAAACGTTGATGTTTTATGTGAGCTTTTTTCACATACCATTTGACACCTCTTTTCTAGTGTGACTGCAATATGCTCAATGATGACCTCTCACTATACTTTATTTTATTTTATTAAAGTTGAATATTTAAAATAGACAATCATAAAGAGCATCTGACCTCTTTTCCTTTTGTTTACTTCGACATAATTTACACTCTTACTCATACGGCCTTAGCTGAAATAGCTTCTTAATTCTTCTTTCAACAACGAACCCGTAGTAACATGAATAGGAGTTATTCAAAGACAAGTTGATTCAAAAAAATTAGTCATTGGAATTCCTTCATACTACTAAATACGTGAAACACATTAATGTTGCACTATACAATAAAGTGTGAAGCGTCTCACTTTGATAAAAGCATTTTAAACAAGAAAAGCAACAAAAAGAAGAGTAAAGTAAGTACCTAGGAAGAGTACTGCTTTTAGCCTCTCACACTTTGTTCCCAAAAAGAACCTCAGATATTATCCATATTGGGAAATGAATAAAGAAAACAGAATATATACATTACTTCTTTTTAACTCCAATTTTTCCGACTCCATGCAAAAACTCATGGATGCATGCTCAATTTAAATTTTCCTCTTTCCCCACTTTAACTTAGTTCTTATATATTGTGACGACCCAAAGGGTCATCACTTGTTTTATTAATCATTCCGAGCTTTTGAGGTCTTGAAAACCTCATTTATAGTTGCCTCGATTTGCGTGCACAGTCCGGGCACAAAGGCTGGAAGATATTTATGTTGAAATATGTGAAATATGTGAAAAAGTTGAAGAATTTTGATATTAATATTGATATGATTGACTTTGGTCAACATTTTTGGTAAACGGACCCGGATCCGTGATTTGACTGTCTCAGAAAATCCGTAGAAAAATATGAAACTTGGGCATATGTCCGGAATTGAAATCCGAGGTCTAGAACCCCGGTAAAAGAATTTTTCTGTTAAATTGTTTTCTGAAAAATGTTTAAGGAAAATGAAACTGAATTTTGATTAAAAAGTACTGGTATCGGGCTCGTATTTTGGTTCCGACGCCCGGTACAGGTCATATATATTGGTTAAGCGCTTCCTGTAAAGTTTGGTTGAAAACGGACGTCGCTTGACGTGTTTCGGCCTTAAATTGGAAAGTTTGGAAATTATGGAATTTTAAAGAATTCTTGAGTTTTAAGGCTCAATTCATTGATTTTGATGTTATTTTAGCGATTTGATCGCGCGAGCAAGTTCGTATGATATTTTTGAGTTAGTGTGCATATTTGGTTTGGAGCCCCGAGGGCTCTGGAGTGTTTCGGAGGTGGTTCGGGGTGTTTTTGGACTTAGAAAACTGGCAGATTTTCTGCAATTTTTACACAGACATTTTACTCTACGCGATCGCGGCCTTGTACACGCGATCGCACTGCCTTGTCAAATTACTCAACGCGATCGCAGCCGTCTGCGCGCGATCACGTAGCCTTCCGTTCTCCTTCAACGCGATCGCGACCCTTTTCACGCGATCGCGTAGTACAAATGAGCCACCCAGCGAAATTCTTCTACGCGATCGCAGCATTGTCCACGCGATCGCGTAGTGTTGAATATTTGCCTTCCGCGATCGCGACCCAATTCACGCGATCGCGTAGAACAAATTCGCTGCCCAGTGAATTTAATCCTAAAACAGAACAGAAACGGGATAAAAATCCCATTTCTGTTCAACTCTCTTCTCCACAGCTTCTTGGACGATTTTTGAGCGATTCTTCATCAAACTTCTTGGGTAAGTGATTCTTAACTCGTTTTCTTCATTTTTCCATCAATATTATTTGAATTCCTAAGCCTAATTAGGTGTAAATGGGTAGAAAAATTGAGAATTGAGTATAGTAAGGGTTTTCAAAGAATTTGCGATCTAGACCTCGTTTTGGAGTCGAGCTTAAGAACAAATTGTATATTTGAACTCATGGAGGATTGGGTGAACTTATTTTGGTTCGAAACTTGAGTTTCGATTATGTGGGCCCGGGGTCGATTTTTACTATTCTGCGCAGAATGTTGTAAAAATCATATTTAGCAATATGAACTAGTTTGTTAAGTAGAATTGATGATATGAAATCAATTGTGTATAGATACGGTTGGATTGGAGTCAAATTCGAAAGGAAAAGGCATTGCTACGGATTGAATCGTTCGTGAACTTTCGAGGTAAGTGTTTGTTCTATCCTAGTTTGTAGGAATATGAATTTAGTTATGAATAAATTGTTGAATAAGAATTATTGGTGTTATACCGGTAATGAAGGTAAATTGTTGAAATTATTATAAATTATTGGTTTAAAACCGGTAATTATAAATATTATTGATATAGAGATTATTGGCTAAATGCCGGTAATATATATATTTTATGAATTGGGATCGTGTGGCGCGCCGACCACTTATATATATTTATGAATTGGCATCGTGTGGTACGCCGACCACAAAGTGACTTAAATCGTGGCATTGGCCATAGTTGCCGGTAGCCTATTGACATATTTGGGAGCGGGTGGTACGCCTACCACAAGATATAATTATTGATATATTTGGGAGCGGGTGGTACGCCTACCACAAGATATGATTACTATGATATTTGGGAACGGGTGGTACGCCTACCACAAGATATAATTACTGTGATAGTTGGGAGCGGGTGGTACGCCTACCACGAGATATGAAATGAAAGAGGAATTGAGACATGAAAGTAAGATTTATTCCGTTGATTAGATTATTCTGGATATCACGAGTTATTGACTGTTATTTCAGAGCAGAGTCTTTCCTTATAAATGTATTGTATATATATATATATTGCAACTGTACAGGTTTATGTGGGTGACTGGCCTTAGCCTTGTCACTAGTTCGCTGGGATAGGCCAGGCACTTACCAGCACATGGGGTCGGTTGTGCTGATACTACACTCTGCGCTCTTTTTGCGCAGATACAGGTTACGGACAGCAGCAGCGACATTAGCGACTTGTGGATTTTTCGACTACTGAGACTACGAGGTAGCCTTGCAGGCGTCCGCAGGACCCGTTGTCTCTTCTATCTAAGCTTTTCATTCTGTTATCTCATGTAATCGAGATAAACAACTTGTATTTTCTTTCATACAATTATGTGTATTATTCTTAGAAGTTCGTGAGTATTGTGACACCAATCTTGGGTAGTGTATCAGATTTGGATTTTCTTTATCATATTTGATTAAGTCTTCCGCTAATTTTGATTATTCCGCTGTAATTTATATGTTGTTAATAAGAAATTGGTAATTAATGGAGATGTAATTAATATTTGGCTTGCCTAGCTTTAGTAGGCGCCATCATGACCCCGATGGTGGGAAATCCGGGTCGTGACAAGTTGGTATCAGAGCACTAGGTTGCACAGGTCTCACAACTCACGAACAACCTTAGTAGAGTCTGAAGGATCGGTACGGAGACGTCTGTATTTATCCTCCAAAGGCTACGGAGTTAGGAAAATATTCCCTTTATTCTTTCCAGTCGTGCGACTTGATCTTTTAAATGTTAATTGAACTTCTACTCTGTTCTTCCGCAGATGGTAAGGACACGTGCATCCTCATCTACCGACCAGCAGCCCGAGGTCCCAGCAGCGGCAGCTCCCGCTAGGGGTAGAGGCCGAGGTCGAGGTCGTCCTAGAGGACAAGGTAGGGGCGGAGCTCAGCCCCGAGCAGCAGCACGAGTGGCAGAACCTCAGGTTCATATCGAGGAGGAAGTTCCAGCCCCAGCAGCTCCAGTAGGCCCAGCTCAGGTCCCGGGAGGAGCTTTATTTTCACCGGATCTTCAGGATGCTTTGGTCCGGATAGCAGGTTTTATGGATCATGTCACCAGAGCAGGTTTATTACCGGTAGCACCAGCCACTTCTTAGGCTGGAGGAGGTAATCAGACTCTTGCTATGCGCACTCCGGAGCCAGTAATTCCCCAGGCTCAAGTTCCTGTGATTCAGCCAGTTGAGGCAGCTCAGCCTATTATTGTGACTCCGTCTAATGATGGTGCATCCATGTCCGCCGACGCGTTATGGAAATTGGACAGGTTTACCAAGCTGTTCACTACCACATTTAGTGGCACTCCTTCAGAGGATCCACAGGATTTCCTATACAGCTGCCACGAAGTTCTCCGTACTATGGGTATTGTGGAGACTAATAGTGTGGATTTTGCTACTTTTCGGTTATCTGGTTCCGCCAAGACTTGGTGGAGAGATTATTGTCTATCCAGGCCAGCGGGATCGTCATCTTTGACTTGGGAGCAATTTGCAGAATTATTCTTGGAGAAGTTCCTTCCAGCAACTCAGCGGGAGGTTATGCGCAGACAATTTGAGCGTCTTCATCAGGGTTCTATGTCTGTCACACAGTACGAGACTAGGTTCGTGGACCTGGCTCGTCATGCTATTATCATACTTCCCACAGATCGGGAGAGAGTGAGGAGGTTTATTGATGGCTTGAATCGGCCAATTCGGCTACAGATGGCTATGGGGGCAGGAACTGAAATCACTTTTCACGAGGCGGCTAATGCAGCCCGCCGGATCGAGATGGCTCTGTCACAGGGAGCGAGACATGGATCAGATAAGAGATCTCGTAATTCGGGTAGATTGTGACGGTCATCACTTGTTTTATTAATCATTCCGAGCTTTTGAGGTCTTGAAAACCTCATTTATAGTTGCCTCGATTTGCGTGCACAGTCCGGGCACAAAGCTGGAAAATATTTATGTTGAAATGTGTGAAATATGTGAAAAAGTAGAAGAATTTTGATATTAATATTGATATGGTTGACTTTGGTCAACATTTTTGGTAAACGGACCAGGATCCGTGATTTGACTGTCTCAGAAAATCCGTAGAAAAATATGGAACTTGGGCATATGTCCGGAATTGAAATCCGAGGTCTAGAACCCCGATAAAAGAATTTTTCTGTTAAATTGTTTTCTAAAAATGTTTAAGGAAAATGAAACTGAATTTTTATTAAAAAGTACTGGTATCGGGCTCGTATTTTGGTTTCGACGCCCGGTACAGGTCATATATATTGGTTAAGCGCTTCCTGTAAAGTTTGGTTGAAAACGGACGTCGTTTGACGTGTTTCGGCCTTAAATTGGAAATTTTGGAAATTATGAAATCTTAAAGAATTCTTGAGTTTTAAGGCTCAATTCATTGATTTTGATGTTATTTTAGCGATTTGATCGCGCGAGCAAGTTCGTATGATGTTTTTGAGTTAGTGCGCATATTTGGTTTGAATCCCCGAGGGCTCGGGTGAGTTTCGAATAGGTAACGGGATGGTTTTGAACTTGAAAATTGCAGCAGAAACTCTGCAATTTTTGCACAGAGATTTTCTTCTATGCGATCGCATAGGTGTAGCTGCGATCGCATAGAGCAAAGATCAGAGGTCCCAAAAATCCTTTTGTGCAATCGCAATAGAGCCCATGCGATCGCATAACTTCCACTTTTCCTCCTATGCGATCGCATACTATCCTTCGCGATCGCATAGAGTAAGACCTGAGGCCCAGAATTTCCTTCTATGCGATCGCATACCATTCCCTGCGATCGCATAGAGTAATTTCAGTTCATCCATTTTCCTTCTATGCGATCGCATAGGACCTCCGCGATCGCATAGAGTAATTTTGTTGTCCCCATTTTTCTTCTATGCGATCGCATCACAGGCCCTGCGATCGCATAGAGTAAATTTTCGCCCAGTGATTTAATACCCCAAAACAGAACACTTACGGGATTTTATCCCATTTTCACAAAATCCTTTCTTCTCCACAGCCCTTAGGCGATTTTTGAGGCATTTCTTCATCAAAGTTCATTGGGTAAGTATTGTTAACTCGTCTTCTTCATTTTTCATCAACATCAATCAAATCCTTAGGCTTAAACATGTGTAAATTGGTTGAAAATTTGAGAAATGGGTATAGTTAGGGCTTTCAAAGAATTTGCGATTTAGACCTCGTTTTGGAGTCGAACTTAAGAACAAATTGTATATTTGAAGTCATGGAAGATTGGGTGAACTTATTTTGGTCCGAAACTTGAGTTTCGATGTGGGCCCGGGGTCAATTTTTACTATTCCGGGCAGAATATTGTAAAAATCATATTTAGCAATATGAACTAGTTTGTTAAGTAGAATTGATGATATTGAGTCAATTGTGTATAGATACGATTGGATTGGAGTCAAATTCGAAAGGAAAAGGCATTGCTACGGATTGAATCGTTCGTGAACTTTCGAGGTAAGTGTTTGTTCTATCCTAGTTTGTAGGAATATGAACTTAGTTATGAATAAACTGTTGAATAAGAATTATTGGTGTTATACCGGTAATGAAGGTAAATTGTCGAAATTATTATAAATTATTGGTTTAAAACCGGTAATTATAAATATTATTGATATAGAGATTATTGGCTAAATGCCGGTAATATATATATATTTATGACCTGGGATCGTGTGGCGCGCCGACCACTTATATAATAAGAAATGGGATCGTGTGGTACGCCGACCACGAAGTGATTTAAATCTTGGCATTGGCCATAGTTGCCGGTAGCCTATTGATATATGTGAGCACGTGATTTTTGCACTGAGCAACTAATTCCAAAATTAAAATAAATATGTTTTTGAGTGCAATTATTTGCTTTATTTGAAATTAGCTATACTTTGTGTATTTGCATAAGTAGAAATTAAAAAAAACCAGAAAATTAGGCTAGATAATTACTTTGTTTAATTAGTTAGGTTTTAAGAAGAAAATTAGAAAAAATAGTTTTAAGTAGTTTAAATTAGGGAAAAATAATAGAAAATTGCCAAAAATACTAATTAATTAGAATAAATAGGAAATTAGGTTTTATAGTTTTTCACAAAAAGAAAAGAAAAAAAAAGTATAAAAGAAAATACATAAAAATTGATTAATATCAGAAAATACAGAAAATATGTATAGGTATAATTGTTTTGGGCCAGAAATAATTAAGAGCAGTGGCCCAGTCTGCTTTGGCCCAACGAATTGGCCGGTCCGACCCCTGTGAAAATCAATCCTCACCGTTCAATCAAGTTGAATCCTACGGCTTGAGGTTTTTGATCGAATCAATTAGTTAATTAAATAAGTGGTTTAATCTCGGCCGTTCATTCGAATGGATCCGACGGAAGAGACCTTGGTCTCATAGGAGCCCAAACGGCGTCGTTTTAGTAACGCTAGTGACAGCCGTTGATCTTCATCAGATCAACGGCCAGGATCACCTTAGCCTCGTCTCCTATATAAGGCTTTTGTCCGAAAATCTTGGCCATTCTTACAAGCCTCAAACCCTAGCCGCCCTGAGACCGTCTCTTCTCTCCCACTTCATCCGCTTCAAAGCTTCACTGGCCATGGCGGCCACCACCCTTCACGGTGGTCGCCGGCCCCCCTTGTCTCTTCTCTTTTCCTTTTCTTCTTCTTTTACCTTCTTCTCTATCAAAAGCTCCAAGAATAGACCATGTCCTTGACTTGCCGGTCACCGGAGCTACACCGGTGACCACCCAAACAATGAGAAACCATTCAAAACCAATGCCAAAAGAACCCCCTTTCTCTGATCTATCCAACCATACTACCCTCACCCTTCGAATCACCCCCAATCGTCTCGAATATCCCAAAAAGGGTCATCGGAACCCTAACTCCGGCGACCCCCAAAATCGGACCACCCAAAGACCGTGTCTTTTACACTCCTGAACACCCCCCTGTAACTCAGAATTCAAAAAGGCTTAGTCTTTAAGTCTTAGAAGAAAGTCAGAGAAGAAATTAAAAAAAAGAGATCCGAAAGAACAAAGGAAAAAGAAAGCAAAGGAGTAGAGTAGAGTCCATGAGTGAATAAAAGAGAAAAGGAATAGGAAGCTCAGGGGACCGGCCCTGCGAGCTAAGTCCCCCCTCCTTTTGCAGTTCTTTTTAAGTTTTTCTTTGATCTATGTTCTTTGTTTTGTGCCGTCTTGCATGTTTTGTTTGTTAGTTTTTGTGTCTCGCATGATAGTTTTTAAGATTTTTCTTGTTGATTCTCTGTTTCTTTTCTTTTTCTGTTCATATCGTTTCATCTTACATATTCTAGTCCATCTCTCTGTTTTCTTTAAGTTTAGAAGCCGTATGACTACATCTGTTAGTATTAAGTTTTCTGAACTTGTTCGTTTTTATGTTTCTTTCTATTCTATTTCGATTATATGCTTGGTTGGTGGTTTCTGAGGTTCAAAAGCATGACTATTCACATGATTGGCTGTGTAGTCATTTGTTATAGCTATCTTGCTTATTTGCTTCTCTATATGGATTTTTTGTTCCGATATCCTTTCTTCTATCTCTATTTTCGTCCTTTGTTAGTATTAGGCTTTTTCAATCTTGTCGATCTTCGACATCTCCTTTTGCATGTTTAATTTTTGAATCTAGTCTTCTTTGTTAGTTTAGTTTAAATGGGGCTTCTTCTCTGTTACCTCACATAATAGATGAAGTATGTTTCTTTACTGTTTCTCCATGCCCTGCATCTCTTCATCTTCATCTTTAGATTTAGGTTCGTATTTGGGAAAGCTTTAGATTAATAGGTTTGATTCATTACTATTCTTGTTTACTCTGTCAAGGTCCATTACCCTTTTATTTTAAATAAGTCAAGTTTTATTTCTTCTCGGCTATTTTGTGAGATGTCTATGCTTTTGTGTACCTACATCATGAATCCTGATGGTTTTTGAAGTTCTTCAAGCTTTCATATGACTTGAATTGGTAATAACTAGGTATGGATTGACATGAATTCACACTGCATTACATACAATCTGATAGGATGAGTTAGTTGACTAAAATTCAACCAATATCTACTGTTCTCTCTGAATTTGAGTTGATTAATGCATGTTTCTTGGATCATATGTGTTTCTGTATGCAATTCATGCTGAGAATGCTTAAGTTTTGCTAATTTTTTGCTTCTTATGAATGTCTGTTTAATCACTTGAACCTTAGGTGAATTGGTTTGTAGCTGTTAGTGCTAGGTTTCATAAATGGTTAGTTTTTAAATAGGTATTAACTGAAATTGAATAGAATAGGTTATAAATCAAATAATTGGCCTAAGAATGGTCAACCTTGCAAAGGGTTGACCCATTCTATAGGGCCCTAACACACAGCTCACTTTAAAAGTGGCTGGTTGTGCAAAAGGGGCTATTTCTGCAAATGCAGACTAGCCCAGGCTCTTTTCAGAGCCCTGAACAGCAAAGTGGCCAAACCTGTAAAGGTTTTGGGCCCAGCTGTTCAGTAATTGGCTTTAATAGCCAAAGCTAAGTCTCAACTTGAGACTGGCTAGATTTTAAAGAGTTACTTTTAACACTAAAGCAGGCTAGTCCTGCAATTAGTCTAAAAATGAAATAAAAGGTCTTAATAAACTGAAAATGAAACAAAATTGGCTAAGTTTGAAATAGTTCCCTATATTAGAACTGGCCAGCCCTTAAAATACCAATGCAAGGGCTGGCTATTAGTTAATTAGTTCAAAGCGGCTAAAATTGAAATAGTTTCTTAAAATAGAACTGGCCAGCCCTTAAATACCAATGCAAGGGCTGGCTATTATTTAAATAGGTGCAAAAGAAGCTGAAATCTGGCCTAGGTAGGCTAGTAAATAAGCAGTGCCCTTAGGGGCACAATTGGAAGTTAAATAGGTAAAACAGTAATTAGTTTGGAACTCAAAAGGGTAATGGAGTCATTCATGCCCCTGATTTCTGCAATTTTGTAGAGATTTAAGGGTATAATGGTCTCCCTAAAAAGGGAAATCTGTAAAAATCTCAAACCCTTAGGGATACATTGGTAAAAGCCCCTAAAAAAGAATCTTTAGAACCTTCCAGCACATGCTGGAAGGATTTCTGGTAACTAATTTAGGGACTAAAATGTGCATTGGTTAATTTTAGGAGGGAAGAGTTGGGATTTTATCCCATACTTTCTCCCCAAGTTTCAGCCCATTCCTATGCCTATATATACTCTCAAAAAGAGTGTATTAAGGAGGGGCTTTTGGATAAAGTTTCAGAGAAAATATAGCAATAGAGCAATAGTATTTTCTGGGATTTTCGAGTTAGAATTTGCTGATTTCTATTGATTTGCTGGGTTATTCTGCTCGAGTTTGGTCTAGGATTTCTGTTGCTTTGGCTGATTCATATTCGCTGTTGCTTGGTTCATTGCTATCCAATCCTCTACTGTTGCATTGTTGCTGAATCCTTGCCGATTACTTGCTTCATTTCCCCCTAGAACTCATTGGTTTTCTCTACTTTGATTCAGGTACTCTTCTATTCCTTAGAAGCTGTAATGGCACGTTGATTGAATAAAAGATGGAGATTCAGCTTAATTTTATGCTATTATGTAACTTAAATGTTGTTGTTAGTGTTAGTATTAGTCTAAATCTGTAGTTTATTTTGTAGTAGGTAGTAGTAGAGAGACGAACACAAAATTTTGTAATAGCTAGTGGTATAGTAGTAGTATAGTAGTAGTAGTATATCACGCCTAATTTAAATAGATAAACCCTAAAATATAAGTAAACAAATCATGATTTCAAATAGCTAATAACTACTGTTTCATAGAGAATGTCGTAAATCAACATAACTTAGCTAATGTAATAGATCTACACTTGAACATGGAATAGCAAACGTTAGATAGTGATTCATTCATAATTGAATTGATAATCTAATAGTGAAATAAGCCGTAGTAAAAATCAGTGGTTTAATTATGATAAAGTCTTTGAGCCATTTAGATGAAAGTATTCGAGTTATAACCATGAATGTTTGGGACTGTTTAAACTATGATCGTGTAATTAGCTTATTTGGAAATCAATAACTGGGTAGTGAAATAGCTCGATTAGAATCGGATTTGTGATGTTGATAGGTCTAGTTCACAATGAAACCTGTATATAATCTCAACCCTGTTTACAATCTTGCTTTAATAATCTGTAGGTAATTAGTTTAACTGTTCTTCAAGCCTCTTATATAATCCAAACCGTCTTCTCAGATTTAGTACTGACCTCAAATAAAAAGTGTAAAAAGAAGAAGCAGTCTGTTAGTTCTAGTTTATAGTGGCAAATAATTGATTCATACTTGATGTCTGATAAATTGATGTATTGGCTTCCCTTTACTGAATAAATAAAAGTGATGCAATTTCATTTCCAATTCTGAGTATTTGTTCCTTTATGAAACCTGTATCATATCTTCTGTTATTACAATCTGGTTTGGGCCCTATGTATAGCGTGGGCCTGAACTGCCCTACAGAATTGTTTGGTTCGTTGATTGATAGCCTGAAGACTGTCTGGGCTTTAAGGCCTGGGCTGATGCTGATCCAGCTAAGCGAAATGAAGAGATCAGGCCTAATAAACAATGAAAATTACGGGCCTGGATTATTATAGTATTAGCAATACGAATAAGGCAAAAACAATGTATAGCAAATGTAGTTGAACAAAATAGGACCGGACTTTAAAATTAAATTGGGATGAGCCTCGCCCGAATAACACCGGGGCCCCCATTTAGTAATAAGATAACATAGTAGAATCGGAGAGGCTAATAGTGAATTCCATAGCCTCTCCCAAAGTTAAAAGCCGATATAGACTATCTTAAGGCATGATTTTAATATACCTTCCTATGAACGAGGGTGCACTTGGTGCGACTCAAATCCAAATCTCGGTAAAGCTGAAATACACCAAAAGTCATAGGCGTACTGGTGGCGGTATGACTCGAGGCGTGTTTTCGCGATACCGCAAATTCCTAAAAAATGATATTTAACGTAAAAGCACATTATGTTGTTAAAACCTATAATTGAGTCAAACAAAAGTCAAGAACGACAATGGAGCGACCGTGCTAAAACCACGGAATCCGGGAGTGCCTAACACCTTCTCCCGGGTTAACAGAGTTCCTTATCCGGATCTCTGCTTCGCGGACATTTATAAGAGTCAAAATTCCTCGGATTCGGGATTAACCGGTGACTTGGGACACCATTGTCATTCCCAAGTGGCGACTCTGATTAATCTCTAATAAAATCCCGAACCGATTGTCCTTTAATTGGAAAAACTCCTTCCCTTACGTTATTTTATCCGTCTTGGTTAATTGAGCGTCGGGGTATACCCTACAAGTGTATTTATACGTATTTAAGTATGTGGGGTAGTAAAAAGGGAGGTGTGACAGCTCTGGCGACTCTGCTGGGGATCCAACCCTGAACTCCGGTTTCAGGGTTTAAGAACTCGAGCTCCTTAGAACTGCCGTTCGCATTTTTATTTGACTTCATTATGTGATTTGAACAACATGCTATGTGCTTTATCGCTTTGATATTATGTGAACTGTATATAAAATTGTGCCGAAAAACCCTTCTCTCTTCTCCCTCGGGGATGTGCTTACTGGTTGAGACTCCCCTTTCTGTTAAAGTCACCTTAAATTAAGAAAATAGAGGCCGGATAAGTTACAAAGCCGATTGACTCCGCGGGTCACCGGTACGTAGCCCCCTCCTCGATTCGAGTTGTCCGCTCGGGTACACGGTCTAGCAATCCATGAAACCATAAGATTTTGAACATAGGTCTAGGACGATTATTTGCATCATACTTGACTTAGGGGACTCAACACAGGGGTTGGGTCCGTCTAGGACAGGTGACCCGGTATTGAAAAGACCGAGCATGCTATGTGTTGCATTTTATTGTCCTTGATCGTTATGCGGACCGGCGGAAATCCCGAGGATAGAAAATTGTTGAAAAAGAAGAAGAAAAGAGAGAGGAAAATAATGATTTATAGAAAATAGGTACATGGAAAATTTGAAAATTTGAAAAATAGGTGGAACATTTTTTTTGAAATAATTGGTCAAATAATCTGACCGAACTACGCAGGTTTGATTCTCGCTATTAGGTGGGATACGTAGGCAACCCTTAAACGGGTCCAACCACACTTTTAGAAAAAGACCAAAAAGATTTTCTTTTCAAATAATCGAGGTGATTGCTATTTTTGGAAATCGCCGAATGTTCCGAAAGGACGACGGAAGGCTGTTTTTGCAAAAATGGCCACTTCGAAAATCATTTTTCTTTTCTTTCATTCAAAAATTGAAAACTTGCATTGAAAAAGATTTTTCTTTCTTCTAAATAAAATCACCTTAATAAATGTGCAGGACGAGCACGATGGTGAATGAACACTTTTCCCTAAATAAAATCCCCTTGGAGCTGAGATTATGGTGGCAGGACATGGGATCCGATGGTCAAGACTGGGTCAAAAAGTACTTAAAAGGCCTTACGGGGTTACTCGACATGGTTCCTCGAGGTGATGTGGTTAGAGCGTTGGTCACGTTTTGGGATTCGGCACACAACGTATTTCATTTCCCAGATTTTGAACTTACCCCAACTTTGGAGGAGATTGCCTTCTACATCGGGAAGACTGAGGTCCCGCTGAAAGGAAAATACCCGGTATCTCCGAGGACGGTGACAGTACATCACTTCCTCGACTCTTTGAAAATTGCCCGGAATGTTCATAATGAAGATCTGGCCAACGGGTTTTGTTCTTTAAGCTTCATCTACAATAGGTTTGGACATATTGGGGGTTTCAATGATCTTACCAACAAATTATGCTGTAAGTCCAACCGAGCGAAATGGGAAGAACACCGGAGGTTTGCATTTTTGGTGGCATTTCTCGGAGTTGTTGTATTCCCGAGGAAAGATGGACATATCAACATAAAAGTTGCCGGAGTAGCAACCACACTGATAGTGCAAGATAACTGTACTCTGGCCCCAATGATTGTGGCGGACATCTACCGTGCTCTGACTGCGTGCAAAGCAGGGGCTAGCTTCTTCGAAGGGTGTAACTTGATCTTGCAAATCTGGCTAATTGAGCATCTATGCCACCATCCTTCGTACTCAAGCTATGGTTCGGCCGAACGGACATGTTTGGAAGAGTTCGGTACGAGGACAAAGGAAGTAAAGTTGCCAGAAGGAGTCCAAGGTTGGATTGTGTATCTTCGATCACTAACTGACGGTCAAATCGATTGGACGTATGACTGGTTACCTCTTGACGAGGTGATATACATGCCAACGGAGGGATCACCATTTTTGATCATGGGTTTGAAGAGTATACAACCTTATGCCCCATACAGAGCTTTGCGATAGTTGGGTCGGTGCCAGATAATTCGAGAGATGGGGATCTCAGTGTGCAAGCTGTGGAGATTGGTCCGGACGGGCAATTCCCCGAAGCAAAAATCCGGCAAATCTGGAATGAGTGCCAAAATTTGAAGATTGATACTTGTGTGCCGAATAGGGCAAAAGGGGAGATATATCACCTGGGTACTCCACATGGTACCGACGAGGGGTTGAACACGAACGTCTTTCAAAGAGACCTCACTTGCAAGACCTGATAGAGCAATCCGAGGAAAATCAGAAATGGGTGGCCAAAGAAAAAGAATACAAGGCCAAAATCAGTCTGTTGGAGGATAAATTGAGAAATCTTCATTTCGAGAGTGGCTTACAAGCAGCGTCCGATGAAGTGGAAAAGAAACAGCTGAAGAAAGAAAATGATGTGTTGAAGGCTCAAATAGCTCAAATGAAAATTGCATCCGAGACCCCAGTTCGTTCAGCCCGAGATGAAAAATTAATTGAGATTCTCCGGCGGAAAGTAAATGACTATAGCTTTGATTTGGACATAGCCGAAAGAGAGTTAGTCAAGGCTCGGAAGCAAATGGACAGAGACGCCGATGAAAGAGCCAAGTTGGTTCGGCAGCTACAAGACAAACACGATGTTGAAATAGCTCAGCTTAGAAAGAAAATAATCTCAACCACAGTCAAGAGCAACAAGATTATCAAAGATCTTGAAGAAGAAAGAGAGCACTGCTACACAACTATGGCCAGATTAGAATTGGAGCTGCAACAAGTGCAAAAGGACAACCAACATACCTTGGATGCTCGCACTCAACAAATAAGTCGGCTATTGCAAGAAAAAGGGGTCATCAGAGAAAAGATTGTTCGCATCGCCCAATACATCACCCGGAAGACTCAGCTTTGTGAAGATATGTCTCGGAGGACTTTTGTATCCGCAGTGAAGTTTTTTGTACAACAAGTCATGGCCGACCTGGATAGGCTTCAAAGGGGATTAGCATATAGGCCCGCGGCAAGGCCGAACTATGCCTCGCGGGCACTAGGTGCATTAATGTACTCTTAGGTCATGCATCATCTTTTATTTCTCTTTTTAAAACATCACTTTGTAATCAATGTTTTGAATTATCAATGAGAAAACAAGTGTTGTTACCAATTCTTTTGCTTTACGTCATTTCCTTCAAATCCGCTAGGCAAATAAATAGGAGCGTAATTATAAAAAGAAAAAAAAGAAAAAAAAAAAAAAAGAGAGAAGAGAAAAAAAAAAGCAAGAAAAGAGAAAAAGCAAAAGAGAAAAGAAAAGAAAAGAAGAAAAGAAAGAAAGAAAACAAAAGAGCGGAAAAAGAGAGAAAGTTATTGGTCCAAATGAGCAGCGGCCGGGATGATGCATAACGACTCGAGGAAATGTGTTTGTTTTTAAAGTCGTTGCATCTTATTTATGCGCTAACAACTAACGAATGTTGATGTTTGTGAGTCCAGATTTTCTAGGCAACTGGCATTCTGGCTACCCACCCATACAACACCAGATACAAAAAGATGACAAAGGTTGTGTCCCAGGAAATCGAGGCAACTATTGTGGACCCTGCTCACGAAGAAGAGATCGTGGATGTGGCAGGGATGAAGGAAGAAATGTACAAGTTGAGACAGCAGATGGCCGAAATGTACCAGGCTTGGTCAAGAGGTCAACCACTACCAGCCTACCCTGCTAACCCTGCATATGTCCCTCCAGCCAATCCTAACCCCGAGCCACCAACAATGAACTCGTCCTCCACCTACCCCGACTACCCTCAATACTATGCTTCCACCTCCCAGATACCACCACCTCCAGCCAAGCAAGCACCACCTCATATACCACAAGTTGCTCCTGTATACGTGGCACCTCCGCCCGCTGTTATCCACAAATCCTCTAGTGAACCGATGTTTCATATCCAGGATCCTCACTACTACCCTCCGGAGCCGACTTTCAGATAACACGAGTCTCATGCTCCGATGATGGAAGCAAGTGCCGGGCAGGAAGAGATGGCTCGGAAAGTGAAAAGTCTTGAGAATGCTTTCCGCAATATGCAAGGACTGGGAGGGCAAGTAAGTGTAGCCTACAAAGACCTGTGTCTGTTCCCCGAGGTGCAGCTTCCCGTGGGATTCAAGTTGCCAAAGTTCGACATGTATAGCGGACACGGGGATCCGGTAGCTCATCTCAGAGGATACTGTAGCAAGATGAGAGGCGCGGGAGGTAGAGATGAATTGTTGATGGCGTACTTCAGCCAAAGTCTAAGTGGATTAGCTCTGGAATGGTATACCCGACAGGACCATACAAGGTGGTTCGTCTGGGATGACTTAGCACAAGCTTTCGCTAGTCACTTTCAGTACAATTTGGAGATCATACCCGACAGGTTATACCTTACCAAGATGGAGAAAAAGCCAGGAGAAAGCTTTAGGGAATACGGTTTTAGATGGAGGGAACATGCCGCTAGAGTGGATCCACCCATGAAATAAGGGGAGATGGTGGATTGTTTTCTACAGGCTCTGGAGCCAACATACTACGGCCATCTAGTGTCAACAATTGGAAAGAGTTTTAATGAAGTTGTGAAAATGGGGAGTTTTGTAGAGGAAGGTTTGAAGACGAACAAAATTATGAGTTTTTGGCTATCAAGGCCACCAATCAAGCTATACAAAGTGGAAACGGGGGAGTGATGGGAAAGAAGAAGAAGGAAGAAGTAGCGACCGTAGAAAGCAGGCCATGGAGTCGCAGCCCACATTATAACCCACCAAGACCCTACCGCCAACACCCACCAAGCCCATCAACTCCATATAATCCACCTCCACCATCTTATCCGCCAAACCCGTACAACACACCAAGCCCATATAACCCACCACCACCACCGTACCCACCAACTGTCCCACATTACCACCACCCACAAGCCCAAGCCTACCCACCACCACCACCCCATGTATGGAGGGCTCAAGCTCCACATAATGTGTACCACACCCAGAACACATACCCAACCCCTAAACCTTACCGAAACCAGAATAGACCCAGGCCGGACGCTGATTGGAGAAACAAAGCAAGAAAAACATTCACCCCTCTCGGAGAATCATATACCAGCCTTTATCATAGGTTGAAAGAGTTGGGGATGTTAAGACCAATCGCACCAAAAGTTCCAAACCCACCCCCGAAAAATCTTGATTCTTCTGTCAGATGTGAATACTGTTCGGGAACATTGGGCCACGATACTGAAAAGTGTTGGCAATTGAAGAATGCCATTCAAGATCTTATCGATGAGAGGAGAATTGAAGTACAGGCTCCCGAAGCCCCAAACATTACCCAGAATCCACCGCCAAATCACCACGAAACACATATGATAGAATTGGTGCAGGGTGATGGCAGTCAAAAACCATCTCAGGCCGTAATGATGATAAAGTCGAGTGGCAAGTTAGAAGAGGAATCTGTGAAAGAAAAAGCAATTGTTGAGAAACCAAAGCCAGTAGTGGTGGGAGGTTTAAAAGTGGTAGTTCCAGGCGCACAGACGATCGTGACTGTGAAAGGCGCAAGTGCAGAGCCAGTAATCATAAAACCAGTAGTGCAAATGCCAGTGGTGAGTACAAAGACTGTACCTTGGAACTATAACAAGGTAGCAGTAGTTTACAAGGGAAAAGAGATTTATGGTGAAATTAATGAAACGCATGGACTCACTCGGTCAGGAAGGTGTTTTGCTCCAGAGGAACTGAGAAAGATGAAGACGGTAAAAGAAAGTCAATTGAAGAAGCCGGTGTCGGAGGAGGAAGCAGAAGAATTTCTTAAGAAAATGAAGTCACAAGAGTACTCAGTGGTTGAGCAGTTAAGAAAGACCCCGGCCCAAATTTCTTTGCTATCTTTGTTGATACATTCGGAAGAACACCGGAAGGCTCTTATGAAGATTCTAAATGAGGCTCATGTTCCGGAGAAGATTTCAGTGTGTCACTTGGAGAAGATTACCAGCAAAATTTTCGAGTCTAATAGGATCACCTTCTCTGATAAGGAGCTGCCGGTGGAGGGAACTGAACACAATAAAGCATTGTACCTTACAGTAAAAAGTGAAGAATCAGTAGTGACCAGGGTATTGATTGACAACGGATCGAGCGCTAACATCTGCCCGCTGTCAACCTTAGGGAAGCTGAACATCAGCCCGGACAGAATCCGGAGGAACAGTATCAACGTGAGAGGGTTCGACGGCGGAGGTAAAAACACATTGGGAGATATTATTTTGGAAGTGACCATCGGTCCCGTTGATTTTACTATGGAGTTCCAGGTACTCGACATTGCCGTGTCGTATAACTTGTTGTTAGGTCGACCCTGGATTCATGCGGCCAAGGCAGTACCATCTTCTCTACACCAGATGGTCAAGTTTGAGTGGGAACAGCAGGAGATCGTACACGGGGAGGAAAATGCTTGTAATGTGGTAGCACCTTTTGATGATACTGATGGGGATAGAGGTCCTTGGGTCTACCAAGTGACGGATGCTATAGTAGTGAACAGAATTGCTGAAGGGGAAAAGTTGCCAACCCCTATGATGGCACCAACTGCTGTGATGGTGGCTAGAGAAATGCTGAGAAACGGATTTGCACCGGGGAGGGGATTAGGCAGAACATTGCAGGGAGTCATTCAACCAGTTCAGCTTCCGGAAAACAAAGGTACATTCGGCTTAGGGTTCAAACCCACCTTTGCCGACATCCAAAGAGCCTCGAAAGCCAAAAAGAACTGGACCTTGCCCAAACCCATACCCAAATTATCCGACACCTTCATCAGGCCTGGTACAAAATATCAACCATCTGCTGCGACAAAGTGCATTGAGACCCAACTTGACGAAGAAATGCTTGGTTTTGAGAAGATGTTTTGGGAGGTGAATACGATTGAAGCAGGGGAAGGCACGAGCAAAATAGACGTGCAATTTGTGGGACCTGGGATCCTGTTGAATAATTGGGAAGCTACTCCTTTCCCTATCAGGAAGGAGTCTTGGTAGTTAGCTCAAAATTTTCATCATTGCTTTCCCGAAAATTGTTATTTTTATAGTTTTCCCATTCCCCTCATGAAAAGAAAATCACCATGTATCCCGAACATTGTTCGTTCTTTTATCAATGAAATGCAGTTTTCCCTTTTTCTTCACTTTTGCCTTATTTTTCTTTATTTTTCCTTTTGTACAGTTTTGCATGTGTTGATTCCAATGCCATGTCATGCGTGAAGGATTCTAGACCCAGTTCCGACAATCACGTTACTATACAAGAAATCGAGGAAGATAGTGAAATAGAATGTGAGGATGAGGAAGCCCTGGAGGAAATAAGTAAGGACATGAAACAATACGAGGAAAAACCCAAACCGAATCTGAGTGATACGGAATCTGTAAATTTGGGGAGCGAAGATGATGTCCGAGAAACAAAGATTAGTGTACATTTGGAGGCACCCCTCAGGGATGAATTGATAAAGTTGTTACATGAATTTAAGGACATCTTTGCCTGGTCCTATGATGACATGCCCGAGCTTAGCACAGATTTGGTGGTACACAAGTTGCCTATCTACCCTGAATGCTGGCCGGTAAAACAAAAGCTGAGGAAATTCAAAACGGACATTAGCGTGAAGATAAAAGAAGAGGTGAATAAGCAGTTTGAGGCAAAGGTCATAAGAGTTACCAAATACCCCACCTGGTTGGCAAATGTTGTGCCGGTCCCGAAGAAAGATGGCAAAACCAGAGTGTGTGTAGACTACAGAGACCTCAACAAAGCCAGTCCGAAGGATGACTTCCCATTGCCAAACATTCACATATTGATCGACAATTGCGCCAAGCATGAGATCGGTTCGTTTGTGGATTGTTATGCTGGATATCACCAGATCCTTATGGACGAAGAAGATGCTGAGAAAACTGCCTTCATTACACCTTGGGGAACATACTGTTACAGAGTAATGCCGTTTGGATTGAAGAATGCCGGGGCAACTTACATGAGGGCAATGACCACAATGTTTCACGATATGATGCATCAAGAAATTGAAGTATATGTGGACGATGTCATCATAAAGTCCAGAAAACAACCCGTCATGTGAGAGATTTGAGGAAGTTTTTCCAAAGACTCCGGAGGTACAATCTAAAGCTCAATCCGGCGAAGTGTGCTTTTGGAGTACCTTCAGGGAAACTACTGGGGTTTATTGTGAGTCGGCGAGGTATTGAACTGGATCCGTCAAAGATCAAGGCTATTCAAAGTCTACCTCCGCCGAAAAACAAGAAGGAGGTCATGAGCTTACTAGGAAGGTTGAATTACATTAGTCGATTCATTGCTCAATTGACATCAACGTGTGAGCCGATATTCAAGTTGTTGAAGAAAGATGCAGCAGTGAAATGGACCGATGAATGTCAGGAAGCCTTTGACAAGATCAAGGAATATTTGGCCAATCCTCCGGTGTTAGTACCTCCGGAACCAGGGCGACCTCTGATTTTGTATTTGACGGTGCTAGATAACTCTTTCGGTTGTGTACTGGGTCAACATGATGAGACAGGCAAGAAAGAACAAGCCATCTATTACCTCAACAAAAAGTTTACATCCTACGAGGTGAAGTATACCCAACTGGAAAGAACTTGTTGTGCATTGATTTGGGTAGCTCGGAAGCTAAAGCATTATTTGTCAGCATATACCACGTACTTGATATCACGACTGGATCCTCTCAAGTATATATTTCAGAAGCCTATGCCTACGGGAAGACTGGCCAAATGGCAGATTCTGCTCACGGAATTTGACATTGTCTATGTAACTCGTACGGCAATGAAGGCACAAGCTATTGCGGACCACTTAGCCGAGAATCCGGTGGATGATGAATATGAGCCGTTGAAAACATACTTTCCGGATGAAGAGGCAATGCTTGTCGAGGAGATGGAGCAAGAGGAGAGGCCAGGATGGAAAATGTACTTTGACGGAGCCGTCAACAGTAGGGGCGTTGGTATCGGAGCGGTACTCATTTCAAGTATGGGTCAACACTATCCCGTCACAGCTCAGCTTCAATTTTTCTGCACCAACAATATGGCCGAATATGAGGCGTGCATCTTGGGATTAAGGATGGCAATTGACATGGGTATTCAAGAGATTTTGGTCATGGGTGACTCGGATCTTTTGGTACACCAAATTCAAGGGGAATGGGAGACACGAGATTTGAAATTGATACCATATCGGTATTGTTTGCACGAGTTGTCTCAAAGATTCCAGTCTATAGAGTTCAAGCACATCCCAAGAATGCACAATGAGATTGCGGATGCTTTGGCCACATTGTCCTCTATGTTGCATCATCCGGACAAGACATATATAGATCCACTCCAGATCCAAGTCCGAGATCAGAATGCTTATTGCTTCACTGTGGAAGAAGAGTCGGATGGAGAGCCGTGGTATCATGATATTAGAGAATACTTGAAAGCTGGCAAATACCCGGAGCAAGCCACCGGAGACCAGAAGAGAGCCATCAGGCGTCTAGCCAATGGATTTTTCTTCAGTGGAGGAGTGATATACAAAAGAACACCAGATCTGGGCTTATTGCGATGTGTGGACGCACAACAAGCAGATGAAATCATGATTGAAGTACATGCTGGAGTATGCGGACCCCACATGAGCGGATATGTTTTAGCGAAGAAGATTTTGAGAGCTGGGTACTACTGGCTCACTATGGAGCGTGATTGTATCAGGTACGTAAAGAAATGCCATCAATGCCAGGTACATGGGGATCTGATCCATTCTCCGCCTTACGAGTTGCACACAATGTCAGCACCTTGGCCCTTTGTTGCTTGGGGCATGGATGTCATCGGCCCAATAGATCCAGCCGCTTCTAATGGGCACAGGTTCATTCTAGTTGCAATTGATTATTTCACCAAGTGGGTTGAAGCTAAGACATTCAAGGCGGTGACGAAGAAAGCGGTGGTGGATTTTGTGCACGAGAATATCATATGCCGATTTGGAATCCCCAAGGTGATTATCACAGACAATGGAGCCAATTTAAACAGTCATCTCATGGCGGAAGTTTGTGAAAGGTTTAAGATCACGCACCGCAATTCCACACCTTACAGGCCAAAGGCGAATGGAGCAGTAGAAGCGGCTAACAAGAATATCAAGAAGATTCTCCGAAAAATGGTGGAAGGATCTAGGCAATGGCATAAAAAGTTACCCTTTGCTCTCATGGGTTACCGCACGACGGTACGTACTTCTATCGGAACCACACCTTATACACTGGTGTACGGAACGGAGGCTGTTATACCCGCAGAAATAGAAATACCGTCATTGCGAATTATAGCCGAATCCGAGATAGATGACGATGAATGGGTAAAGGCCCGGTTAGAACAGTTGAATTTGATTGATGAGAAGAGGTTGGCCGCAGTTTGCCATGGGCAGTTGTATCAGCGAAGAATGGCCAGAGCATATAATAAGAAGGTACGACCTCGAAAGTTTGAAGTCGGACAACTGGTATTGAGGCGTATCTTACCACATTGGGCCGAAGCAAAGGGCAAATTTGCGCCAAATTGGCAGGGACCATTTGTGGTATCACGGGTGTTGTCCAATGGAGCATTGTATTTAACAGATGTTGAAGGAAAGTGCGTAGAGACTGCTATCAATTCAGATGCGGTCAAAAGATACTATGTATGATTCCTTTTCAATTGCATGTTTTGTATTTTGTTGTGATTTTGGAATTGAAATGACGAAGGCGTTTTATTCTCTATCCAAACACTTTATCCATTGATAACCCCTTTGAGCCTTAATGAATGAATTCTTTCATATCCTTCTCTCGGAATCGCTCTAGTGCAATAAGATCGAAATTGCCAGAATGAAAAATGAAATGATGAAAAAAAAAATGAAAATGAAAAATGATGAAAAAAAAAGAGAAAAAGACAAAAATCGGGAAAAAGTCAAAAGAAATCCATCTAACTAATAAAGTTAGATGAACTACGTCTGACTTGATCCCGAAAGGGTACGTAGGCAGCCTCTCTGAGGTTCAGTCACAATAAAGAGAAAAATCCAAAAATTCCCCACATATTGAAACTGGGGCAGAAGTTTTGTTTAATAATTCCGAGAGTTGTAAATATCTTTGAACCCTCGTGAGATTTTGAGCCTTTATATCTTTCTTTCTTAACCCACCCAAAAGCCACGTTACAATCCAAAGAAAGACCTTCTGATCAATTTTGAAATGATAACAAATACAACGAAGGAGGAGCGAAGCATCAGATAATACCCGTAGTACAGAAAACAAAATACAAAAAGGAAAAATGAAAAAGAAAATATAAAAAATGAGAGAGTCTCATCAGTGAAAACCTTAGCCGGCACTGTGAGGCGATTGCAAGGTTGAGAGAAATAAAATGAGAGAGTCTCATCAGTGAAAACCTTAATCGACACTGTGAGATGATTGTGAGGTTGAGAGAATAAATGAGAGAGTTCTATTGGTGAAAACCTTTCGAGGCACCTTATGGCGATCGTGAGGATCATCAGAAAAGAGAAAAGGCAACAAAAAAGAGTATCGGTTTGGGTCAAAGGCAATTCGGAGTCTGAATAATGATTGGAACGAACTGGGTCAGAGTTTAAATACATGGCATGGTCAGCGGAATCAGCCAGCAAATACCCAGATAAGTTCTGTCATCTCTCCAAAATACCCTTACCTTTCTTTCATTTTTTCCGCATTTCATTGTTTACCCTTTTGAGAGCTAACTACCAGCTCCTGATAACGGAAGTTGAAACAACACTGGATCAGAAAGGATAGAAGATTGGGGAAGGGAATAAAGAAGCTTGGCAAACATGGCCAAAGAAAAAGAAAACAAAACAAAAATGGAGAAATGAGAAAAATACAAAAAAAAAGAGTCTGCAAGGGACAAGAAGTCGAAAGACATGCAACATGAGAAAGCAAAAACAAAGGAAGCAATAAGAAGTGGGGACGGCGGATGCCAGTTGCCAGCAGTTTATATCTAATAAATTTTGTTTCATGCAGGAACAAATTGTCACTAATCACTTTAAAGTGAATGTGACCAATGTGGAAAATTTAAAATACCAAAAAGAGAAAGTCCGCCGAATAAGTGGAGAAATTCACAGGCAAGAGATAAGTTGGTAAAAAGAAAATACCAAAAAGAGGAAGGTAACATCTTTTAAAATCCACTCCCCAGTCCTCAGGCTGAGGGAATATTTTCTGCATCGCATTGCACGTTTAAATTCCGTTAGGTGCCCACCTTCTAATACGGGAATATTTTCTGCATTCGCATTGCACATTTAAATTCTGTTAGGTGCCCACCTTCTAATACGGGAATATTTTCTGCATCGCATTGCACGTTTAAATTCTCTGTTAGGTGCCCACCTTCTAATACGGGAATATTTTCTGCATCGCATTGCACGTTTAATTTCTGTTAGGTGCCCACCTTCTAATACGGGAATATTTTCTGCATTCGCATTGCACGTTTAATTTCGGTTAGGTGCCCACCTTCTAATACGGGAATACTTTTCTGCATTTGCATTGCACGTTTAATTTCTGTTAGGTGCCCACCTTCTAATACGGGAATATTTTTCTGCATCGCATTGCACGTTTAATTTCTGTTAGGTGCCCACCTTCTAATACGGGAATACTTTTCTGCATTCGCATTGCACGTTTAATTTCTGTTGGGTGCCCACCTTCAAATACGGGAATATTTTCTGCATCGCATTGCACGTTTAATTTCTGTTAGGTGCCCACCTTCTAATACGGGAATATTTTCTGCATCGCATTGCACGTTTAATTTCAGTTAGGTGCCCACCTTCTAATACGGGAATATTTTTTGCATCGCATTGTACGTTTAATTTCAGTTAGGTGCCCACCTTCTAATACGGGAATATTTTCTGCATCGCATTGCATATTTAAATTCTGTTAGGCGCCCACCTTCTAATACGAGAATATTTTTTTTTTTTTTGCATGGCATTGCATATTTAAATTCTGTTAGGTGCCCACCTTCTAATACGGGAATATTTTTTGCATCGCATTGCATGTTTAAATTCTGTTAGGTGCCCACCTTCTAATACGGGAATATGTTTTGCATCGCATTGCATGTTTAAATTCTGTTAGGTGCCCACCTTCTAATACGGGAATATTTTTTGCATCGCATTGCATGTTTAAATTCTGTTAGGTGCCCACTTTCAAATACGGGAATACTTTTCTGCACATCACGGTTTATATAGTTAAAAGCCCACACTGGGGCAGAAAAAGAAAAAAAAGTAGTTTGTTATTTTGTTTTGAGCAGGTTCAGTTCGAGATCAAGAAAAACAAGAAAATCAACAAAAAGAGAGTCAACAAGAAAAGAAAAATCAACAAAAAAGAGAGTCAGCATCAAAGAAAATCAATAAAAGAGGAAGATTCTGCATCACCGGAAAGGGAAGAAGAGCAAAAGCTAGATTAAGAACAATTGTAATTGTAGGATCATAGCTTAGAATAGCTTCTTCATTTTACATTTCCCCCTCCGGTGTAATAAGGAGTAAGTCAGCAGGTCTCAACAGTGTCAATGCAACAGTGAGTCTGGTAGTTTTTAAAAACTGCCAGACCTTCCCGAACTACACTGACCTGATTCCTGTTTAGCCCAGGATATGTAGGCAACCTCTAAAGCAGGGTGCGGTCAAAAGGTTTTCAAAAATGCTTTCACGGAATGTGCCGATGTGCAAAAATCTCTCATTACTACTCACTTGTCTTTGCACTGAAACTCTTCGTGTTCCCGAGCAAAGAGGGACAGCTGTGAGCACGTGATTTTTGCACTGAGCAACTAATTCCAAAATTAAAATAAATATGTTTTTGAGTGCAATTATTTGCTTTGTTTGAAATTAGCTATACTTTGTGTATTTGCATAAGTAGAAATTAAAAAAAACCAGAAAATTAGGCTAGATAATTACTTTGTTTAATTAGTTAGGTTTTAAGAAGAAAATTAGAAAAAATAGTTTTAAGTAGTTTAAATTAGGGAAAAATAATAGAAAATTGCCAAAAAATACTAATTAATTAGAGTAAATAGGAAATTAGGTTTTATAGTTTTTCACAAAAAGAAAAGAAAAAAAAAGTATAAAAGAAAATACATAAAAATTGATTAATATCAGAAAATACAGAAAATATGTATAGGTATAATTGTTTTGGGCCAGAAATAATTAAGAGCAGTGGCCCAGTCTGCTTTGGCCCAACGAATTGGCCGGTCCGACCCCTGTGAAAATCAATCCTCACCGTTCAATCAAGTTGAATCCTACGGCTTGAGGTTTTTGATCGAATCAATTAGTTAATTAAATAAGTGGTTTAATCTCGGCCGTTCATTCGAATGGATCCGACGGAAGAGACCTTGGTCTCATAGGAGCCCAAACGGCGTCGTTTTAGTAACGCTAGTGACAGCCGTTGATCTTCATCAGATCAACGGCCAGGATCACCTTAGCCTCGTTGCCTATATAAGGCTTTTGTCCGAAAATCTTGGCCATTCTTACAAGCCTCAAACCCTAGCCGCCCTGAGACCATCTCTTCTCTCCCACTTCATCCGCTTCAAAGCTTCACTGGCCATGGCGGCCACCACCCTTCACGGTGGTCGCCGGCCCCCTTGTCTCTTCTCTTTTCCTTTTCTTCTTCTTTTACCTTCTTCTCTATCAAAAGCTCCAAGAATAGACCATGTCCTTGACTTGCCGGTCACCGGAGCTACACCGGTGACCACCCAAACAATGAGAAACCATTCAAAACCAATGCCAAAAGAACCCCCTTTCTCTGATCTATCCAACCATACTACCCTCACCCTTCGAATCACCCCCAATCGTCTCGAATATCCCAAAAAGGGTCGTCGGAACCCTAACTCCGGCGACCCCCAAAATCGTACCACCCAAAGACCGTGTCTTTTACACTCCTGAACACCCCCCTGTAACTCAGAATTCAAAAAGGCTTAGTCTTTAAGTCTTAGAAGAAAGTCAGAGAAGAAATTAAAAAAAAGAGATCCGAAAGAACAAAGGAAAAAGAAAGCAAAGGAGTAGAGTAGAGTCCATGAGTGAATAAAAGAGAAAAGGAATAGGAAGCTCAGGGGACCGGCCCTGCGAGCTAAGTCCCCCCTCCTTTTGCAGTTCTTTTTAAGTTTTTCTTTGATCTATGTTCTTTGTTTTGTGCCGTCTTGCATGTTTTGTTTGTTAGTTTTTGTGTCTCGCATGATAGTTTTTAAGATTTTTCTTGCTGATTCTATGTTTCTTTTCTTTTTCTGTTCATATCGTTTCATCTTACATATTCTAGTCCATCTCTCTGTTTTCTTTAAGTTTAGAAGCCGTATGACTACATCTGTTAGTATTAAGTTTTCTGAACTTGTTCGTTTTTATGTTTCTTTCTATTCTATTTCGATTATATGCTTGGTTGGTGGTTTCTGAGGTTCAAAAGCATGACTATTCACATGATTGACTGTGTAGTCATTTGTTATAGCTATCTTGCTTATTTGCTTCTCTGTATGGATTTTTTGTTCCGATATCCTTTCTTCTATCTCTATTTTTGTCCTTTGTTAGTATTAGGCTTTTTCAATCTTGTCGATCTTCGACATCTCCTTTTGCATGTTTAATTTTTGAATCTAGTCTTCTTTGTTAGTTTAGTTTAAATGGGGCTTCTTCTCTGTTACCTCACATAATAGATGAAGTATGTTTCTTTACTGTTTCTCCATGCCCTGCATCTCTTCATCTTCATCTTTAGATTTAGGTTCGTATTTGGGAAAGCTTTAGATTAATAGGTTTGATTCATTACTATTCTTGTTTACTCTGTCAAGGTCCATTACCCTTTTATTTTAAATAAGTCAAGTTTTATTTCTTCTCGGCTATTTTGTGAGATGTCTATGCTTTTGTGTACCTACATCATGAATCCTGATGGTTTTTGAAGTTCTTCAAACTTTCATATGACTTGAATTGGTAATAACTAGGTATGGATTGACATGAATTCACACTGCATTACATACAATCTGATAGGATGAGTTAGTTGACTAAAATTCAACCAATATCTACTGTTCTCTCTGAATTTGAGTTGATTAATGCATGTTTCTTGGATCATATGTGTTTCTGTATGCAATTCATGCTGAGAATGCTCAAGTTTTGCTAATTTTTTGCTTCTTATGAATGTCTGTTTAATCACTTGAACCTTAGGTGAATTGGTTTGTAGCTGTTAGTGCTAGGTTTCATAAATGGTTAGTTTTTAAATAGGTATTAACTGAAATTGAATAGAATAGGTTATAAATCAAATAATTGGCCTAAGAATGGTCAACCTTGCAAAGGGTTGACCCATTCTATAGGGCCCTAACACACAGCTCACTTTAAAAGTGGCTGGTTGTGAAAAATGGCTATGTCTGCAAATGCAGACTAGCCCAGGCTCTCTTTAGAGCCCTGAACACAAAATGGCCAAACCTGCAAATGGTTTTGGGCCCAAATGTTCAGTTATTGGCTTTAATAGCCAAAGCTAAGTCTCAACTCGAGACTGGCTAGATTTTAAATAGAGTTACTTTTAACACTAAAGCAGGCTAGTCCTGCAATTAGTCTAAAAATGAAATAAAAGGTCTTAATAAACTGAAAATGAAACAAAATTGGCTAAGTTTGAAATAGTTCCCTATATTAGAACTGGCCAGCCCTTAAAATACCAATGCAAGGGCTGGCTATTAGTTAATTAGTTCAAAGCGGCTAAAATTGAAATAGTTTCTTAAAATAGAACTGGCCAGCCCTTAAATACCAATGCAAGGGCTGGCTATTATTTAAATAGGTGCAAAAGAAGCTGAAATCTGACCTAGGTAGGCTAGTAAATTAGCAGTGCCCTTAGGGGCACAATTGGAAGTTAAATAGGTAAAACAGTAATTAGTTTGGAACTCAAAAGGGTAATGGAGTCATTCATGCCCCTGATTTCTGCAATTTTGCAGAGATTTAAGGGTATAATGGTCTCCCTAAAAAGGGAAATCTGTAAAAATCTCAAACCCTTAGGGATACATTGGTAAAAACCCACTAAAAAGAATCTTTAGAACCTTCCAGCACATGCTGGAAGGATTTCTGGTAACTAATTTAGGGACTAAAGTGTGCATTGGTTAATTTTAGGAGGGGAGAGTTGGGATTTTATCCCATACTTCAGCCCATTCCTATGCCTATATATACTCTCAAAAAGAGTGTATTAAGGAGGGGCTTTTGGATAAAGTTTCGGAGAAAATATAGCAATAGAGCAATAGTATTTTCTGGGATTTTCGAGTTAGAATTTGCTGATTTCTATTGATTTGCTGGGTTATTCTGCTCGAGTTTGGTCTAGGATTTCTGTTGCTTTGGCTGATTCATATTCGCTATTGCTTGGTTCATTGCTATCCAATCCTCTACTGTTGTATTGTTGCTGAATCCTTGCTGATTACTTGCTTCATTTCCCCCTAGAACTCATTGGTTTTCTCTACTTTGATTCAGGTACTCTTCTATTCCTTAGAAGCTGTAATGGCATGTTGATTGAATAAAAGATGGAGATTCAGCTTAATTTTATGCTATTATGTAACTTAAATGTTGTTGTTAGTGTTAGTATTAGTCTAAATCTGTAGTTTATTTTGTAGTAGGTAGTAGTAGAGAGACGAACACAAAATTTTGTAATAGCTAGTGGTATAGTAGTAGTATAGTAGTAGTAGTATATCACGCCTAATTTAAATAGATAAACCCTAAAATATAAGTAAACAAATCATGATTTCAAATAGCTAATAACTACTGTTTCATAGAGAATGTCGTAAATCAACATAACTTAGCTAATGTAATAGATCTACACTTGAACATGGAATAGCAAACGTTAGATAGTGATTCATTCATAATTGAATTGATAATCTAATAGTGAGATAAGCCGTAGTAAAAATCAGTGGTTTAATTATGATAAAGTCTTTGAGCCATTTAGATGAAAGTATTCGAGTTATAACCATGAATGTTTGGGACTGTTTAAACTATGATCGTGTAATTAGCTTATTTGGAAATCAATAACTGGGTAGTGAAATAGCTCGATTAGAATCGGATTTGTGATGTTGATAGGTCTAGTTCACAATGAAACCTGTATATAATCTCAACCCTATTTACAATCTTGCTTTAATAATCTGTAGGTAATTAGTTTAACTGTTCTTCAAGCCTCTTATATAATCCAAACCGTCTTCTCAGATTTAGTACTGACCTCAAATAAAAAGTGTAAAAAGAAGAAGCAGTCTGTTAGTTCTAGTTTATAGTGGCAAATAATTGATTCATACTTGATGTCTGATAAATTGATGTATTGGCTTCCCTTTACTGAATAAATAAAAGTGATGTAATTTCATTTCCAATTCTGAGTATTTGTTCCTTTATGAAACCTGTATCATATCTTCTGTTATTACAATCTGGTTTGGGCCCTATGTATAGCGTGGGCCTGAACTGCCCTATGGAATTGTTTGGTTCGTTGATTGATAGCCTGAAGACTGTCTGGGCTTTAAGGCCTGGGCTGATGCTGATCCAGCTAAGCGAAATGAAGAGATCAGGCCTAATAAACAATGAAAATTACGGGCCTGGATTATTATAGTATTAGCAATACGAATAAGGCAAAAACAATGTATAGCAAATGTAGTTGAACAAAATAGGACCGGACTTTAAAATTAAATTGGGATGAGCCTCGCCCGAATAACACCGGGGCCCCCATTTAGTAATAAGATAACATAATAGAATCGGAGAGGCTAATAGTGAATTCCATAGCCTCTCCCAAAGTTAAAAGCCGATATAGACTATCTTAAGGCACGATTTTAATATACCTTCCTATGAACGAGTGTGCACTTGGTGCGACTCAAATCCAAATCTCGGTAAAGCTGAAATACACCAAAAGTCATAGGCGTACTGGTGGCGGTATGACTCGAGGCGTGTTTTCGCGATACCGCAAATTCCTAAAAATGATATTTAACGTAAAAGCACATTATGTTGTTAAAACCTATAATTGAGTCAAACAAAAGTCAAGAACGACAGTTGGAGCGACCGTGCTAAAACCACGGAATCCGGAAATGCCTAACACCTTCTCCCGGGTTAACAGAGTTCCTTATCCGGATCTCTGCTTCGCAGACATTTATAAGAGTCAAAATTCCTCGGATTCGGGATTAACCGGTGACTTGGGACACCATTGTCATTCCCAAGTGGCGACTCGATTAATCTCTAATAAAATCCCGAACCGATTGTCCTTTAATTGGAAAAACTCCTTCCCTTACGTTATTTTATCCGTCTTGGGTAATTGAGCGTCGGGGTATACCCTACAAATGTATTTATACGTATTTAAGTATGTGGGGTAGTAAAAAGGGAGGTGTGACAATATATATTTGGGAGCGGGTGGTACGCCTACCACAAGATATAATTATTGATATATATTTGGGAGCGAGTGGTGCGCCTACCACAAGGTATAATTACTGTGATAGTTGGGAGCGGGTGGTACGCCTACCACGAGATATGAAATGAGAGAGGAATTGAGACATGAAAGTAAGATTTATTCTGTTGATTAGATTATTCTGGATATCGTGAGTTATTGACTGTTATTTCAGAGTAGAGTATTTCCTTATAAATGTATTGTATATATATATCTATATTGCAACTGTACAGGTTTAGGTGGGTGACTGGCCTTAGCCTTGTCACTAGTTCGCTGGGATAGGCCAGGCACTTACCAGACATGGGGTCGGTTGTGCTGATACTACACTCTGTGCTCTTTTTGCGCAGATACAGGTTACGGACAGCAGCAGCGGCAGTAGCGACTTGTGGATTTTCCGACTACTGAGACTACGAGGTAGCCTTGCAGGCGTCCGTAGGACCCGTTGTCTCTTTTATCTATGCTTTTCATTCTGTTATCTCATGTAATCGAGATAAACAGCTTGTATTTTCTTTCAGACAATTATGTGTATTATTCTTAGAAGTTCGTGAGTATTGTGACACCAATCTTGGGTAGTGTATCATGGTTGGGTTTTCTTTATCATATTTGACTAAGTCTTCCGCTAATTTTGATTATTCCGCTGTAATTTATATGTTTTAAATAATAAGTCTTAACAATAATTCGGTAATTAATGGAGGTGTAATTAATATTTGGCTTGCCTAGCTTCCATTTAGTAGGCGCCATTATGACTCCGATGGTGGGAAATCCGGGTTGTGACATAGATTCAGTGGCACCTCGTCTGGAGATAGAGATTTTTATGATAGAGGCCATCCTCCTAGGCCTTATCGGTCAGCTCTTCAGGTTTCTCATGATGCTTCAGGTGATCGTAATTCTCAGCCACGCTACTCTGATCAGCAGCCTATCAGTGCACCACCACTTCGCCATTTTCAGCAGCCGGGGGCTTGTTTTACGTGCGGTGATCTTAGGCACATTGCAAAGTATTGCCCTCGAGCTTCTGACAGATCTCACCAGCAGGGTTCTCGTGCCATGATTCAGGCCCCAGTTCCCTCACAGCCTGCCCAGCCGGCTAGAGGCGGAGGTAGAGGACATAGAGGTGGAGGTAGAGGTCATAGAGGTGGAGCTCAGACCGATAGAGGTAGAGACCAGCCAGCAGCTGATCGTCCTAGAGATACTGCTCAGGGTGGTGGGACACAACCCCGATGTTATGCACTTCTCGCCAGACCAGAGGCTGAGTCTTCTGATGCCGTCATTACAGGTATTATTTTGGTTTGTGATAGAAAGGCATCAGCATTATTTGACCCTGGGTCTACATATTCGTATGTGTCTTCCTATTTTGCACCATACTTGATTCAGCCCAGTGATCCACTGAGTGTTCCTGTTCATGTGTCTACACCAGTAGGCGATTCTATTGTGGTTGATCGAGTTCATCGGTCATGTATTGTAGTAATTGAGGGTCTCGAGACCCGTGCTGATTTATTACTCCTAAATATGGTGGACTTTGATATTATACTAGGCATGGACTGGCTATCTCCGTATCATGCTATTTTAGATTGCCATGCCAAGACCTGTGACTTTAGCCCTGCCGAATTCGCCTCGTATAGAGTGGAAAGGAATTTCAGGTCATACTAGCCGTAATGTTATTTCTTATGTTAAAGCTCGGCGTATGGTTGGAAAGGGATGCTTGGCTTATTTGGCCTATGTCCGTGATTCTAGTGCTGAGGTTCCTTCTATTGACTCTGTGCCAGTGGTTCGCGAATTTCCTGAAGTATTTCCTTCAGACTTGCCGGGTATGCCGCCCGATAGGGACATTGATTTTTGCATTGACTTGGCTCCAGGCACTCAGCCCATTTCCATTCCCCCATACCGTATGGCTCCGCCAGAGTTAAAAGAATTGAAGGAACAGTTGCAGGATTTACTTGAAAAGGGTTTCATTAGGCCCGGTGTTTCGCCGTGGGGTGCACCTGTATTATTTGTAAAGAAGAAAGATGGTTCGATGAGAATGTGAATTGACTATCGACAGTTAAACAAGGTGACTATCAAAAATAAATATCCACTTCCACGAATTGATGATTTATTTGACCAGCTTCAGGGTGCCAAGGTATTTTCAAAGATAGATTTGAGATCCGGCTATCATCAGCTGAAGATTAGGGCATCTGATGTCCCTAAGACAGCGTTCCGCACTCGGTATGGACATTATGAATTTCTGGTCATGTCTTTTGGGTTGACAAATGCTCCAGCGACTTTTATGGAATTAATGAATCGGGTGTTCCGGCCTTATTTAGACTTGTTTGTAATAGTCTTCATTGATGACATATTAATATATTCCCGCAGTCAGGAGGAGCATGCGCAACATCTCAGAGTGGCCTTACAGATTTTCAAAGTGTGAATTTTGGCTAAGTTCAGTTGCATTCCTAGGGCATATTGTGGCGGTAGCAGGTATTCAGGTTGATCCGAAGAAAATTGAGGCAGTCAAGAACTGGCCTAGACCGACATCAGCCACGGATATTCGGAGTTTCTTGGGGTTAGCGGGTTATTATCGCCGATTCGTAGAAGGATTTTCGTCTATTGCAACCCCACTGACCAGATTGACCCAGAAGGGTGTGCAATTTGAATGGTCCGATGAATGTGAGGCGAGCTTTCAAAAGCTCAAGACAACCTTGACCACAACACCGGTATTGGTTTTACCCACAGGTACGGGACCTTATACTGTTTATTGTGATGCTTCCCGTATTGGGCTTGGTGCGGTGTTAATGCAGGATGGCAAGGTTATTGCCTATGCTTCGAGGCAGTTGAAGATTCATGAGAAGAACTATCCAGTGCATGATCTAGAATTGGCGGCGATTATTCACGCATTGAAGATCCGGAGGCATTATTTGTATGGTGTAGCATGTGAAGTATACACCGATCATAAGAGTCTTCAGTATTTGTTTAAGCAGAAAGAGTTGAATATGAGGCAGAGAAGGTGGCTAGAGTTGCTAAAAGACTATGATGTTACTATTTTATATCACCTAGGTAAGGCCAATGTGGTGGCCGATGCATTGAGTAGAAAGTATGCCAACATGGGTAGTCTTGCATATATTCCGGTCAGTCAGAGACCATTAGCTCTAGATGTTCAGGCCTTAGCCAACCGGTTCGTGAGATTAGACATTTCTGAGCCTAGCAGGGTGTTAGCCCGCACGGTCGCTCGTTCTTCTTTATTAGAGCGTATCCGTGAGAGGCAATTTGATGATCCTCATTTGCGTGAGTTGAGAGATACAGTACAGCGGGGAGGTGCCACACAGGTAAATCTAGATGATGATGGGGTATTGAAATTGCAGGGTCGAGTTTGTGTGCCCAATGTCGAAGGGATTCGAGAGTTAATCTTAGCGGAGGCCCACAGTTCGCGGTATTCTATTCACCCGGGCGCCGCGAAGATGTACCGGGACTTACGGCAGCACTATTGGTGGCGCAGGATGAAGAAAGATATCATTGCGTATGTTGCTCGGTGTCTAAATTGTCAGCAGGTGAAATATGAGCACAAGAGGCCTGATGGTGTATTCCAGAGGATTGAAATTCCCGAGTGGAAATGGGAGCGGATCACTATGGATTTCGTTACTGGACTTCCTTTGTCTAGAAGGAAATTTGATGATATTTGGGTCATTGTTGATAGGCTGACCAAGTCAGCACACTTTATTCCAGTATCTGTCTCCTACTCATCGGAGAGGTTAGCGGGGGTTTACATTAGGGAGATTGTTCGTCTCCATGGAGTGCCAGTATCTATTATCTCTGATCGGGGTACGCAGTTTACCTCGCGGTTCTGGAGAGCGGTCTAGCAAGAGTTAGGCACCCAGGTTCATCTGAGTACAACATTTCATCCTCAGACGGATGGCCAATCCGAGAGGACTATTCGGATTCTAGAGGACATGCTTCGAGCCTGTGTTATTGATTTCGGAGGCTCGTGGGACCAGTTTCTGCCATTAGCAGAGTTCGCCTACAATAACAGTTACCAATCTAGTATCTAGATGGCTCCGTATGAGGCGTTGTATGGTAGGCGATGTCGATCACCAGTTGGATGGTTTGAACCGGGAGAGGCTCGGTTGTTAGGTACGGACTTAGTTCAGGAGGCCTTGGATAAGGTCAAGACTATTCAGGAGAGATTGCGTTCAGCTCAGTCCAGGGCAGAAGACTTATGCGGATCGTAAGGTTCGAGATGTAGATTTCATGGTTGGTGAACGAGTATTGCTCCGAGTGTCGCCTATGAAGGGCGTGATGAGGTTCGGGAAGAAGGGCAAGCTCAGCCTTAGGTATATTGGTCCATTTGAGATTCTAGACAGAGTGGGAGGGGCGGCTTACGGATTAGCTTTGCCGCCTAGCTTATCAGCCGTGCATCTAGTTTTTCATGTATCTATGCTTCGGAGATACCACGGCGATCCCACACATGTGTTAGACTTCAGTACTATCCAATTGGACAATGATCTATCTTACGAGGAGGAGCCGGTAGCCATTCTATACCGGCAGGTTCGACAGTTGAGGTCGAAGAGTTATCCTTCCGTACGTGTTCAGTGGAGAGGTCAGCCTCCTGAGGCATCGACCTGGGAGTCCGAGTCTGATATGCGGAGCCGCTACCCACATTTGTTTCCTAACTCAGGTATTTCTTTCTTTTGTCCATTCGAGGACGAACGGTTGTTTTAGAGGTGGAGATTGTGACGACCCAAAGGGTCATCACTTGTTTTATTAATCATTTCGAGCTTTTGAGGTCTTGAAAACCTCATTTATAGTTGCCTCGATTTGCGTGCATAGTCCGGGCACAAAGCTGGAAGATATTTATGTTGAAATATGTGAAATATGTGAAAAAGTTGAAGAATTTTGATATTAATATTGATATGGTTGACTTTGGTCAATATTTTTGGTAAACGGACCCGGATCCGTGATTTGATGGTCTCAGAAAATCCGTAGAAAAATATGGAACTTGGGCGTATGCCCGGAATTGAAATCCGAGGTCTAGAACCCCGGTAAAATAATTTTTCTGTTAAATTGTTTTCTGAAAATGTTTAAGGAAAATGAAACTGAATTTTGATTCAAAAGTACTGGTATCGGGCTCGTATTTTGGTTCCGACGCCCGGTACAGGTCATATATATTGGTTAAGTGCTTCCTGTAAAGTTTGGTTGAAAACGGACGTCGTTTGACGTGTTTCGGCCTTAAATTGGAAAGTTTGAAAATTATGGAATTTTAAAGAATTCTTGAGTTTTAAGGCTCAATTCATTGATTTTGATGTTATTTTAGCGATTTGATCGCGCGAGCAAGTTCGTATGATATTTTTGAGTTAGTGTGCATATTTGGTTTGGAGTCCGGGAGGCTCGGGTAAAGATTTGATAGGCCGTAGGATCAATTTCTGAATTTATGCACTGGCAGATTTTCTGCAATTTTACACAGACATTTTACTCTACGCGATCGCGGCCTTGTACACGCGATCGCACTGCCTTGTTAAATTACTCAACGCGATCGCAGCCGTCTGCGCGCGATCGCGTAGCCTTCCGTTCTCCTTCAACGCGATCGCAACCCTTTTCACGCGATCGCGTAGTACAAATGAGCCACCCAGCGAAATTCTTCTACGCGATCGCAGCATTGTCCACGCGATCGCATAGTGTTGAATATTTGCCTTCCGCGATCGCGACCCAATTCACGCGATCGCGTAGAACAAATTCGCTGCCCAGTGAATTTAATCCCAAAACAGAACAGAAACGGGATAAAAATCCTATTTCTGTTCAACTCTCTTCTCCACAACTTCTTGGACGATTTTTGAGCGATTCTTCATCAAACTTCTTGGGTAAGTGATTCTTAACTCGTTTTCTTCATTTTTCCATCAATATTATTTGAATTCCTAAGCATAATTAGGTGTAAATGGGTAGAAAAATTGAGAATTGAGTATAGTAAGGGTTTTCAAAGAATTTGCGATCTAGACCTCGTTTTGGAGTCGAGCTTAAGAACAAATTGTATATTTGAACTCATGGAGGATTGGGTGAACTTATTTTGGTTCGAAACTTGAGTTTCGATTATGTGGGCCCGGGGTCGATTTTTACTATTCCGGGCATAATGTTGTAAAAATCATATTTAGCAATATGAACTAGTTTGTTAAGTAGAATTGATGATATGAAATCAATTGTGTATAGATACGGTTGGATTGGAGTCAAATTCGAAAGGAAAAGGCATTGCTACGGATTGAATCGTTCGTGAACTTTCGAGGTAAGTGTTTGTTCTATCCTAGTTTGTAGGAATATGAATTTAGTTATGAATAAATTGTTGAATAAGAATTATTGGTGTTATACCGGTAATGAAGGTAAATTGTTGAAATTATTATAAATTATTGGTTTAAAACCGGTAATTATAAATATTGTTGATATAGAGATTATTGGCTAAATGCCGGTAATATATATATTTTATGAATTGGGATCGTGTGGCGCGCCGACCACTTATATATATTTATGAATTGGAATCGTGTGGTACGCCGACCACAAAGTGACTTAAATCGTGGCATTGACCATAGTTGCCGGTAGCCTATTGACATATTTGGGAGCGGGTGGTATGCCTACCACAAGATATAATTATTGATATATTTGGGAGCGGGTGGTACGCCTACCACAAGATATGATTACTATGATATTTGGGAACGGGTGGTACGCATACCACAAGATATAATTATTGTGATAGTTGGGAGCGGGTGGTACGCCTACTACGAGACATGAAACGAGAGAGGAATTGAGATATGAAAGTAAGATTTATTCTGTTGATTAGATTATTCTGGATATTGTGAGTTATTGACTGTTATTTCAGAGCAGAGTATTTCCTTATAAATGTATTGTATATATATATATATCTATATTACAACTGTTCAGGTTTAAGTGGGTGACTGGCCTTAGCCTTGTCACTAGTTCGCTGGGATAAATCTGAAACCAAGGTTTTTCCAAAATTTCTATGAGAAAGTAATCCACCACCATAGCTTTTCTTTAAATTAAAGATAGATGGCTGTACAAAATATAATCCTACTACAAAATATAATCCTACTAAATGTGGTACTCGGGGTTGTTTTAGAGACTCCTCTATAAATTGGATTCTAAGATTTTCCAGTATGGTTTCAGATGGTTCTAGTCTATACACTAAATTACTTTCTTTTTTAATGGGACTTAAACTAGCTTTAAAATATAATTTGACTCCTTTAATTATTGAGAGAGATGCAAGTATGATTCTGGATTTGCTTAATACACCTATGCCAAAATATATTAATATAATTACTGATTGCAAGTTCTTACTCAAGAAACTGCATGATCTGAAGATAGAGACAATCTACATAGAACAAAATAGTGTGGCAGATTGTTTAGCAAAATATGGAGCAACCCAGGTGGAGGCGACTACTGTAATTTTTTGAAGACCTCCAAGTTTTGTCCTATCTTCTTATCAGCATGATCAGACAAGGATGCTCAGTGCTGAGCAAAAGGTTATGTAAATCAACGGATATGTCAAGTAGTAGTAATAGTATTAGTAGCAATAGTTTAGTTAATATGTGTGATATAGTAGCTCCTAATCAGATGCAATTTATACATCCAACATCAACTCTTATGTAAATTTTATTATCTATATATTATGCTTATCCTTCTTATAAAAAAATCTGAGTTTAACCTATTGTCTCTTGCTTGAGCCAAAAACAAGAAAGCGAATGAAAGAAGAACGGAGAGAGTATATATATGTCTTCACCAAATCGAGGTAAAGTGTACGACGGTCGTGGGAAGTTTGGGACACCGTTCTTTAAATGGAAAAATTATTCTATTATCATGGTTAACCAGCATTTGTAACAAGCCATGTCACAAAACGTTGATGTTTTATGTGAGCTTTTTTCACATACCATTTGACACCTCTTTTCTAGTGTGACTGCAATATGCTCAATGATGACCTCTCACTATACTTTATTTTATTTTATTAAAGTTGAATATTTAAAATAGACAATCATAAAGAGCATCTGACCTCTTTTCCTTTTGTTTACTTCGACATAATTTACACTCTTACTCATACGGCCTTAGCTGAAATAGCTTCTTAATTCTTCTTTCAACAACGAACCCGTAGTAACATGAATAGGAGTTATTCAAAGACAAGTTGATTCAAAAAAATTAGTCATTGGAATTCCTTCATACTACTAAATACGTGAAACACATTAATGTTGCACTATACAATAAAGTGTGAAGCGTCTCACTTTGATAAAAGCATTTTAAACAAGAAAAGCAACAAAAAGAAGAGTAAAGTAAGTACCTAGGAAGAGTACTGCTTTTAGCCTCTCACACTTTGTTCCCAAAAAGAACCTCAGATATTATCCATATTGGGAAATGAATAAAGAAAACAGAATATATACATTACTTCTTTTTAACTCCAATTTTTCCGACTCCATGCAAAAACTCATGGATGCATGCTCAATTTAAATTTTCCTCTTTCCCCACTTTAACTTAGTTCTTATATATATACCTACCTTAAGGTAGAAACAGAAAAAATAGAAAAAGGCAAAAACAAAGAGAAAAAAAAAAGTGATGATGTCTCCATTTTATTTAATATTTTTAATCTCAAACTCAATCTTCCTTTTGTCTTTATTTTCAATTACAATTCATGCTCATCCTTGTAGTGATCACTTCTGGTCTGAAGCCCTTAGCAGAAATCTAACATTATGCAAGAGATACGAACATAGCAATGGAGTTGAGTTTGCATGGAATCTCAAGAACAACACTCGAATCCTCCAGGTTCAACTAAACTCATTACTTTCATCTCGATCATAAGCACGCGCACACCAAAGAAAAAATAAATTATGCTTGTGATTATATATTTAGAATAAATTCATTGTATACGCACACTAACATTGTGTAATTGAACTCCTTTTGCTGGAAATTAGTTAGATTGCAAGTATGGATACATAGATTTGTTGAATAGTAGTTCAAGTGGTGCTTTGGCGTCTCTTGTAGAAATGCAGAGTAAGACTGTAAACTATAAACTCTTGTGGTCCGGCTCTTCCTCGAACCCCGCGCATAGCGCGAGCTTGGTACGCCCGGCTGCCCTAGTAATAAAATGGATTAAAAAGTCGTGTTTGGCTGCTGTTCAAATCTCAAATGTGATATTTTCCTTCTTTTGTTAATTCCCTTGTTAGAAATCCTTCTGCCACTGCTGACTAACTATAAATTCTGAATTCCCCGATGATCCAGGTAATGGTTGGAGCTGCATTACAAAGTGAAACAGGGTGGCTAGCCTGGGGTTTGAACTTTGGACCAGAACCAAGAATGGTGGGGACTCAAGCTCTTATTGGTATAAAGCAGAAAAATGGTTCATTTCTTGGTGACAAGTACAATGTCACAAAAAATATCAAAATAAAGTGCAAGTTGTTACCTTCTCCTATTGATTTGAATGTAAGCAAATTGAGGTTTAGTTCTCTGGATCTTCAGCATCACATAATAGAAGCCACTATACATCTTCCTCAATCAGTTGATGTTTCAAGAATTAATCATGTTTGGCAAGTTGGAAAAGTTGCAGCAGGAATGGAACCCAAGATTCATGATAAAACTCTCCATAACTATGATGGCGCAGAGACCATTGATTTGGAGACTGGCAAATCTCTAAGTATTAGAGCTGCTAAACGTCATCATGCAAGAACTGTAAGCCTAATTAACTTTGGATCATTCGCCTTAATTACTCTACTCTCTTTTCTCTTGGTTATGATGTCTGTATTTATCCATATTTAATTTATGTACTGACTGTTTAAATCTGCATTATCTTAAACTTGCTTTACCAGGTTATCTACCTTATTTTCTGTATTACTAATCCCACTTATTATGGATGGTTACGTGTAGTTGTCTTTCTTCATAGCATGCATGCATGCAGCCTTGAAACTTTTGGATAGAAGGAGCAAACCGATGACCAGTCAGGCGTCGTTTGGTTGGTATATAATTCTAGGGGAATTAATTTTTCCCATGGTTATTGAACTTTTGTGTTTGTTGCCCAAATTTTTTTTAGTTAGGTAAAAATTATTTAACTTTGTGTTCATTACACACACGTTACTTTTCTTTACTTTGTTACACAAAAACTATTTTACTTGACTCCATTTATCGCAAAAGTCGCATTTTCACTTGAAAAATCTATTATGCCCTTGAAATTATATAAACATTCATATTTATGTAATACCCTCTATATATATACTATATAATATATTTTTACATATGTATTTTATATATTATTTTATTTATTATTTTTATAATTTATATTTTAGACAAGGTGTCTTGAGCCGAGGGTCTCCTGGAAACAGCCTCTCTGCCCCCCGGGTAGGGGTAAGGCTTGCGTACATATTACCCTCCCCAGACCCCACTTGTGGGATTATACTGGGTTGTTGTTGTTGTTGATATTTTAGACAAGGTGAGTAGCTCGGGGGGGAAGCACCCGCCACTTCCAACCAAGAGGTTGTGAGTTGAGTCACCCCAAGAGCAAGGTGGGGAGTTCTTGGAGGGAAGGATGCTTGGGGTCTAGTGGAAACAACCTTTGTACCCTAGGGTAGATGTAAGGTATGCGTACACATTACCTTTCTCAGACACGCTAGTGGAATTATACCGGGTTGTTGTTGTTGTATTCGAATATTTAATTTTTTCTTAACGTTAATTTTCAAGATATATTAGCAGCGTTATAAAACAACTTTTTCATCAATTCTTTTTTTTTGAATTTAATTGACCAGCCAAAGTTTGTCGGTAATTTACGACAAACTTTTGTTGTATGCCTTCCCGATCTTTAAAATACTGATCGCACATTAATGGTCGCATTTTGGACGGTCATTGGCCATTGCCGACCAACTTTGGTCGATTTTTTTGGATGGGTTTTTCGAATTCCTAGTAGTGTAATATCGCAAATAACCAAATTGCCCAAGTAAATTCCTAGCAAAATTCGCATGTACAGTTACCTAGGAATTTTCCATAAGATTAACATATGATTTATTTATTATTTTCTTTGTTTGATTACCTAAGAGTTTTCTCACAGAAATGTACTTGCCGATTTATTTGTCTAATGATATATATTAAAGTTATTGACATATTTAATAACACTACTAATATATCTTGAAAATTAAAGTTAAAAAAAAAGTAGATATACGAATATATTATACAAATAATAAATAAAATAATAATAAGCTATTTTATTTATAAATAAAATACATAGGTAAAAATATATTATATAGAAGGTATTACATAAATATGAAGGTTTATATAATATCAAGGGCTTAATAGACTTTTTCAAATAAAAATGTGACTTTTGTGATAACTAGGGCAAAGTAAAATAATTTTTGTATAACAAAAGAAAGAAAAGTGACTTTTGTGTAATGAACACAAAGTTTAATGATTTTTACACAACAAGAAAAAGAAAAGTGACTTTTGGGTAACAAACCCAAAAGTGCAATGACCATGGATAAAATTAACTCAATCCTGAGATCAGAATTATAACTCAGATTATAAACTCACCTTCTTATATGTGATAATCCCATGATCAGCGGCGAGAGTAGAATTTTCACCATGGGGATTCCAAAAATAAAAAAAAAAAGAAAAAGAAAAAACACAAAAAAGCTAAGGGGGTTCATCATTTAATATATGTGTATGAAAGAATATTGACCTTATATAAACAATATAATTTCTGGGTGAAGGGAATTCGGTTGAATCCACCTTCGCCCACCTAGCTCAACTCCTTATAAACTTTATCATGCATTTAGTTAATATCCACAACCAAACACTGAAATATACTGATAACCCCATAATTGCTGTAACCAAACGCCCCCTAACGAGTGCATATAGAAAGTACTTTAATTTACCAAAGACCCCATACTAGACTACATTTTGTTAGTGGTATAACAGATTGATGTTACATTGTTCAAAGACGGCTTTCAAGCCCTTTTATCAATAGATGAAAAAAATCCTTTATAAGATTTGATATTTCCATAATATGATTTTTTTTTCTCAGCTACGTACTCATACTTTAATATAACTAACCTAATTTGGAATTAAGGCATATATATTTAATTGATTTATTTAATCTTACTTAGACCAATAATTTACTTAGACAATTATTATTTACTTGTATTTTCTTGTATACAAATCATAGTTTCTATTTATTTCGGAAGCATTAACACATAGGTATCTAAAATCCAAATTTTGTAATGGGTCACTCCTGTATATATAATACATAGGGGAAAAATTTTAAAAATAGTCAGATTTATAAATGGTCATTCAAAAATAGCCCAATTTTATAAGTAATCGAAATTTGGCCACTTTTTATATAAATATAAATCTGAGCAAAAACATTGTTCAAAACCCGAAAAATACGCCAGTATATTATACTGGAGTTCCAACATAAGTATACTTGAATCCAATATATTACACTGAAGTTTCAGTAAAGTATGCTAGAACTCTAGCATAATATGATGGAGCCCAGCATAAATACACTAGAACTCCAGCATAATATACTGGAGTTCCAGCAAGTATATTGGTCCAGTATAATATACTGGAGCCAGCAAAGTACACTGGTCCAGCATAATATGCTGGAGTTTAAACACAAGCGGACCGAACTCCAATATATTATGCTGGACCGGTCTCTATTGCAGCAAAATATTGGCTATTTTTCATTGGCTTAGTAAACGTTGATTACTTTTGATTGACCTGTCCGAAAACTGGCTATACCGTGCTATTTTTACACTATATAGTGATTATACACGGTTATTTTTTGGGGTTAATTATTTTTGTGTATGCAGGCTCATGGAATACTTAACATAATTGGTTGGGGTGTAATCCTGCCAATTGGGGTGATAATAGCGAGGTACTTCAAAAAGGGACCAATACAATGGAATAAACATGATCAATGGAAACATGCTCATAAGACATGTCAAGCATTTGGTTATATTATTGGGGCAACTGGATGGGGTCTTGGACTCTGGCTTGGAATTTCTTCCAAATATTACTCTTTTCCCAAACATGGAGCTTTTGGCATCTTCATCTTCGTATTTGCCACCCTACAAGTAAAACTCTATCCTCTTCACCAACTTATTGAATAATTTTTTTAAAATTACTTTTGAATATAAAAATATTTAGTTTGAAATCGTCTTCAAATAATTTGGTAGATGAAAATAATTTAATTTTTATTTTTAAATTGCTTTAAGATAGTATGGGTAAATATGAAAATCTTGTAAACGTAGATACTTCTTTTTGTTGGTGTATTATTTAAAAATTAATTTTATTTTCTATATGGAAACATCTATTTGAATAAACAAAATTAATAATTTTCCAAAATAAGAAAAAGATTGGAAATGAGCATTTGCACCGTACAAATAATCTACTTAACACATGTATAATCCATTTAAAGGAGAGTTGTGACTAGAGGAATGTGGAGTCCGCGTATATTTTGCATTTAAAAAATGCAAACATGAATTTTTTGTGAAATGACATATATACCCTTGATCAACCATCTTTCCTTTTCTATATAATAGAAAAATGTACTCTATTATCAATCTATCACTTAATCATGATAAATTAATGAGTATATTATGTGTGAACATTATATGCAGGTTGATATTTTTCTCTTCATTGCACCGATCCATCAGTTTAAAATTACTATTTCTTCATGCCCTTTGACATGATTCACTCGTATAAGTGGCAAGATTATATTGATGTCTAATCAAAATCAACAAGATTAACATAGGATTTGAAGAGGATAATTTTTAGATTTTCACTCTCTAATAAAGTCATTACTCTAATTATATATGAATATGGATAATTATAAAATTCTTTTACAAGAACGAGAGTATATTAAAGTTAAATAGTTCTAATAAAATTGTGCATATAATATTCAATTCCATTAATCTTATGTGTGTATATATATAATGATTTCTCATGGCTTTTTTTGCATATTTTTATTTTTTTGAATTCTCTTGATAAAAAATCCTACTACCGCTACTTGTCAAATATCTAATTAATTATTTGGTTAATTTTTAAATACAGACGCTGGCACTGAGATTAAAACCCAAGAAGGACGATGAACTTCACATATACTGGAGTATATACCATCATTCTCTAGGGTATGCATTACTCGCAGTAATTTGTGTCAACATATTCAAAGGGATAAAAATAATGCAAGAAGACAACAAGTGGAGACCTGTCTACATTGCAGTTATTGCCTCTCTTACTTTCATCTTCTTAGTCTTCGAAATCATCAATTGGCTCCAATTCAAAGTTGAACAAAAGATGGAGAAAAAAGACGATATTCGCCGACAAAAATGAAAATTGACACACAAGGAAATTCTACTACTTCATGACTGCTACTTAATCCTCATGCATATCTTTTTGTACTTTTACTTTGGTCAGTTTGTGTACATCTCAATTGTTCTACCCCAAACACTTATTATTCTCTATCAACATAAGTGTCAAATAACTTTATATGTTATGTTTGAACTACAAAGTTTCTTGCTTTTTTAGGGCCGAGGGGGTTGATTACCTAAAATTTATTCCACTATTAAGGTTTTCTATTTGTTCAATCACAATAGTTAAGTTTTTCTTTTTTATTACATTTTTCTTTATATTTGTGTAGATATAATATATTTGAGGAATTAGTTTAAGTAGATTTAAATGGTCTTGCTTTTAGCGTTCCTACTTGTTTAATTAGGTTCAATTATTACCATTTAAAAACATATATAGGGGGGGGGGGAATTTGGGGGTGGGGTTGCCGTTTGATTTTTTTTATCCATATCTATATCTACCTATATATATCTATATCCATCTTTATTTATATTTATATTATTATAAAAATATGAATACAATGTTGGTTTACAAAAATAACCCTTTTAATATTAAGCATAATAACTCAAATAAAAGGATATAATCGGAATTCTAGACATTAACCTTGTAATTCTATTAGTTTTAGTACATAATACTACACGTTAGGAATCCTACATGATTACCTTTAGCAATCCTTTTAGAATAATTACTTTTGGGCATAGACATATAATACTACATGTTAGCATGTAAACCTAATAGGGCATAGACATATATCACATGGCCCTGCTAGAGTTGAAAGAGTTGAAGGAGCAGTTGCAAGATTTGCTTGATAAGGGCCTTATTAGACCTAGTGTCTTGCCTTGGGTTGCGCCCATGTTGTTTGTAAAGAAGAAGGATCGATAAATGAGGATGTGCATGGATTATCGGCAGTTGGACAAAATCACCATCAAGAACAAGTATCCATTATCAAGGAATGACGACTTATTTGACCAGCTTCAAGATTCCAAGGTGTTTTTGAAGATCGATTTGAGATATGGCTACCATCAATTGAGGATTTGGGCATCCGATGTCCCTAAGATAGTTTTTCAGAGTCAGTATATGCATTTTTTTCTAGTAATGTCAATTGGAATGATAAATGTCCCAACACCATTCATGGATTTGATGAATCGGGTGTTCAAACCCTATCTAGATTCCTTTGTGATTGTTATTATTAATGATATCTTGATCTACTCCCGCAGTGGAGAGGAGCATGAGAAACATTTTGGGATTGTTCTTCAGACTCCGAGAGACATCCAGTTATATGCTAAGTTTTTGAAATGTGAGTTTGGTTGAGTTTAGTTGCTTTCCTGGTCACTTTGTATTAGTAGAGGGTATTCAGGTGGATCCTAAGAAGATTGAGGAAGTCAAGAACTGACCTAGACCTACTTCAGCCATAGAGATCCGTAGTTTCTTAGGATTGGCAAGTTATTATCATCGATTTGTGGAGGGGTTCTCATCTATAGCAGCACCATTGACTAGGTTGACCTAGAAGGGTGACCCGTTCAGGTCAGTCGAGTGTGAGGCAAGATTTTAGAAGCTCAAGACAACTTTGACTACGACGCCGGTGTTGGTGTTGCCCACAAGTTCAAGGCCTTATATGATATATTGTGACGCATCTCGTATTGGACTTGGTGTGGTATTGATGCAGGTGGCAATGTTATTGTATATACTTCACAACAACTAAAGGTTCATGAGAAGAATTGTCATGTTCATGACTTGGAGCTGGAAGTCACTGTTCACGCACTGAAGATATGTAGGCTCTATATATATGGCATGTTGTGTGAGGTGATCACGGATCATAATAGTTAGCAGTATTTATTTAAGCAGACGGACCTTAATTTGAGGAAAAAGAGGTGGTTGGAGCTATTGAAAAACTATGATATTACCATCTTGTATCATTACGGGAAGGCCAATGTGGTGGCCGGCGCTTTGAGTAGGAAGTCAGCTAGTATGGGAAATATTGCGTACATTCCAGTCGGTGATAGACCGCTTGCATTAGATGTTCAAGCCTTAGCCAATTAGTTCGTAAGGTTGGATATTTCTAAGCCTAGCCGTGTTTCGAGCATCATAGTCTTGGCAATTGCGATGGTTCTATCGCAATTGAGAAGCTCTAGGCCAGTAACGAGTCTTAAAAAATCAAGGTAAAGATATCCTGCATATAAGATTTCAAACTCGCTTAAATCTGTGTAAGCAATAACCCGACAATTGGCTTCAGCGTTTTTCAACAAAACTCTTCCAAAATTATTTATTTCAAAAACTCTTACCAGTCTACAAGGCTCTTAAATTTTCTAAACTAGCATCTTCTTTCCTGAAACAGTTTTCAACTTTATGCCTGAATTTTTATTCATCTCATGAAACTAAATTTCAAAACAGGCTTTAACTCATTCTTACTTTCAAAATCTTTTAACTTTCGAAACTCTTCTTTACAACTCTAATGTTCACTTGAACAATTCTGCTAATTTTTCAAAGTTATCTCTGAACTTCTGCAATTTTCAATCTGCTGTTTCAAACTCTTCTGCAATAGGTTCTTAATCAATAACCTGTTTAAAATACCTCAATTTCTGACGATTGGATCCGGGTTGCCTAATGCAGACTTTTTATCGAACTCTATGTGTAAAACTATTTCGTCAGCCGTTTAATTTTAATTTTAAGACCAATTCAGTATGTGCAAGACATTCTAAACTAAGTGCTAGCTGATTTACGGGGTTTTTTTCTGTGAGCCTTGCATACTTATTTGTTAATCCCCTCTACTTGTCATGTATTTTGTTTGAAGTCCTAAACACCCCGGGACTGATAGGTTGGGACGGGTATTAGCATGCAATATGTAAACGAGACTAATCGCGCTTAAATACCTTAACGGGTGGAAAGGATAGAATATGGAGATGATGATAATGGCGCGCTAATATCTCGTGCGGGAATAACTTGCTGGATATTGCACCGACGTGATCCATATTATATTTAAACCTAGGAACCTTTCTGTCACGACCCCAAATCCGGTCGTGATGGCGCCCAGCACATTGCTAAGCCAGCCTGACCAATCAATATTAACAATGGAGCTAGAAACTCTCTGTAACCCATTTAAGCATTTCAAAATATGAAACAATAGTAATACTTATACCAACAACGGGGAAACCAAGTCCCAAAATATACTAACTCCCATAGACCGAAGGGTCAAGAGTCATGAGCCTCTAAAGAACATAAGTGTAATAAAGTTTATAACAACTCAGTACGGAAAGGAAAGACAACAAGATAAGAAATGACAGCTAGAAGGGGAGTCAGGTCCTGCGGACGCTGCAACTACCTCGACTATCCCGCACAATGCCTCCAAGTAGCTACCGAATCAAGTCTGCTGAGAGGTACCTGGATCTGCACACAAGGTGCAGGGAGTAAAATGAGTACTGCCAGACTCAGTGGTAATAAACAAGGGTAAGACAACGCAGATAAGAAATCCGCAATAAAGCACTATGTAAAGCTATAATCGGCTACCCTGTCATAGAATCAATCTTCACTGTACCTGTTCCAACAAATACCAATAAATAGCATAACACCTAGCAGATGTAGCTAAATGCAATGCAATGCATGATATGACCGCTACGGCGCGTAGCCCGACTCCAATTTTGGGTACCCGTGCTCACTGTGGGGGTTCAGACTCCAGAGGGGCTCCTACAGCCCAAGCACATCTCATAGAGATATTCTCGCGGCGTGCAGTCCGATCCAACATATATCCTGCTGCGGCGTGCAGCCCGATCCACTACTAGTCAGCTAATATGCAGATACAGCCTCGCAGGCTCAAAAGTAGTTTTTGAAAACTCTTTTATCATTTTTCAGTTGGAAAACAGTAATATCAAGTTCCGGAGATTGGAATTAGCATAATAACAGAAATAGCTGCGGACTAGTAGTAAACTAGCATGTCTATATGATAAAACAATGATAACGATCCTCGCGGGATCCAATAACTGGCTCACGGCCCACAAGTATACTCAACCGCCCAAGAAGGGGGTTCAACGGCTCGAGAATAGCCAATAATAAAGTATCAACAGGTCGGACTAATATATAGTCTCCAGTTCATGATCGACCCCGCACTCTCAAGAGTGTGCGTGTCTCGCCGCTATACAGCGTCACAAAGTGGTATACCGGGGTTTCGAACCCGCCGGTCATCACCCACATCTATTACTCACCTCAATACGGCGCGACGACTACTCCGCAATGCCCTTGCCACGAGAATCAAGCTCCGCACGCGTAGAATCCGATCAAATACAGTAGAAACACAACAAATTAGGCCAATGGGACGACACCCAATCAATACAACTCAATTTACATCAAAATTCCCAAAGTTGTCAAAACCCGACTTTTGGTACACTTGTCGAAAAATTACAAAAGTCACATATTCGGAATCCTCATCTCGATACGAGTCTAAGCATATCAATTTTACCAAATTCGGACTCCATTTGGCCATTCAAAACCTTGATTTTCTAAAGTTCAAGCCTAGGGTTAAATCCTCCATAAATTACCCCAAATTCCTCCATTTTCATGATATAATTGCATAATATTGCCAATACTAATCATAGTTTAAGTCCATAGTTGATTACCTGATGATTTCCCTTGAATTTCTCTTCAAAATCGCCCAAATCGCCTCTAAAGCCGAGACCCAAATGTGTGAAATGTTCGGAAATTTTTCTAACTTCTGATACACTTAACTTACAGCGATTTTCGCTTCTGCGGAAGAATTTCCGCTCCTACGAGTCCGTATCCGCGACCAAAGGGTCGCTTCAGCGGTTCCAGGCCTAGCCGGCCAATTCCGCTTCTGCGATATACGGACCGCCTGTGCGCGTCCGCTTCCGCGATTGATCCTCCGCTTCTGCGAAAACTCCCGCTTCTGCGCACCAGAGTCCGCTCCTGCGGACTCGCCCAGGCGGTCAATAATCCGCTTCTGCGGACCTTCCCATTTTCCATCTAGTCCGCTTCTGCGATCACTGGCTCGCACCAGCGATGCCGCTTCAGCGGAAAGGAGTCCGCTTCTGCGGTGTCAAGCGCTCCTGCGCTCCTCAGTCCGCTCCTGCGGACTCGCCTCCGCGCCCAGCTTTCCGCAGGGGCGAAAATGACAGAACCAGAACTCTTCAACCTGAAATTTCCATGATTTTCTTCCGTTTAACCATCCGAAAACACCCCGAGGCCCCCGGGACCTCATCCAAACACACCAACACATCTTAACACCTTATTCGAACTTGCTCCAATCCTCAAAACACGTCTAATAACACCAAAACCCATAATTCACATCAAATTCAAGCCTAAATTCCTTAAAACATTCCGAATTACACATTCAATCAAAAACCCGACCAAACAACGTCCGAATGACCTGAAACTTTGCAGGCACATCCAAAATCACCTAACGAAGCTACTGCAACTGTCAGAATTCCATTCCGACCCCCGGATCAAAATCTCGCCTACCGTTCGGATTTCGCCAAAATTCAACCTTAGCCAATTCAAGCCTATTTCTACACCGGGCCTCCAAATTCAATTCCGATCGCTCCCCTAAGTCACAAATCACCTTCTGGAACTAACCGAATCATCAGAGTCCGATTTCGAGCCCTCTAACTAAATAGTCAAACTCCGGGTTGACTTTCCTTATTCAAGTCTCCTTCAAAAAGGCTATATGCCTCATTTTCAATCCAATTCACTCCTAACTCACCTGATAGACTCTAACACTGATATAAAATCATAAAACATGTATTTACAACATAACGGGGTGGTAATTCTCGTGACGACGGGCCGGGTCGTCACATTCTCCCCCTCTTAAGCAAACGCTCGTCCTCGAGCGGGTCAAGAAACATACCCGAAGTCTCAAACAAGTGAGGATATCTGCTCCGCATCTCCCGCTCGGTCTCCCAAGTGGCCTCCTCCACGGGTCGACCTCTCCACTAAACCTTAACTGATGCAATCTCCTTGGACCTCAATTTTCTCACCTGACGTCCCAAAATGGCAATAGGCTCCACATCATAGGATAGATCACCATCAAGCTGAATGGTGCCGAAATCTAATACATGAGACGGATCTCCAATGTACTTCCGGAGCATAGACACATGGAATACTCTGGATGAACGCTGGATAAGCTGGGCGGCAATGCCAACTCATATGCCACCTCTCCAACTCTCCTAAGTATCTCAAAAGGACCAATGTACCTGGGACTCAACTTTCCTTTCTTCCCAAACCTCATGACACCCTTCATAGGTGAAACCTTCAACAATACTCTGTCACCAACCATGAAAGACAACTCTCGAACTCTACGGTCCGCATAACTCTTCTGGCGAGACTGTGCTGTACGAAGCCTCTCCTGGATCAACTTTGCTCTATCCAAAGCATCCCGGACTAACTCAGTCCCTATCAATCTAACCTCACCAGGCTCAAACCATCCCACGGGGGATCGACACCGCCTGCCATACAATGCCTCATACGGGGCCATCTGAATACTCGACTGATAACTATTGTTGTCGGCAAACTCAGCAAGTGGTAGGAACTCATCCCACGAACCACCAAAATCAATCACACAAGCTCGCAACATATCCTCCAAGATCTGAATAGTGCGCTCAGACTGCCCGTCTGTCTGGGGGTGAAATGTTGTACTCAACTCAACCCGCGTACCCATCTCTCGCTGAAATGCTCTCCAAAACTGAGAAGTGAACTGAGTACCCCTGTCGGATATGATAGACACCGGAACTCCATGCAACCGAACAATCTCTCGAATAAAGATCGCTGCCAACCGCTCCGATGAGTAGGTAGTACTAACTGGAATGAAGTGAGCTGACTTGGTCAGCCTATCCACAATCACCCAAACAGAATCAAACTTCCTCGCTGTCCGAGGGAGTCCAGTAACAAAGTCCATAGTGATCCTCTCCCATTTCCACTCAGGAATAACAATGCGCTGAAATACACCACCGGGCCTCTGATGCTCGTACTTAACCTGCTGACAGTTGAGGCACCGTGCTACATGTCTGACAATGTCCATTTTCATCTTTCTCTACCAATAGTGCTGTTTCAAATCTTGATACATCTTCGCGGCTCCCGGATGGATAGAATACCGCGAGCTATGGGCCTCTTCCAGAATCAACTCACGAAGGCCATCAACATTGGGCACACATATCCGGCCCCGCATCCTCAATACGCCGTCACTATCAATGGTGACATCTCTAGCATCATCATGCTGAACTCTGTCCCTCAGGACAGCCAAATGTGGATCATCATACTGGCGCTCACGAATACGATCATATAGAGATGACCGAGATACAACACAAGCCAATACCCTGCTGGGCTCCGAAATATCTAACCTCACTAGCCGATTGGCTAGCACCTGAACATCATAAGCAAATGGCCTCTCCTCGGCTGGAATATATGCCAAGCTCCCATACTGGCCGCCTTCCGGCTCAAAGCATCAGCCACCACATTGGCCTTTCCCGGATGATATAAAATAGTGATGTCATAATCCTTAAGCAACTTAAGCCATCTCCGCTGTCTCAAATTAAGGTCTTTCTGTTTGAACAAGTGCTGGAGACTACGATGGTCGGTATACACCTCACAAGACACACCGTACAAATAGTGCCTCCAAATCTTCAATGCATGAACAATGGCGCTAGCTCCAAGTCATGAACATGATAGTTCTTCTCATGCGGCTTCAACTGCCGAGAAGCATAAGCAATTACCTTACCTTCCTGCATCAACACACAACCTATCCCCACTCTCGAGGCATCACAATAAACGGTATATGAACCTGAAGCTGATGGCAATACTAACACTGGAGCTGTGGTCAAAGCTGTCTTGAGCTTCCGAAAGCTCTCCTCGCACTCATCCGACCACACGAATGGTGCACCCTTCTGGGTCAATTTAGTCAATGAAGAAGCAATGGATGAAAATCCCTGAACAAACCGGCGATAATACCCCGCCAAGCCAAGAAAACTCCCGATCTCTGTAGCTGAGGACGGTCTAGGCCAACTCTGCACCGCCTCTATCTTTTTCTGATCAACCTGAATACCATCACGAGACACCACATGTCCCATAAATGCTACGGACTCGAGCCAAAACTCGCACTTGGAGAATTTAGCATATAGCTTCTCCTCCCTCAATCTCTGCAACACAATACTCAAATGCTGAGCATGCTCCTCCTGACTACGGGAGTAGACTAGAATGTCATCAATGAACACAATCACAAATAAATCCAAATAAGGCCCGAACACACTGTTCATCAGATGCATAAATGCTGCTGGGGCGTTGGTCAGCCCAAACGACATCAGAAGAAACTCATAATGACCATATCGGGTCCTGAATGCAGTCTTCATAATATCCAAGTCCTTGATCTTCAGCTGGTGATAGCCTGAACGAAGATCGATCTTAGAAAACACCCTCGCACCCTGTAACTGATCAAACAAATCATCTACGCGCGGTAGAGGGTACTTGTTCTTCACTGTCACTTTGTTCAATTGCCTATAATCAATATACATTCGCATGGAACCATCTTTCTTTTTAACAAATAATACCGGCGCACCCCACGGAGACACACTAGGGCGGATGAAACCCTTATCCAGAAGCTCTTGAAGCTGCTCTTTCAGTTCTTTCAACTCAGCTGGTGCCATCCGATAAGGAGGAATGGATATGGGCCGAGTGCCCGGCACCAAGTCAATGCCAAAATCAATATCCCTGTCCGGCGGCATGCCCGGCAAGTCTGAGGGGAATACATCTGGGAAATCCCTCACAACAGGTACAGAATCAATGCTAGGAGACTCAGCTCCCACCTCTCGCACAAAAGCTAAGTACGATAAACACCCTTTTTTAACCATCTTCTGAGCATTTAGGAACGAAATAACACGGCTAGGGACGAAATCGGTCGAACCCCGCCACTCAATCTGAGAAATACCAGGAATGGCCAACGTAACTGTCTTAGCATGACAGTCCAATATAGCATGGTACGGAGACAACCAGTCCATACCCAATATAACATCAAAGTCCACCATCCCCAACAATAACAAATGTGCCTGGGTCTCCAGACCCCCAATAGATATAACACAGGATCTATAGACATGATCCACAACAATCGTATCACCCACGGGGGTGGATACATGAACAAGTAAATCAAGACTACCACGAGTCGCACCCAAGTGATGTGCAAAATAAGAGGACACGTAAGAATATGTGGACCCTGGATCAAATAGAACAGAGGCATCTCTGTGACAGACAGAAATGATACCTGTAATCACAGCATCGGAGGCAACTGCATCACGCCTGTCAGGAAGTGCGTAGAATCGCGCCTGGCTTCTACATTCACATTTCATGCATCAGGCGCCCACCTGGATAACAAGGGAATATTTGTCACGACCCCAAATCCGGCCGTGATGGCGCCCAGCACATTGCTAAGCCAGCCTGACCAATCAATATCAACAACGAAGCTTGAAGCTCTCTTTAACCCATTTAAGCATTTCAAAAATATGAAACAATAGTAATACTTATACCAACAGCGGGGAGACCAAGTCCCAAAATATACTAACTCCCATAGACCGAAGGGTCGAGAGTCATGAGCCTCTAAAGAACATAAGTGTAATAAAGTTTATAACAACTCAATGCGGAAAGGAAAGACAACAAGATAAGAAATGACAACTAGAAGGGGAGTCAGGTCCTGCGGACGCTGCAGCTACCTCGACTGTCCCGCACAATACCTCCAAGTAGCTACCGAATCAAGTCCGTCGAGAGGTACTCGGATCCGCACACAAGTGCGAGTGAGTAAAACGAGTATCGCCGGACTCAGTGGTAATAAACAAGGGTAAGACAAACGCAGATAAGAAATCCGCAATAAAGCACTATGTAAAGCTATAATCGACTACCCTGTCACAGAATCAATATTCACCGTACCTGTACCAACAATTACCAATAAATAGCATAACGACTAGCAGATGTAGCTAAATGCAATGCAATGCACGATATGACCGCTACGGCGCATAGCCCGACTCCAATTTTGGGTACCCGTGCTCACTGTGGGGGTTCAGACTCAGAGGGGCTCCTACAGCCCAAGCACATCTCATAGAGATATTCTCGCGGCGTGCAGTCCGATCCAACATATATCTCGCTGCCGCGTGCAGCCCGATCCACTACTAGTCAGCTAATATGCAGATACAGCCTCGCATGCTCAAAAGTAGTTTTTGAAAAACTCTTTTATCATTTTTCAGTTGAAAACAGTAATATCAAGTTCCAGAGATTGGAAATAGCATAATAACAGAAATAGCCGCGGACTAGTAGTAAACTAGCATGTCTATATGATAAGACAATGATAACAATCCTCGCGGGATCCAATAATTGGCTCACGGCCCACAAGTATACTCAACCGCCCAAGAAGGGGTTCAACGGCTCGAGAATAGCCAATAATACAGTATCAACAGGTCGGACTAATATATAGTCTCCAGTTCATGATCGACCCCGCACTCTCAAAAGTGTGCGTGTCTCGCCGCTATACAGCATCACAAAGTGGTATACCGGGGTTTCGAACCCGCTGGTCATCACCCACATCTATTACTCACCTCAATACAGCGCGACGAAAGCTCATGCCCGCGACGCCTTATCTCCTCGAACCGGCATCCACGCACGTCAAAACTAGCACAAATCAGCACAAATATATCAAAATAGGCTAATGGAACATAACCCAATCGAAAGAACTCGAAAAATATCAAAAATCACGAAATTGGCAAAACCCGAGCCCCGGGCCCACATCTCGAAAAATTATGAAACTCACATTTTCGAATCCTCGTCTCTCCACGAGTCCGTACATACCAAGAACTCCCAATTCGGACCACAAATGGTCCTTCAAATCCCCATTTTAAGATTTTTGCTCAAAGCCCTAATTTTCTTGATTTCTTACCCAAATTCAGAGAATTAATGGAAGATGCTTTGATAAAATCATGTATTTAACTCATAAAACTTACCTCCAATGATTCCCCGTCGAAATCCCATCAATTCTCGTCCAAAAGCTCTCAAGAATGACCAAAAATGGTGGAAAAATGGGTTGATTTCGCGACTGGAATGTTTTAAAAACATTCTGCCCAGGCATATTACTCATCGCGATCGCGGAGAACAAAATTTGGCCCAAAATTTACCCTTCGCGATCGCGGGAAAGGCTTCGCGATCGCGGTGAACAAACTCCGGTTCCTCCGGACAGGCTTCAGTATAATAGCCATAACTCTTTGCACACAACTCCGAATGATGAATGGTTTGATCTTCTGGAAACTAGACACATAGGGCTATAACTTTCATTTGATGCTCATTTTCTGAATCCGTATACATTTCTAGATATAAGCTTCCCAATTTATACATGTGTATTAGAGATCCTTCTCGGACACCCTATAGTGTAACGTCCATAACTATTTACATAGATGTCCAAATCACTATTGCTTTATCTTTTTGAAAACTAGACACGATGAGATACAACTTTTGTTTTTGAATCACCATAAAATTCATTGTAGATAAAAAGATATGAGCTTCCAAAATAGGATCAATGCACAGAAGTTTTCCTTCTTCGCGATCGCGGAGCATTTCACGCGATCGCGATTCATTAATACTTTTCGCACATTTTACTCACCGCGATCGCGTCCCATTGTCCGCGATCGCATAGAACACTGCTACAGACATAAACCAGCAGTTAAAAATGGCCTAGAAATGGTCCGAAACCACCCCGAAACTCACCCGAGGCCCCCGGACCTCAACCAAAAGAACCAACACGCCCTATAACCTTATTCGAACTTGTTCCAATCATCAAAACTCTATCGTTAACATCAAAATCGTCCGTTTTCAACAAGTTTAAGCTTAAGTTTAACTTTAACTTCAAAAATTCACATTCGATCAAAAACCCGACCAAACGATGTCCGAATGACCTGAAAATTTGCAGGCATATCCAAAATCACCTAACGGAACTACTGCAACTGTCGGAATTCCATTCCGACTCCCGGATCAAAATCTCACCTATCGATCGGATTTCGCCAAAATTCAACCTTAGCCAATTCAAGCCTATTTCTACACCGGATCTCCAAATTCAATTCCGATTGCTCTCCTAAGTCATAAATGATCCCTCGAAACTAGTCGAATCATCGAATCCGATTCCGAGCACTCTAACTCGATAGTCATCTCTAGGTTGACTTTCCATATTCAAACTTCCTTCAAACATGCTATTTGCTTCATTTTTAATTCAATTCACTCCTAACTCACCCGATAGGTTCTAACACTGATATAGAAGCATAAGATATGTTAATGAAAGGTAACGGGGTGGAAATTTCCGTAACGACGGGCCGGGTCGTTACATTCTCCCCAACTTAAACAAACGCTCGTCCTCGAGCAGACTCAGAGTTGTACTAGAAGCAACCCACTAGCCGAATGACCTTACCAAGTATATATCCGGGCAATCATACGTCACCCTATCTCACATAAGTCCGAAAACACCATATAGTCAGAATTTTCACAGACCATCTGAACCATAAATCACATTGCACTTTCTGAAATCATATGCCAAATGCAAATCCCATGCCTATACTCGGGATACACTCGAATCCACTACAATAACCCATATTCACTACTCCGGTTGAGATCATATGCTGTATCGGCAACCCAAATAACTCGAGACGATAGTCTCTAATCACAACAACCGGCCACAATAACCAAATACTAGCTGAAAACCTCTTTCATTAGGTAGAGTCTTATTCCAACACCTCCATATCCTGCCCACGGTAGCTGAAGCACGCGATATACCGAGCCCATCTCTCAGGTTAACCATTCGTGAATCTATTTCCCTCTTAAAACTGATACTACAATAGGTTTCGGAGCCAAACCTTGATTTTTACCTTTCTAACAAGCTAAGATCTAATATGCTTGTATTCATTAATGACTCCAACGGTCATTTCGATTATAACACACCGCACCGGTGATAAGACACCTCAACACCGGCCTAAGCCACGACGAGCACAACATAGGCTCCAATAGAAATGTATGCACACACTCGAATCATGACAGCTCAATTCATGACAACTGTCTCCAGCAAATAGAGCTGCAATTCAATTCCTCTGTGCCATCATAACATAGAACTGAGATCGCGTCTCACATTATAGAAATAGAGTACCTAAATCCTCCTCGAGAGGTCATAACATCACGTAGCCTTGTCGCGATTCGTGATTCTACCCCAACATTATTACTCATGAAGCACCTCAAGCCACTAAGCTCAAAACGGTTAGCCACGCACAGATCTAGGTCTTGAACCCAAGCAATCAACCTCACCCACGGTGAAATCATTAACCTATGCTATTAAATCCCGAAAGGACACAACCGATGTGCCATTCGCCAAGCGATACTCAAAACGGTCTTTTCCTCAGAAGTGGGGAAGTATTGTATACCAGTAGCATATAACTAACTATATTTTCACAATATTCTGTTGCGGCGTGCAACCCGCTCCAATGACATACTCGTGGCGGCGTGCCACCCGATCTAGATACCATACCTCTGCCGGCGTGCCACCCGATCCAAGTAACCCTCGTCAAATAAATACGCGTCGAGTCAAGTTGCTCATCATAATAAACATATATAGCCTCAAGTTTGGCCACAAGAAACACATCCGACAAAGTTCCTCAATACCGGAACTAATCAATGGTAGATACTTCTACACTAACATCCGCCACTAAGGTCCAACTGACAAAGCAATGCCTACCAGCCGTCCGCTGGTCCTGTGTACAACTACTCTGTTGGAGCATACTCTGATGCTCTCTGCTACGCAATTTGTGCCATTTTCCGACATAGTCCATACCACATTAGTCTAGACGACCTGACTTATGTCAACCAGTCCGAAATAAGGTATCATAACCCAAATTCATCATATCAAGCTAAGAGAGAGCCACTAGGGCTTCCGATTTCCAATAATCACAAAACGGTGCCGATACACGCGATATACAACCACTACATAGGCGGATTACGAGGACTTCTAGTCTCCAACACATATATAACACATGAATCGCTATACCTGGTTCCACACTCCACCGTACGAATACATAACGCACATCAAGTGTCCATTCATACCACGACGGCCATTCAGAAATTTCACTATGCCATCAACGATTCAGTTATTATAGTCGATCCAACAAGAGAATACCACCATACAACTAGATATCATCATTTTACATTACCTTGTCCTTTTTGGATCATATTCCCTGCCAAGTTAATAGAATAGCAGTATCATTTTCTTAAATTATCAGAAAGATCGATTCTTAATTCACCTGCAGCTGTCCGCGCTGCTCAATAATTTTATTGACTTCCCATATATTATGAACTGATCTCAAAACCTAGAATATACCATTATCAACTTTTCCATAACTCATCGCATATACAATACCATACTAAAACAACATGGAAATTCTTATCCCTTTCCTACGCCGCAAACATCGACGCACTCAACTGGTCAAGGACTTTTATGATCCCATATAGAGAAAACTCATTACACATTCCAAGCTTTGCATACCAACAGGAATATACTCATCTTCAAACCATGATAAAACACATCACAAACTATTTCTTCCCATTCATTGCATAAGTTTAACTGCCAGGACTGAGTCCTTATACCTATATCAAGTTACACAACTGCCAGCACTCAAGAGCTTTGCTGCAATGTCCTGCAAGACTCATTACTTCAACCACATACCAGAAATCAATCGTATTTCTTTTTATACCATTTTAATTTATTAACAAGTTGTTCCATTTACCCAGTTTCCTTTCCGATTCATCTTTAACTCAATATTAGCGCTTACTGTAACACCATAATACATCAACTTCTGTTACCACACTAGATTTGTACATAAGACCCATAGGCTACTGAATACTTCCTCAATGTTTCCCAAAAGTACCACATTCTACCATACTTTATTTTGATGAACTTCCCGCAATTTTTTTTTTAAATTGTTATCATTACTTCCCAATACGGATACCTAGAATCCCATCATTCACATGATATAACACAAGCCTTGATCTTCTCTAACGAAACCGCCATCTTTCGCCACATACACAAATCTTAAGGCACCTGACTGTTACAAGCAAAATCTTGAACACTGCAAAACCATTCTCGGCATCATTCACCCTTATTCAGTTGTAATTCAACTGTCCTATTGAGTAGAACCACTCGTGTTTTGTTAGAACTCTGACATCGCAGAACATGATTACTTACAGATACAATCAGCTATCTTTATTTTCTATACGGTGAATATTCTTTACCAACAACAGTTCAAAGCACCCTAGTACTTCATCAGATCTACGAAGCGTCATAACCTTTACCAGAATTTCCCAACATACTTAGAGACATAATCAACATAGCACACAATAGTGCAATCAGTTAATCAATAGGCAACCTCCCCAACTTAGCTCGAAGCCATTCATCAAAGCACTTTCAACCACTCATATCAATATTACTCAAGTGATGCCGAAAATGTCACAATGAGAGACTCAAGTCATTTACAAGCCTTGACAGAGACTCGAATCATCAGAGACCTTAGCTCTTCTGCAATTCTTGCAGATATACACGCACCACCAATAAGCCCACTCTCTTTAGGTGACAGAAATCTTTCTAAGTCCCAAATTTTCCAAAAATTTCGGCAGAGTTTCCTTTGTAAATTGGCCTATCCACCTGCCAGAGAATCACCAAAACCATCCTAGCAATACATTCACAACTCGACAAGATATCACAATGCATATCGACAACATTAGTCTCAATACTACACAAATCATATTATCATATTTGGTACATGAACATGCGTTGTACTTGCTCGAATCATAACACATATCAACTACCTTTCAATTACACATGAGAACCAATCCACCTATCTCGCCTCAATTTAGCATTTCAACACAATACCTTCCACCAGGATACACATAGCATAATCATTTTAGTCTTCCTGAGTTTGAACTCGTTCCACTACACATAAGGCACTTATATTACTGAGCGCTCGATGTGTACACAGACGTGCGGAAGGAATTTCAAAAGCATATCTCAAGCTGAATCAAGTACGCACGATAAGAATTCCAAGAAATGTGAAGTGTTTCCTAAAGGTTCGCAGCCTCCCGAGGATAAGTACACGCGTCCCCGTACCGATCTACAAAACTCTACCAACCGGCTCAAGACTCATGAGATCTAGTAACCTAGGCTCTAATACCAACTTGTCACAACCCCAAACCCAGTCGTGATGGAGGCCAGCACACTAAGCCAGCCTGACCAATCAATATCAACAACGGAGCTAGAAGCTCTCTTTAACCCATTTAAGCATTTCAAAATATATGAAACAATAGTAATATTTATACCAACAACGGGGAGACCAAGTCCCAAAATATACTAACTCCCATAGACCGAAGGGTCAAGAGTCATGAGCCTCTAAAGAACATAAGTGTAATAAAGTTTATAACAAACTCAGTACGGAAAGGAAAGACAACAAGATAAGAAATGACAGCTAGAAGGGGGAGTAAGGTCCTGCGGATGCTGCAGCTACCTCAACTGTCCCACACGATGCCTCCGAGCGGCTACCGAATCTAGATCACTGCTGAGAGGTACCTGGATCTGCACACAAGGTGCAGGGAGTAAAATGAGTACTGCCAGACTCAGTGGTAATAAACAAGGGTAAGACAACGCAGATAAGAAATCCGCAATAAAGCACTATGTAAAGCTATAATCGGCTACCCTGTCACAGAATTAATATTCACTGTACCTGTTCCAACAAATACCAATAAATAGCATAACAACTAGCAGATGTAGCTAAATGCAATGCAATGCATGATATGACCGCTACGGCGCATAGCCGACTCCAATTTTGGGTACCCGTGCTCACTGTGGGGGTTCAGACTCCGGAGGGGCTCCTACAGCCCAAGCACATCTCATAGAGATATTCCTGCGGCGTGCAGTCCGATCCAACATATATCCTGCTGCGGCGTGCAGCCCGATCCACTACTAGTCAGCTAATATGCAGATACAGCCTCGCATGCTCAAAAGTAGTTTTTGAAAAACTCTTTTTATCATTTTTCAATTGGAAAACAGTAATATCAAGTTCGAGAGATTGGAATTAGCATAATAACAGAAATAGCTACGGACTAGTAGTAAACTAGCATGTCTATATGATAAGACAATGATAACAATCCTCGCGGGATCCAATAATTGGCTCACGGCCCACAAGTATACTCAACCGCCCAAGAAGGGGGTTCAACGGCTCGAGAATAGCCAATAACACAGTATAGTTATCAACAGGTCGGACTAAGCCATAGTCCCAAATCACAATCGACCCCGCACTCATAGTAGAGTACGTGTCTCGCCGCTATACAGCGTAACAAAGTGGTATACCGGGTTTCGAACCCGCTGGTCATCACCCACATCCATTACTAACCTCGACTCAGCTCGACGACTAATCTGCGATGCCCTTGCCTCCTCGAACCGGCATCCACGCACGTCAAAACTAGCACAAATCAGCACAAATATATCAAAATAGGCTAATGGAACATAACCCAATCGAAAGAACTCGAAAAATATCAAAAATCACGAAATTGGCAAAACCCGAGCCCTGGGCCCACATCTCGAAAAATTATGAAACTCACATTTTCGGAATCCTCGTCTCTCCACGAGTCCGTACATACCAAGAACTCCCAATTCGGACCACAAATGGTCCTTCAAATCCCCATTTTAAGATTTTTGCTCAAAGCCCTAATTTTCTTGATTTCTTACCCAAATTCAGAGAATTAATGGAAGATGCTTTGATAAAATCATGTATTTAACTCATAAAACTTACCTCCAATGATTCCCCGTCGAAATCCCTTCAATTCTCGTCCAAAAGCTCTCAAGAATGACCAAAAATGGTGGAAAAATGGGTTGATTTCGCGACTGGAATGTTTTAAAAACATTCTGCCCAGGCATATTACTCATCGCGATCGCGGAGAACAAAATTTGGCCCAAAATTTACCCTTCGCGATCGCGGGAAAGGCTTCGCGATCGCGGTGAACAAACTCCGGTTCCTCCGGACAGGCTTCAGTATAATGGCCATAACTCTTTGCACACAACTTTGAATGATGAATGGTTTGTTCTTCTGGAAACTAGACACATAGGGCTATAACTTTCATTTGATGCTCATTTTCTGAATCCGTATACATTTCTAGATATAATCTTCCCAATTTATACATGTGTATTAGAGATCCTTCTCGGACACCCTATAGTGTAACGTCCATAACTATTTACATAGATGTCCAAATCAGAATTGCTTTATCTTTTTGAAAACTAGACACGATGAGATACAACTTTCGTTTTTGAATCACCTTAAAATTCATTGTAGATAAAAAGATATGAGCTTCCGAAGTAGGATCAATGCACAGAAGTTTTCCTTCTTCGCGATCGCGGAGCATTTCACGCGATCGCGATTCATTAATACTTTTCGCACATTTTACTCACCGCGATCGCGTCCCATTGTCCGCGATCGCGTAGAACACTGCTACAGACATAAACCAGCAGTTAAAAATGGCCTAGAAATGGTCCGAAACCACCCCGAAACTCACCCGAGGCCCCCGGACCTCAACCAAAAGAACCAACACGCCCTATAACCTTATTCGAACTTGTTCCAATCATCAAAACTCTATCGTTAACATCAAAATCGTCCGTTTTCAACAAATTTAAGCTTAAGTTTAACTTTAACTTCAAAAATTCACATTCGATCAAAAACCCGACCAAACGATGTCCGAATGACCTGAAAATTTGCAGGCATATCCAAAATCACCTAACGGAACTACTGCAATTGTCGGAATTCCATTCCGACTCCCGGATCAAAATCTCACCTATCGATCGGATTTCGCCAAAATTCAACCTTAGCCAATTCAAGCCTATTTCTACACCGGATCTCCAAATTCAATTCCGATTGCTCTCCTAAGTCATAAATGATCCCTCGAAACTAGTCGAATCATCAGAATCCGATTCCGAGCACTCTAACTCGATAGTCAACTCTAGGTTGACTTTCCATATTCAAACTTCCTTCAAACATGCTATTTGCTTCATTTTTAATTCAATTCACTCCTAACTCACCCGATAGGTTCTAACACCGATATAGAAGCATAAGATATGTTAATGCAAGGTAACGGGGTGGAAATTTCCCGTAACGACGGGCCGGGTCGTTACATTCTCCCCAACTTAAACAAACGCTCGTCCTCGAGCGGACTTAGAGTTGTACTAGAAGCAACCCAATAGCCGAATGACCTTACCAAGCATATATCCGGGCGATCATACGTCACCCTATCTCACATAAGTCCGAAAACACCATATAGTCAAAATTTCACAGACCATCTGAACCATAAATCACATTGCACTTTCTGAAATCATATGCCAAATGCAAATCCCATGCCTATACTCAGGATACACTCGAATCCACTACAATAACCCATATTCACTACTCCGGTGAGATCATATGCTGTATCGACAACCCAAATCACTCGAGACGATAGTCTCTAATCACAACAACTGGCCACAATAACCAAATACTAGCTGAAAACCTCTTTCATTAGGTAGAGTCTTGTTCCAACACCTCCATACCCTGCCCACGGCAGCTGAAGCACGCGATATACCGAACCCATCTCTCAGGTTAACCATTCGTGAATCTATTTCCCTCTTAAAACTGATACTACAATAGGTTTCGGAGCCAAACCTTGATTTTTACCTTTCTAACAAGCTAAGATCTAATATGCTCGTATTCATTAATGACTCCAACGGTCATTTCGATTATAACACACCGCACCGGTGATAAGACACCTCAACACCGGCCTAAGCCACGACGAGCACAACATAGGCTCCAATAGAAATGTATGCACACACTCGAATCATGACAGCTCAATTCATGACAACTGTCTCCAGCAAATAGAGCTGCAATTCAATTCCTCTGTGCCATCATAACATAGAACTGAGATCGCGTCTCACATTATAGAAATAGAGTACCTAAATCCTCCTCGAGAGGTCATAACATCACGTAGCCTTGTCGCGATTCGTGATTCTACCCCAACATTATTACTCATGAAGCACCTCAAGCCACTAAGCTCAAAACGGTTAGCCACGCACAGATCTAGGTCTTGAACCCAAGCAATCAACCTCACCCACGGTGAAATCATTAACCTATGCTATTAAATCCTGAAAGGACATGACCGACGTGCCATTTGCCAAGCGATACTCAAAACGGATTTTTTTTCTCAGAAGTGGGGAAGTATTGTATACCGAGTAGCATATAACTAACTATATTTTCACAATATTCTGTTGCGGCGTGCAACCCGCTCCAATGACATACCCGTGGCGGCGTGCCACCCGATCTAGATACCATACCTCTGCCGGCGTGCCACCCGATCCAAGTAACCCTCGTCAAATAAATACGTGTCGAGTCAAGTTGCTCATCATAATAAACATATATAGCCTCAAGTTTGGCCACAAGAAACGCATCCGACAAAGTTCCTCAATACCAGAACTGAATCAATGGTAGATACCTTTACACTAACATTCGCCACTAAGGTCCAACTGACAAAGCAATGCCTACCAGCCGTCCGCTGGTCCTGGGTACAACTACTCTGTTGGAGCATACTCTGATGCTCTCTGCTACGCAATTTGTGTCATTTCCCGACATCGTCCATATCACATTTGTCTAGACGACCTGTCTTATGTCAACCAGTCTGAAATAAGGTATCATAACCCAAATTCATCATATCAAGCTAAGAGAGAGCCACTAGGGCTTCCGATTTCCAATAATCACAAAACGGTGTCGATACACGCGATATACAACCACTACATAGGCGGATTACGAGGACTTCTAGTCTCCAACACATATATAACACATGAATCGCTATACCTGGTTCCACACTCCACCGTACGAATACATAACGCACATCAAGCGTCCATTCATACCACGACGGCCATTCGGAAATTTCACTATGCCATCAACGATTCAGTTATTATAGTCGATCCAACAAGAGAATACCACCATACAACTAGATATCATCATTTTACATTACCTTGTCCTTTTTGGATCATATTCCCTGCCAAGTTAATAGAATAGCAGTATCATTTTCTTAAATTATCAGAAAGATCGATTCTTAATTCACCTGCAGCTGTCCGCGCTGCTCAATAATTTTATTGACTTCCCATATATTATGAACTGATCTCAAAACCTAGAATATACCATTATCAACTTTTCCATAACTCATCGCATATACAATACCATACTAAAATAACATGGAAATTCTTATCCCTTTCCTACGCCGCAAACATCGACGCACTCAACTGGTCAAGGACTTTTATGATCCCATATAGAGAAAACTCATTACACATTCCAAGCTTTGTATACCAACAGGAATATACTCATCTTCAAACCATGATAAAACACATCACAAACTATTTCTTCCCATTCATTGCATAAGTTTAACTGCCAGGACTGAGTCCTTATACCTATATCAGGTTACACAACTGCCAGCACTCAAGAGTTTTGTTGCAATGTCTGCAAGACTCATTACTTCAACCACATACCATAAATCAATCGTATTTCTTTTTATACCATTTTAATTTATTAACAAGTTGTTCCATTTACCCAGTTTCCTTTCCGATTCATCTTTAACTCAATATTAGCGCTTACTGTAACACCATAATACATCAACTCCTGTTACCACACTAGATTTGTACATAAGACCCATAGGCCACTGAATACTCCCTCAATGTTTCCCAAAAGTACCACATTCTACCATACTTTATTTTGATGAACTTCCCGCGATTTTTTTTTAAATTGTTATCATTACTTCCCAATACGGATACCTAGAATCCCATCATTCACATGATATAACACAAGCCTTGATCTTCTCTAACGAAACCGCCATCTTTCGCCACATACACAAATCTTAAGGCACCTGACTGTTACAAGCAAAATCTTGAACACTGCAAAACCATTCTCGGCATCATTCACCCTTATTCAGTTGTAATTCAACTGTCCTATTGAGTAGAACCACTCGTGTTTTGTTAGAACTCTGACATCGCAGAACATGATTACTTACAGATACAATCAGCTATCTTTCTTTTCTATACGGTGAATATTCTTTACCAACAACAGTTCAAAGCACCCTAGTACTTCATCATATCAACGATGCACCATAACCTTTACCAGAATTTCCCAACATACTTAGAGACAGAATCAACATAGCACACAATAGTGCAATCAGTTAATCAATAGCAACCTCCCCAATTTAGCTCGAAGCCATTCATCAAAGCACTTTCAACCACTCATATCATTATTACTCAAGTGATGCCGAAATGTTAATATGAGATTAAACTCAAGTCATTTACAAGCCTTGACAGAGACTCGAATCATCGGAGACCTTAGCTCTTCTGCAATTCTTGCAGATATACACGCACCACCAATGAGCCCACTCTCTTTAGGTGACAGAAATCTTTCTAAGTCCCAAATTTTCCAAAAATTTCGGCAGAGTTCCCTTTGTAAATTGGCCTATCCACCTGCCAGAGAATCACCAAAACCATCCTAGCAATACATTCACAACTCGACAAGATATCACAATGCATATCGACAACATTAGTCTCAATACTACACAAATCATATTATCATATTTGGTACATGAACATGCGTTGTACCTGCTCGAATCATAACACATATCAACTACCTTTCAATTACACATGAGAACCAATCCACCTATCTCGCCTCAATTTAGCATTTCAACAGAATACCTTCCACCAGGATACACATAGCATAATCATTTTAGTCTTCCTGAGTTTGAACTCGTTCCACTACACATAAGGCACTTATATTACTGAGCGCTCGATGCATACACATACGTGCGGAAGAAATTTCAAAAGCATATCTCAAGCTGAATCAAGTACGCACGATAAGAATTCCAAGAAATGTGAAGTGTTTCCTAAAGGTTCGCAGCCTCCCGAGGATAAGTACATGCGTCCCCGTACCGATCCACAAGACTCTACTAACCGGCTCAAGACTCATGAGGCCTAGTAAACCTAGGCTCTGATACCAACTTGTCACGACCCCAAATCCGGTCGTGATGGCGCCCAGCACATTGCTAAGCCAGCCTGACCAATCAATATCAACAACGGAGCTTGAAGCTCTCTTTAACCCATTTAAGCATTTCAAAATATGAAACAATAGTAATACTTATACCAACAGCGGGGAGACCAAGTCCCAAAATATACTAACTCCCATAGACCGGAGGGTCAAGAGTCATGAGCCTCTACTGAACATGATTGTATAAAGTTTATAACAACTTAGTGCGGAAAGGAAAGACAACAAGATAAGAAATGACAACTAGAAGGGGAGTCAGGTCCCGCGGACGCTGCAGCTACCTCGACTATCCCGCACAATGCCTCCAAGTAGCTACCGAATCAAGTCTCCTGAGAGGTACCTGGATCTGCACACAAGGTGCAGGGAGTAAAATGAGTACTGCCAGACTCAGTGGTAATAAACAGGGGTAAGACAACGTAGATAAGAATTCCACGATAAAGCACTATGTAAAGCTATAATCAGCTACCCTGTCACAGAATCAATATTCACTGTACGTACCAACAATTACCAATAAATAGCATAACAACTAGCAGATGTAGCTAAATGCAATGCAATGCATGATATGACCGCTACGGCGCGTAGCCCGACTCCAATTTTGGGTACCCGTGCTCACTGTGGGGGTTCAGACTCCAGAGGGGCTCCTACAGCCCAAGCACATCTCATAGAGATATTCTCGCGGCGTGCAGTCCGATCCAACATATATCCTGCTGCGGCGTGCAGCCCGATCCACTACTAGTCAGCTAATATGCAGATACAGCCTCGCAGGCTCAAAAGTAGTTTTTGAAAAACTCTTTTTATCATTTTTCAATTGGAAAACAGTAATATCAAGTTCGAGAGATTGGAATTAGCATAATAACAGAAATAGTTGCGGACTAGTAGTAAACTAGCATGTCTATATGATAAGACAATGATAACAATCCTCGCGGGATCCAATAATTGGCTCACGGCCCACAAGTATACTCAACCGCCCAAGAAGGGGGTTCAACGGCTCGAGAATAGCCAATAATACAGTATCAACAGGTCGGACTAATATATAGTCTCCAGTTCATGATCGACCCCGCACTCTCAAAAGTGTGCGTGTCTCGCCGCTATACAGCATCACAAAGTGGTATACCGGGGTTTCGAACCCGCTGGTCATCACCCACATCTATTGCTCACCTCAATACAGCGCGACGAAAGCTCATGCCCGCGACGCCTTATCTCCTCGAACCGGCATCCACGCACGTCAAAACTAGCACAAATCAGCACAAATATATCAAAATAGGCTAATGGAACATAACCCAATCGAAAGAACTCGAAAAATATCAAAAATCACGAAATTGGCAAAACCCGAGCCCCGGGCCCACATCTCAAAAAATTATGAAACTCACATTTTCGGAATCCTCGTCTCTCCACGAGTCCGTACATACCAAGAACTCCCAATTCGGACCATAAATGGTCCTTCAAATCCCCATTTTAAGATTTTTGCTCAAAGCTCTAATTTTCTTGATTTCTTACCCAAATTCAGAGAATTAATGGAAGATTCTTTGATAAAATCATGTATTTAACTCATAAAACTTACCTCCAATGATTCCCCGTCGAAATCCCTTCAATTCTCGTCCAAAAGCTCTCAAGAATGACCAAAAATGGTGGAAAAATGGGTTGATTTCGCGACTGGAATGTTTTAAAAACATTCTGCCCAGGCATATTACTCATCGCGATCGCGGGAATGGCTCTGCGATCGCGGAGAACAAAATTTGGCCCAAAATTTACCCTTCGCGATCGCGGGAAAGGCTTCGCGATCGTGGTGAACAAACTCCGGTTCCTCCGGACAGGCTTCAGTATAATGGCCATAACTCTTTGCACACAACTCCGAATGATGAATGGTTTGATGTTCTGGAAACTAGACACATAGGGCTATAACTTTCATTTGATGCTCATTTCCTGAATCCGTATACATTTCTAGATATAAGCTTCCCAATTTATACATATGTATTAGAGATCCTTCTCGGACACCCTATAGTGTAACGTCCATAACTATTTACATAGATATCCAAATCACTATTGCTTTATCTTTTTGAAAACTAGACACGATGAGATACAACTTTCATTTTTGAATCACCTTAAAATGCATTGTAGATAAAAAGATATGAGCTTCCGAAGTAGGATCAATGCACAGAAGTTTTCCTTCTTCGCGATCGCGGAGCATTTCACGCGATCGCGATTCATTAATACTTTTCGCACATTTTACTCACCGCGATCGCGTCCCATTGTCCGCGATCGCATAGAACACTGCTACAGACATAAACCAGCAGTTAAAAATGGCCTAGAAATGGTCCGAAACCACCCCGAAACTCACCCGAGGCCCCCGGACCTCAACCAAAAGAACCAACACGCCCTATAACCTTATTCGAACTTGTTCCAATCATCAAAACTCTATCGTTAACATCAAAATCGTCCGTTTTCAACAAGTTTAAGCTTAAGTTTAACTTTAACTTCAAAAATTCACATTCGATCAAAAACCCGACCAAACGATGTCCGAATGACCTGAAAATTTGCAGGCATATCCAAAATCACCTAACGGAACTACTGCAACTGTCGGAATTCCATTCCGACTCCCGGATCAAAATCTCACCTATCGATCGGATTTCGCCAAAATTCAACCTTAGCCAATTCAAGCCTATTTCTACACCGGATCTCCAAATTCAATTCCGATTGCTCTCCTAAGTCATAAATGATCCCTCGAAACTAGTCGAATCATCGTAATCTGATTCCGAGCACTCTAACTCGATAGTCAACTCTAGGTTGACTTTCCATATTCAAACTTCCTTCAAACATGCTATTTGCTTCATTTTTAATTCAATTCACTCCTAACTCACCCGATAGGTTCTAACACCGATATAGAAGTATAAGATATGTTAATGCAAGGTAACGGGGTGGAAATTTCCGTAACGACGGGCTGGGTCGTTACATTCTCCCCAACTTAAACAAACGCTCGTCCTCGAGCAGACTCAGAGTTGTACTGGAAGCAACCCACTAGCCGAATGACCTTACCAAGTATATATCCGGGCGATCATACGTCACCCTATCTCACATAAGTCCGAAAACACCATAGAGTCAGAATTTCACAGACCATCTGAACCATAAATCACATTGAGCGACCTCGGCTCTGCCGGGAATGCCCTCTAGATGGAGCACCGCTGAAACTGCCCGAACCACGAGGCCTCTTGGCCTCCCGCTCCTCTCTCTCTCGGCGACGATCCGCCTCAATGGAGCGTGCCATATCAGCAACCTGCTCAAACGATGATGACAGAACTCGCTCGCTGGTCATAAGAATACGGATAGAGTAGTTGAGGCCATCAATGAACCTCCTGATCCCCTCCCTCTCAGTGGGGATCATCCATGTGGCATGCCTAGCCAACTGAGTGAATGCTCATACTGGGTCACAGACATGTCGCCCTGAATCAACCACTGGAACTGGCGACGTAGCTCCTCGCGACGAGATCGAGGTACATATTTTTCTAGAAAGAGAGTAGAGAACTGCTGCCATGTGAGAGGTGCTGCTCTTGCAGGCCTACGCCTCTCAAACTCCTCCCACCAATCAAATGCGGGACCAGTGAATTGAAATGTAGTAAATGAAACTCCGCTGGACTCAAGAATACCAGCCGTACGCAGCATCTTCTGACACTTATCCAAGAAACCCTGGGCATCCTCGCCCTCAACGCCACTGAAATGGGGTGGCTGAAGTCTACCAAATCTCTCAAGACGACGCTGCTCGTCATCGGGCATAACCTGAACCATATGCTCTGGAGCAATACATTCCACCAGGATACACATAACATAATCAGTTTAGTCTTCCTGAGTTTAAACTCGTTCCACTACACATAAGGCACTTTATATTTCAGCTAAGAGGCAGTGAACATATTTCTTACACCCATAGCTAGGGCTACATATCAAATCACAATAAAGATCAATACCGATCGTATGAACTTCGTAATACCGGCTCGCGAAATTAGTACCTTGGTGCTCAATCCATAGACAAGGATCTGGCCTTAAGTCCTCCCGACTGACCCAACATGAATTCACGGAGATTATATCTCGCCCCTCGACCGGGGAAATCACAAACCATAAGGCAATCATATTACCCGGCGATCGAAGCGTACTCAGACGTGCGGAAGGAGTTTCAAAAATTATATCTCAAGCTGCATCAAGTACGCACGATAAGAATTCCAAGAAATGTGAAGTGTTTTCTAAAGGTTCGCAGCCTCCCGAGGATAAGTACGAGCGTCCCCGTACCGATCCACAAGACTCTACTAACCGGCTCAAGACTCATGAGGCCTAGTAAACCTAGGCTCTGATACCAACTTGTCACGACCCCAAATCCGATCGTAATGGCGCCCAGCACACTGCTAGGCCAGCCCGACCAATCAACAACAATCAATGGAGCTAGAAGCTCTCTGTAACCTATTTAAGCATTTCAAAATATGAAACAATAGTAATACTTATACCAACAGGCGGGGAGACCAAGTCCCAAAATATACTAACTCCCATAGACCGAAGGGTCAAGAGTCATGAGCCTCTAAAGAACATAAGTGTAATAAAGTTTATAACAACTCAGTGCGGAAAGGAAAGACAACAAGATAAAAAATGACAGCTAGAAGGGGAGTCAGGTCCTGCGGACGCTGCAGCTACCTCGACTATCCCGCACAACGCCTCCAAGTAGCTACCGAATCAAGTCTGCTGAGAGGTACCTGGATCTGCACACAAGGTGCAGTGAGTAAAATGAGTACTGCCAGACTCAGTGGTAATAAACAAGGGTAAGACAATGCAGATAAGAAATCCGCAATAAAGCACTATGTAAAGCTATAATCGGCTACCCTGTCATAGAATCAATCTTCACTGTACCTGTTCCAACAAATACCAAGAAATAGCATAACAGCAGGAGATGTAGCTAAATGCAATGCAATGCATGATATGACCGCTACGACGCGTAGCACGACTCCAATTTTGGGTACCCGTGCTCATCGTGGGGGTTCAGACTCGTGTGCTCTTCCGATCTCCAAGCACATCTCATAGAGATATTCTCGCGGCGTGCGACTCGATCCAACATATATCTCATGCAAGCGCACAGCCTCGATCCACTACTAGTCGCCTAATATGCAGATACGACCTCGCGAGCTCAAAAGTAGTTTTTGAAAACTCTTTTATCATTTTTCGATTGGAAAACAGTAATATCAAGTTCCAGAGGTTGGAATTAGCATAATAACAAAAATAGTCGCGGACTAGTAGTAAACTAGCATGTCTATATGATAAAACAATGATAACGATCCTCGCGGGATCCAATAACTGGCTCACGGCCCACAATATACTCAACCGCCCAAGAAGGGGGTTCAATGGCTCGAGAATAGCCAATAATACAGTATCAACAAGTCGGACTAATATATAGTCTCCAGCTCATGATCGACCCCGCACTCTCAAGAGTGTGCGTGTCTCGCCGCTATACAGCGTCACAAAGTGGTATACCGGGGTTTCGAACCCGCTGGTCATCACCCACATCTATTACTCACCTCAATATAGCGCGACGACTACTCCGCAATGCCCTTGCCACGAGAATCAAGCTCCGCACGCGTAGAATCCGATCAAATATAGTAGAAACACAACAAATTAGGCCAATGGGACGACACCCAATCAATACAACTCAATTTACATCAAAATTCCCAAAGTTGTCAAAACCCGACTTTCGGTACGCTTGTCGAAAAATAACAAAAGTCACATATTCGGAATTCTCATCTCGATACGAGTCTAAGCATATCAATTTTACTAAATTCGGACTCCATTTGGCCATTCAAAACCTTGATTTTCTAAAGTTCAAGCCTAGGGCTAAATCCTCCATAAATTACCCCAAATTCCTCCATTTTCATTATATAATTGCATAATATTACCAATACTAATCATAGTTTAAGTCCATAGTTGATTACCTGATGATTTCCCTTGAATTTCTCTTCAAAATCGCCCAAATCTCCTCTAAAGCCGAGACCCTAAATGTTTTAGACTGTTCTGAAATTTTAACCTCTGATATTTTTAATCCCTCTGCGATTTCCGCTTCTGCGAACAAAATCTCGCTCCTACGAGTCCGTATCCGCGACCCACTGGTCTCTTCTGCGATCCTAGCCCTAGCCGGCCAATTCCGCTCTTCTGCGAGAAAAGGACCGCTTGTGCGCGTCCGCTTCCGCGATTGATCCTCCGCTTCTGCAAAAACTCCCGCTTCTGCGCACCAGAGTCCGCTCCTGCGGACTCGCCCAGGCGGTCAATAATCCGCTTCTGCGGACCTTCCCATTTTCCATCTAGTCCGCTTCTGCGATCACTGGCTCGCACCAGCGATGCCGCTTCAGCGGAAAGGAGTCCGCTTCTGCGGTGTCAAGCGCTCCTGCGCTCCTCAGTCCGCTCCTGCGGACTCGCCTCCGCGCCCAGCTTTCCGCAGGGGCGAAAATGACAGAACCAGAACTCTTCAACCTGAAATTTCCATGATTTTCTTCCGTTTAACCATCCGAAAACACCCCGAGGCCCCCGAGACCTCATCCAAACACACCAACACATCTTAACACCTTATTCGAACTTGCTCCAATCCTCAAAACACGTCTAATAACACCAAAACCCATAATTCACATCAAATTCAAGCCTAAATTCCTTAAAACATTCCGAATTACACATTCAATCAAAAACCCGACCAAACAACGTCCGAATGACCTGAAATTTTGCAGGCACATCCAAAATCACCTAACGGAGCTACTGCAACTGTCGGAATTCCATTCCGACCTCCGGATCAAAATCTCACCTACCGTTCGGATTTCGCCAAAATTCAACCTTAGCCAATTCAAGCCTATTTCTACACCGGGCCTCCAAATTCAATTCCGATCGCTCCCCTAAGTCACAAATCACCTTCCGGAACTAACCGAATCATCAGAGTCCGATTCCGAGCCCTCTAACTAAATAGTCAAACTCCGGGTTGACTTTCCTTATTCAAGTCTCCTTCAAAAAGGCTATATGCCTCATTTTCAATCCAATTCACTCCTAACTCACCCGATAGACTCTAACACTGATATAAAATCATAAAACATGCATTTACAACATAACGGGGTGGTAATTCTCGTGACGACGGGCCGGGTCGTCACACTTTCCCTTTATTTATATGATATGATGTTTTCTTAAATTTATGTTTTTCCAAAGCCATTTATGTCTTTTCTCTCTTTTCTTTCAAAACTTTCAACTTATTTGTATTTCCTATGTGCAAATATTGTTTGTTTACTCCTACTCTTCTTCAAGTCACAACTAAGCTAGGCCGGGAACCACACTAGTAGATCTTGAGGGGTGCCTAACACCTTTCCCTCAAGATAATCTCAATCCCTTACCCGAACTCTGGGTTTTCTTCAAATCCTTTCTGTTCTCTAAAAGTATCCTAATACACTATAATCATTAGGTGGCGACTCTTCAAATTCTATAACCCGATTCCCAAAAGGGAACGAGGGTTGTTTTGCCCATAATGTCGTAAATCCGATTCCGCCCCTTTGGGGGAGGTGAAAAAGGGGCCGTCGATACAAATAATCTCAGAACTCGAATGAACCCCAAATTATAGTTTTTTCATCATCAATCGAGTATAGAGATGAAAGACAAGTAAATCAGATAGAATACTAACAAAATAAATTCAGCAAATCTCAAAAGGAACTAAGACTTTTAACATGCACACTTCACTAGAAGAACAACATAAAAAAATACAGTAGAAGAACAACATAAAAAAAACACAGTAGAAGAACAACATAAAGAAACACACTAGAACATGTTAAAAATCAGAAAAGATTCAAAATAATTTAGCAAAAATACTAAATTAGAAAAGATAAATGTTCTAAAGATAAAGTTCGAAAGAAACCTCGAGAAAACGTTTAGGAGTTTAGAGTAAACACAAATCTAAAGGAATTGGAAGAACCTCAAAGGTTAGGATTTCGAAAGAACCCCAGATGTGAGAAAGACTTGGAAAAACATCAGTCTACGCAGGAGAAGCATAGAATCGGGCTTGAATAACCATGGCTGGCCGGAGCAAGATCAAAGATGACCAACAGTCATGGAACTGAAATCATCCGAGGTCTGGACCCAGATTCTTCAAGTCTGGTCTTGAAAACCATAGAACTCGAACACATAGAAGCAAATAGAGGTGGATATAGGCTTCTTATGGATTTAGGATATTTTTATGTGGTGGTTGAGGGCAGCTACTAGGAGCTTGAGAGAGAACTGGGAGAAGGGGGATTCAAAGGTGACTACAGGTGAGAAGTGATACGGGTTTGGGGAAGTTGGGAATTAAAAAAGGAAAGGGCTGATGTGAGCCCTTGATCAAAGAGGGATTAAAAGGGAATCCAAGTGGGTTATTTAATTGGATCATGGGTCACGTAGATTAGAATTTGGGCTGGGTAATTGGTTAAAAATTTGGTCCACTTGGGGGGTTCAAATAAGGCTAAAATTGAAATGAACGGGGCTAACATTTAAATAGCTATTTTTTTCTTTTTGTTATATATAAATAGTAGAATAATTTTTTTTTAAAATAAAGGTACTAAATAATTAATATTATATAATTATCAAATTAATAATATTTATTTTTATAACTATAGACACAATTATATCTTAAAAGAGGCTAATATTGCAATTATATGCAATTTAGCTTTAAAATTACTAATTAAATTGGAAACAATATGAAAAAATTATGTTAGCTATATTATAGTATAAATAAGAGAGTCTAATAAATGTATTACCAAAACGATAATTATTGGATTTTTCTTGATAAAATAGGGCAATAAAATGATTTAAAATCTTTAAAAAGTTAAGGAAAAATAATAAAATATTAGGACATACTTATATATGCATAAACATGCTATTTTGAAGTTATTTTTCTTATTATAATATACATAAAAAATTGAGTATCAATAACAGATAGTCCGTATTTCACAATGTGGAACGATAAGAAACGACATTGATATCCATCTCTTCGAAGTTCTCGCGATGATGTCATACTTATGATGTAGGCCTTTGCGATAAATGAGGCGTCCCGTCGGTTCATATTCCCAGAATCATTCAATGCACTGCCTATTCTTATTCTCCAAATCAATAATATCATCGGCGGCCCAACTTCCAAAAATGCATTAATTGTGCATGACGATACATCTTTCAAAGATATTCATGGCGCCATCGGTTGCACTACCACCCTTCATATATATGGAAGCCTCTTGGAACAAATTCTTTATTCAAATGTTCTTCAACAAGCATTTTAACCTTTTCTTCTCTTCATCCTCATCCATGGTTATTTCCATGTTATAGGCCCGTCGCTTTGAGGTTACATAGCGGCGTTCTCATCATTACGCCATGGCCTTTTCTAGGGCTTTCCCTTACCAAGCGAGATTGTATCGACTTCTTGTTGTTGTTGTTGTTGTTGACCCGAAGTGATCAGTGAGAAATCTAAAATTATCATCGCATTAGAGGATATGCGGACTATAAACTTCTACACATCTCTCTTAACTACCTAGTATGGCGCCTCACTCCTTTTGCTTTCCGTGGAATGAGGTGGTACTATATGCTTACTGTTGCATCCCGCACCGGTACAATTTCTCAAGAATTAGCTTCATAGTAGTAGTGTTGGCGAGACCCACACTCGCTAGAGTTTTCACCTATCCACTTCTTCATTCCTCCGTGCTCCTTCATTTTTATCACTTTCCTCTTCTTCATCTTCAATATTAAAGATGTTATTTTAGAAGAGTGAGACAGGGCCCCCAAGAACACGGTGCTCAAAGATAGTGAGATGGAATAGTAGAAGCGGTTGGTGGAGCGCACCTGCGGTATCGCAAGTATGGATGTTCGAACGCACGTGCGGTTCCAGACCTGTAAGTGAAGTCGCAGATGCGGTCGGTTGGACCGCAGAAGTGGTTCTGCAGAGTTGGAAGAAGGTCCACAGGTGTGAAATCCCTAATTCAGAGAGCATATAATTCTCCTTTCGCGAGTATCAGACCATCTTCATTTTTAAAATGATTTTTGGAGTTTTTGGGAGATTTTGAAGAAGGAGCTTCATTGAGGTAAGATTTTTGAACCTAAAGCTCAATCATGTGGTGTTATTTTATTGATTAGGCTCGACATTTATGGAAATTTGTGGGTAGATATTGAAGAAACTAGGGCTTGGGAATTGAGACATAGAACTTGGGATTTGAGGGGTCATACGTGAGCGGATTTTGTTAAATTTGATATGCATGAAGTCGTGGGAAGATAAGGATTCCATTGATGCTATTTTTACCCAATTCCGAGATATGGGCACGAAGGAAATTTTGGTCATATTACCCAACACATATTAGCTTAGAATATAATAAAGAAATCGGTTACTTGAAGTGTTATTTACATTATGCAATTAATTTGAATAGACTTGGGCCATTTGGAGTCGAGTACTCATTGCAAGAGCTTAAGTTAGAACTAGTTACTTACTCATTGCAAGGGCCGTTTCACTCCTTTAATTATTGAGACAGATGCAAGTATGATTCTGGATTTGCTTAAGTTAGAACTAGTTACTTACTCCCCCCCCCCCCCCCCCCCCCACCTTTCCTCACAGAGTATTTTAGCGCATTGTTAGGGGCGAGTTAAATGTGGCTACCTAGTGGTTTACGAGCGCTCTTATTGTACGTTTTTATATACTCTCTTTGTCTCAAATTAAATGAGGTATTTCTCTTTTTGGTATGTTTAAAAATAAATGACACATTTTTAAATTTGGTAATAATTTAACTTTAAACTCTTCATTTTATTTATTTTATCCTTAATGAGAAACTTTTATAATTATATAAATGTTATAGCCCCTCAGCGCTTTTATCCCTTAAACTTTTAAGATCACAAGTTTCAAAGGCCTTATTTGTTTAATTTCTACCATTTGATGTCGAAGCGGAATTCATAAATAAGTTTAAGGAAATCTGAAACCAAGGTTTTTCCAAAATTTCTATGAGAAAGTAATCCACCACCATAGCTTTTTTTTAAATTAAAGATAGATGGCTCTACAAAATATAATCCTACTACAAAATATAATCCTACTAAATGTGGTACTCGGGGTTGTTTTAGAGACTCCTCTACAAATTGGATTCTAAGATTTTCCAGTATGGTTTCAGATGGTTCTAGTCTATACACTAAATTACTTTCTTTTTTAATGGGACTTAAACTAGCTTTAAAATATAATTTCACTCCTTTAATTATTGAGACAGATGCAAGTATGATTCTGGATTTGCTTAATACACCTATGCCAAAATATATTAATATAATTACTGATTGCAGGTTCTTACTCAAGAAACTGCATGATCTGAAGATAGAGACAATCTACATAGAACAAAATAGTGTGGCAGATTGTTTAGCAAAATATGGAGCAACCCAGGTGGAGACGACTACTGTAATTTTTTCAAGACCTCCAAGTTTTGTCCTATCTTCTTATCAGCATGATCAGACAAGGATGCTGAGTAGAAGGTTATGTAAATCAACGGATATGTCAAGTAGTAATAATAGTATTAGTAGCAATAGTTTAGTTAATATGTGTGATATAGTAGCTCCTAATCAGATGCAGTTTATACATCCAACATCAACTCTTATGTAAATTTTATTATCTATATATTATGCTTATCCTTCTTATAAAAAAATCTGAGTTTAACCTATTGTCTCTTGCTTGAGCCAAAAACAAGAAAGCGAATGAAAGAAGAACGGAGAGAGTATATATATGTCTTCACCAAATCGAGGTAAAGTGTACGACAGTCGTGGAAAGTTTGGGACACCGTTCTTTAAATGGAAAAATTATTCTATTATCATGGTTAACCAGCATTTGTAACAAGCCATGTCACAAAACGTTGATGTTTTATGTGAGCTTTTTTCACATACCATTTGACACCTCTTTTCTAGTGTGACTGCAATATGCTCAATGATGACCTCTCACTATACTTTATTTTATTTTATTAAAGTTGAATATTTAAAATAGACAATCATAAAGAGCATCTGACCTCTTTTCCTTTTGTTTACCTCGACATAATTTACACTCTTACTCATACGGCCTTAGCTGAAATAGCTTCTTAATTCTTCTTTCAACAACGAACCCGTAGTAACATGAATAGGAGTTATTCAAAGACAAGTTGATTCAAAAAAATTAGTCATTGGAATTCCTTCATACTACTAAATACGTGAAACACATTAATGTTGGACTATACAATAAAGTGTGAAGCGTCTCACTTTGATAAAAGCATTTTAAACAAGAAAAGCAACAAAAAGAAGAGTAAAGTAAGTACCTAGGAAGAGTACTGCTTTTAGCCTCTCACACTTTGTTCCCAAAAAGAACCTCAGATATTATCCATATTGGGCAATGAATAAAGAAAACAGAATATATACATTACTTCTTTTTAACTCCAATTTTTCCGACTCCATGCAAAAACTCATGGATGCATGCTCAATTTAAATTTTCCTCTTTCCCCACTTTAACTTAGTTCTTATATATATACCTACCTTAAGGTAGAAACAGAAAAAATAGAAAAAGGCAAAAACAAAGAGAAAAAAAAGTGATGATGTCTCCATTTTATTTAATATTTTTAATCTCAAACTCAATCTTCCTTTTGTCTTTATTTTCAATTACAATTCATGCTCATCCTTGTAGTGATCACTTCTGGTCTGAAGCCCTTAGCAGAAATCTAACATTATGCAAGAGATACGAACATAGCAATGGAGTTGAGTTTGCATGGAATCTCGAGAACAACACTCGAATCCTCCAGGTTCAACTAAACTCATTACTTTCATCTCGATCATATGCACGCGCACACCAAAGAAAAAATAAATTATGCTTGTGATTATATATTTAGAATAAATTCATTGTATACGCACACTAACATTGTGTAATTGAACTCCTTTTGCTGAAATTAGTTAGATTGCAAGTATAGATACATAGATTTGTTGAATAGTAGTTCAAGTGGTGCTTTGGCGTCTCTTGCAGAAATACAGAGTAAGACTCTAAACTATAAACCCTTGTGGTCCGGCTCTTCCTCGGATCCCGCGCATAGCGCGAGCTTGGTATGCCCGGCTGCCCTAGTAATAAAATGGATTAAAAAGTTGTGTTTGGCTGCGGTTCAAATCTCAAATGTGATATTTTCCTTCTTTTGTTAATTCCCTTGTTAGAAATCCTTCTGCCACTGCTGAGTAACTATAAATTCTGAATTCCCCGATGATCCAGGTAATGGTTGGAGCTGCATTACAAAGTGAAACAGGGTGGCTAGCCTGGGGTTTGAACTTTGGACCAGAACCAAGAATGGTGGGGACTCAAGCTCTTATTGGTATAAAGCAGAAAAATGGTTCATTTCTTGGTGACAAGTACAATGTCACAAAAAATATCAAAATAAAGTGCAAGTTGTTACCTTCTCCTATTGATTTGAATGTAAGCAAATTGAGGTTTAGTTCTCTGGATCTTCAGCATCACATAATAGAAGCCACTATACATCTTCCTCAATCAGTTGATGTTTCAAGAATTAATCATGTTTGGCAAGTTGGAAAAGTTGCAGCAGGAATGGAACCCAAGATTCATGATAAAACTCTCCATAACTATGATGGCGCAGAGACCATTGATTTGGAGACTGGCAAATCTCTAAGTATTAGAGCTGCTAAACGTCATCATGCAAGAACTGTAAGCCTAATTAACTTTGGATCATTCGCCTTAATTACTCTACTCTCTTTTCTCTTGGTTATGATGTCTGTATTTATCCATATTTAATTTATGTACTGACTGTTTAAATCTGCATTATCTTAAACTTGCTTTACCAGGTTATCTACCTTATTTTCTGTATTACTAATCCCACTTATTATGGATGGTTACGTGTAGTTGTCTTTCTTCATAGCATGCATGCATGCAGCCTTGAAACTTTTGGATAGAAGGAGCAAACCGATGACCAGTCAGGCGTCGTTTGGTTGGTTATCCTAGAATTATATAATTCTAGGGGAATTAATTTTCCCCGTGGTTATTGAACTTTTGTGTTTGTTGCCCAAATTTTTTTTTAGTTAGGTAAAAATTATTTAACTTTGTGTTCATTACACACACGTTACTTTTTCTTTACTTTGTTACACAAAAACTATTTTACTTGACTCCATTTATCGCAAAAGTCACATTTTCACTTGAAAAATCTATTATGCCCTTGAAATTATATAAACATTCATATTTATGTAATACCCTCTATATATATACTATATAATATATTTTTACATATGTATTTTATATATTATTTTATTTATTATTTTTATAATTTATATTTTAGACAAGGTGAGTAGCTCGAGGGGGAAGCACCCGCCACTTCCAACCAAGAGGTTGTGAGTTGAGTCACCCCAAGAGCAAGGTGGGGAGTTCTTGGAGGGAAGGATGCTTGGGGTCTAGTGGAAACAACCTCTGTACCCTAGGGTAGATGTAAGGTATGCGTACACATTACCTTTCTCAGACACGCTAGTGGGATTATACCGGGTTATTGTTGTTGTATTCGAATATTTAATTTTTTCTTAACGTTAATTTTCAAGATATATTAGCAGCGTTATAAAATAACTTTTTCATCAATTCTTTTTTTTTTGAATTTAATTGACCATCCAAAGTTTGTCGGTAATTTACGACAAACTTTTGTTGTATGCCCTCCCGATCTTTAAAATACCGATCGCACATTAATGGTCGCATTTTGGACGGTCATTGGCCATTACCGACCAACTTTGGTCGATTTTTTTGGATGGATTTTTCGAATTTCTAGTAGTGTAATATCGCAAATAACCAAATTGCCCAAGTAAATTCCCAGCAAAATTCGCATGTAGAGTTACCTAGGAATTTTCCATAAGATTAACATATGATTTATTTATTATTTTCTTTGTTTGTTTACCTAAGAGTTTTCTCACAGAAATGTACTTGCCGATTTATTTGTCTAATGATATATATTAAAGTTATTGACATATTTAATAACACTACTAATATATCTTGAAAATTAAAGTTAAAAAAAAAGTAGATATACGAATATATTATACAAATAATAAATAAAATAATAATAAGCTATTTTATTTATAAATAAAATACATAGGTAAAAATATATTATATAGAAGGTATTACATAAATATGAAGGTTTATATAATATCAAGGGCATAATAGACTTTTTCAAATAAAAATGTGACTTTTGTGATAACTAGGGCAAAGTAAAATAATTTTTGTATAACAAAAGAAAGAAAAGTGACTTTTGTGTAATGAACACAAAGTTTAATGATTTTTACACAACAAGAAAAAGAAAAGTAACTTTTGGGTAACAAACCCAAAAGTTCAATGACCATGGATAAAATTAACTCAATCCTGAGATCAGAATTATAACTCAGATTATAAACTCACCTTCTTATATGTGATAATCCCATGATCAGCGGCGAGAGTAGAATTTTCACCATGGGGATTCCAAAAATAAAAAAAAAAAGAAAAAGAAAAAACACAAAAAAGCTAAGGGGGTTCATGATTTAATATATGTGTATGAAAGAATATTGACCTTATATAAACAATATAATTTCTGGGTGAAGGGAATTCGGTTGAATCCACCTTCGCCCACCTAGCTCAACTCCTTATAAACTTTATCATGCATTTAGTTAATATCCACAACCAAACACTGAAATATACTGATAACCCCATAATTGCTGTAACCAAACGCCCCCTAACGAGTGCATATAGAAAGTACTTTAATTTACCAAAGACCCCATACTAGACTACATTTTGTTAGTGGTATAACAGATTGATGTTACATTGTTCAAAGACGGCTTTCAAGCCCTTTTATCAATAGATGAAAAAAATCCTTTATAAGATTTGATATTTCCATAATATGATTTTTTTTTCTCAGCTACGTACTCATACTTTAATATAACTAACCTAATTTGGAATTAAGGCATATATATTTAATTGATTTATTTAATCTTACTTAGACCAATAATTTACTTAGACAATTATTATTTACTTGTATTTTCTTGTATACAAATCATAGTTTCTATTTATTTCGGAAGCATTAACACATAGGTATCTAAAATCCAAATTTTGTAATGGGTCACTCCTGTATATATAATACATAGGGGAAAAATTTTAAAAATAGTCAGATTTATAAATGGTCATTCAAAAATAGCCCAATTTTATAAGTAATCGAAATTTGGCCACTTTTTATATAAATATAAATCTGAGCAAAAACATTGTTCAAAACCCGAAAAATACGCCAGTATATTATACTGGAGTTCCAACATAAGTATACTTGAATCCAATATATTACACTGAAGTTTCAGTAAAGTATGCTAGAACTCTAGCATAATATGATGGAGCCCAGCATAAATACACTAGAACTCCAGCATAATATACTGGAGTTCCAGCAAGTATATTGGTCCAGTATAATATACTGGAGCCAGCAAAGTACACTGGTCCAGCATAATATGCTGGAGTTTAAACACAAGCGGACCGAACTCCAATATATTATGCTGGACCGGTCTCTATTGCAGCAAAATATTGGCTATTTTTCATTGGCTTAGTAAACGTTGATTACTTTTGATTGACCTGTCCGAAAACTGGCTATAACGTGCTATTTTTACACTATATAGTGATTATATACGGTTATTTTTTGGGGTTAATTATTTTTGTGTGTGCAGGCTCATGGAATACTTAACATAATTGGTTGGGGTGTAATCCTGCCAATTGGGGTGATAATAGCGAGGTACTTCAAAAAGGGACCAATACAATGGAATAAACATGATCAATGGAAACATGCTCATAAGACATGTCAAGCATTTGGATATATTATTGGGGCAACTGGATGGGGTCTTGGACTCTGGCTTGGAATTTCTTCCAAATATTACTCTTTTCCCAAACATGGAGCTTTTGGCATCTTCATCTTCGTATTTGCCACCCTACAAGTAAAACTCTATCCTCTTCACCAACTTATTGAATAATTTTTTTAAAATTACTTTTGAATATAAAAATATTTAGTTTGAAATCGTCTTCAAATAATTTGGTAGATGAAAATAATTTAATTTTTATTTTTAAATTGCTTTAAGATAGTATGGGTAAATATGAAAATCTTGTAAACGTAGATACTTCTTTTTGTTGGTGTATTATTTAAAAATTAATTTTATTTTCTATATGGAAACATCTATTTGAATAAACAAAATTAATAATTTTCCAAAATAAGAAAAAGATTGGAAATGAGCATTTGCACCGTACAAATAATCTACTTAACACATGTATAATCCATTTAAAGGAGAGTTGTGACTAGAGGAATGTGGAGTCCGCGTATATTTTGCATTTAAAAAATGCAAACATGAATTTTTTGTGAAATGACATATATACCCTTGATCAACCATCTTTCCTTTTCTATATAATAGAAAAATGTACTCTATTATCAATCTATCACTTAATCATGATAAATTAATGAGTATATTATGTGTGAACATTATATGCAGGTTGATATTTTTCTCTTCATTGCACCGATCCATCAGTTTAAAATTACTATTTCTTCATGCCCTTTGACATGATTCACTCGTATAAGTGGCAAGATTATATTGATGTCTAATCAAAATCAACAAGATTAACATAGGATTTGAAGAGGATAATTTTTAGATTTTCACTCTCTAATAAAGTCATTACTCTAATTATATATGAATATGGATAATTATAAAATTCTTTTACAAGAACGAGAGTATATTAAAGTTAAATAGTTCTAATAAAATTGTGCATATAATATTCAATTCCATTAATCTTATGTGTGTATATATATAATGATTTCTCATGGCTTTTTTTGCATATTTTTATTTTTTTGAATTCTCTTGATAAAAAATCCTACTACCGCTACTTGTCAAATATCTAATTAATTATTTGGTTAATTTTTAAATACAGACGCTGGCACTGAGATTAAAACCCAAGAAGGACGATGAACTTCACATATACTGGAGTATATACCATCATTCTCTAGGGTATGCATTACTCGCAGTAATTTGTGTCAACATATTCAAAGGGATAAAAATAATGCAAGAAGACAACAAGTGGAGACCTGTCTACATTGCAGTTATTGCCTCTCTTACTTTCATCTTCTTAGTCTTCGAAATCATCAATTGGCTCCAATTCAAAGTTGAACAAAAGATGGAGAAAAAAGACGATATTCGCCGACAAAAATGAAAATTGACACACAAGGAAATTCTACTACTTCATGACTGCTACTTAATCCTCATGCATATCTTTTTGTACTTTTACTTTGGTCAGTTTGTGTACATCTCAATTGTTCTACCCCAAACACTTATTATTCTCTATCAACATAAGTGTCAAATAACTTTATATGTTATGTTTGAACTACAAAGTTTCTTGCTTTTTTAGGGCCGAGGGGGTTGATTACCTAAAATTTATTCCACTATTAAGGTTTTCTATTTGTTCAATCACAATAGTTAAGTTTTTCTTTTTTATTACATTTTTCTTTATATTTGTGTAGATATAATATATTTGAGGAATTAGTTTAAGTAGATTTAAATGGTCTTGCTTTTAGCGTTCCTACTTGTTTAATTAGGTTCAATTATTACCATTTAAAAACATATATAGGGGGGGGGGGAATTTGGGGGTGGGGTTGCCGTTTGATTTTTTTTATCCATATCTATATCTACCTATATATATCTATATCCATCTTTATTTATATTTATATTATTATAAAAATATGAATACAATGTTGGTTTACAAAAATAACCCTTTTAATATTAAGCATAATAACTCAAATAAAAGGATATAATCGGAATTCTAGACATTAACCTTGTAATTCTATTAGTTTTAGTACATAATACTACACGTTAGGAATCCTACATGGTTACCTTTAGCAATCCTTTTAGAATAATTACTTTTGGGCATAGACATATAATACTACATGTTAGCATGTAAACCTAATAGGGCATAGACATATATCACATGGCCCTGCTAGAGTTGAAAGAATTGAAGGAGCAGTTGCAAGATTTGCTTGATAAGGGCCTTATTAGACCTAGTGTCTCGCCTTGGGTTGCGCCCATGTTGTTTGTAAAGAAGAAGGATCGATAAATGAGGATGTGCATGGATTATCGGCAGTTGGACAAAATCACCATCAAGAACAAGTATCCATTATCAAGGAATGACGACTTATTTGACCAGCTTCAAAATTCCAAGGTGTTTTTGAAGATCGATTTGAGATATGGCTACCATCAATTGAGGATTTGGGCATCCGATGTCCCTAAGATAGTTTTTCAGAGTCAGTATATGCATTTTTTTTCTAGTAATGTCAATTGAAATGATAAATGTCCCAACACCATTCATGGATTTGATGAATCGGGTGTTCAAACCCTATCTAGATTCCTTTGTGATTGTTATTATTAATGATATCTTGATCTACTCCCGTAGTGGAGAGGAGCATGAGAAACATTTTGGGATTGTTCTTCAGACTCCGAGAGACATCCAGTTATATGCTAAGTTTTTGAAATGTGAGTTTGGTTGAGTTTAGTTGCTTTCCTGGTCACTTTGTATTGTCACACCTCTTTTTTACGCACCCGCGAGGATGCAAAGAGTTTTTCCAATTAAAGGACAATCGAGATGGGATTTATTTTAATTATTTCAGAGTCGCCACTTGGGAGATTTATGGTGTCCCAAGTCACCGGTTAAATCCCGAATCGAGGAAAAGAATGACTCTATTTAACAGTCCGCGAACCATAAATCCGGATAAGGAATTCTATTAACCCGGGAGAAGGTATTAGGCATTCCCGAATTCCGTGGTTCTAGCACGGTCGCTCAACTGTCGTGTTTGGCTTATCTATCTGCTTTTTACAATTATGTACTTAGTGCAAGTTAATATCCCTTTACCGCTTTTATTATTGGTTAGGATTTACAAAAGAGAAAGTTGCTTAAAAATATGCTTTCGAATCACGTCACATGAAATGCACCCGGATCCTCGACATATTCTTATTCAACATTTCGGGGTTTGGATTCGGGTCGCATGAAATGCACACCCGTATTTAAGAAGATAGAACTAAAATATGCGCCCGGATCGACTACTTATTTACACTGTTGAGAAGGGCGTGATATTCGTTAAGAAGCGACGCATCTCAAAATCTAAGTATTTTATATGTACATTTATGAAGGCTGTGCGATTAGTGTAACTATTGGGCGAGGCGCACCTTTGATTCAAATCTAAAGCGAACTATATCCCACTGTATTTTACTTAGGAGTTGATTCCAAATTATTTAAAACTTGCTACGAACCACACCACATGAAATGCGCCTGTGGTTCCTGACACGCTTTATTTGCTCTTGCCCGAAATTGGGGTCGGGTCACATGAAATGCACCCCCGACTCCTTTAATCTAATTACGTCATTCAGTTGAGTAATAACTCCCTAGCTAATCTTGCTTTTAACATGAGATCTAACGTTAACAGATTTGGAGATTACACACATGAGTAGAGAAGATTGAACAGAGATACAACAGACTAATTCAAGTTTACGTGCATATCTAATGATAGTGTATCTTTGGTCTAGCTACACTTTTCCATAACCAAAACTAGCATTACAAACTTAATTAGCTAATAACAGAACGTAATCAAACATAAGACTTTGGACGACTACATGATTCAACAGACTTCAAACATAAACTTCAGGCTTCATTCTTTTCGAACCAAGGAATTACAACAACAGAGATGTGTACCTGGAACGCGGAAGAACAAAGACGAGTGAGCAGTGGCAATGCAGCAACAGTAACAGGAGTAACAACAGTAGACCAGGAACAACCACAGTAAACCAACAGCAACTCAATATACCAAACAGCAACAACAAACCAGTGGCAGCAATCAAACAGACTAACAACCAGTGGCAGTTAACCACAGTAGCACAGCACCAACACTGGATCAACAGCAAACAATAGACACAAAACAGCAACAACAACCAGTGGCAGCAATCAACTAGACCAACAGCAACCACTAGAGCTATCACAACACTCAACAATGGTCAACACAGTAGCAGCATACGACAACTGGATCAAACAGCAACAAAAATCAAACAGGCAGCAACACTAATGACCAAGCAATCCCAAAACAGTGTTGCCAGTGACAAAATAACAGCACTGCCAGTGGCTCGACACTTCCAAACTCAGCAAATAACACCCAATCGATCTCAGCCCACCAACACAAGAACCACAACAACAATGGACTAACCAGCAGTAGCCCAAGGGTGGCAAACAGGACCTCAGCAACCAAACAAACGAAACAGTAACAAACAAGCCACTGAAACAGTACTTGTCTATCTTTGTATGTTTGGTTCAATATCGTATCTTTGCTGCCTATTTCTCTCCAGCTATTACTGTTCTTTTCTCTCTAGTTACTCTCCAGTTATGACTGTGTTCTCTCCAGGTATTCCTGTTCTTTTTCTCCAGGTCCTGCTAGTGTTCTACTCATCCTATATTTATAGCCAAATCCCTTCTTCTTTGGATGGCCAGTAAATTAAACTAAGGCCCTGCCCATCCTACTGCTCCTTCTGCTTCAGCACTAAGAATTGTCTAAGTGTGGGCTTTAGTAAACTAAATATGAAATGCAGAACCTGGTGGAGTGCCCTGCTGTAATAGCAGGCTCCACTAGGCCATCTTATGGGTGAGGGATTAAACAAATGGATTTATTCAACCCTAATACTACATCCCAGAATCCAACAGCCAACAAACCCAATGGTGACTTGCAACCATGCTAACATTATCTAGTATAGTAAAATCCAATCAGTTACAACACATCAAAGTGATAACAATTTTAACCGATAAAACAGTGAATTAAAAATCTCGGCAACAATTGAAACTAAGTATTCGACGACATTTGTTGAATCGATCACAGCATACAACAGGTACAATTGGTAACAAGTCAATCGTCGAATCAGTGATTCGACAATTTCAGGTAAACAAAAAAAATGCAGAATTAAACACTTGACAACGTTGATCGAGACGACTACACATTCTATAACTAACATTTTCCAACAACAAACAAAAATGAGAATGACCAAATAAGGGTCTTAAGGGGTAGAAGGACAGACCTCTCACAAAAGAAACAAAAAATAAAATTTAAGCACAAAAAAGAACAACTAACGGCTAAACCAAACAAAGAACACAACAATAACTAAAAACAGAAGAAGATTGAAATACCTAATGAAGACAATCCGAACTCGAACAAACTCAGGCTTCCACGGACTTGAGATTGTATTTTTGAAGTGAACATGCTTTAATTGAAGTGTTTTTCGAACGAAAAACACTCCAATTAGAGCCTATTGACTCCAAATTCTTAACATCGGACGAAATCCCTAATTTTGGAATTCTAGGGTTCTTGGGCTCGGATTTGGGGCTTTTGCGATTCTGGCAAGATTCGAACCAAACCAATGTTAGTGGGAGTGTGGGGGAGGTGTAAGGAGGCTGTGGTGTGATTTTGAGGTGGTTTGGGATGAACTCTCAGATTCCGACGAACTTCGAATTGATATTCGAAGCGTTTGACTAACATTCGAAGCTAACTAACGCCGGATCCGTAATGGTGGAGGTGAGGGGAAGATTTTGGTATTAGTTTGGGTTGGTTTGGCCTACTTCCGCCGGCGTAGACGATTTCCGGCCGGTGGAGTGCGGTGGGGGAAGGTGGGGCTTGGCCTGTCTCTGAGAGAGACGATAGAGGAGGGGTCTGGCTAAGGGGGGGGCTGGGTAGGTTTTTTAGTATATATGGTGGGGCTGGGATCTAATCCTGGCCGTTTGATCAAATGAGATCAACGGCCTGGATCGTTTCATTAATCCAAACGATACCGTTTGGTCGCTATGGGAGCCGGGTTGTCTGGGGTTGATTGGGTCGGGTTGCTCAACGAGTTGGGGGATGAAGCACTGGCCGTTGGATCCACTGAATTGAACGGCCTAGATCAGTGCTTCTTGAACGGGTTGATAAGAGAGATCGTGGCCCTAGGATCAATTTGAAACGAACGGCCACGATCGAGGACGGGTTGGATCAGAGGTGATTCGTTTGGGCCTGTTTGTTTAGACTAAGCCATGGCCCAATTCTGCTCTTTATGATGTATTATATGTATATGTGTATATATATATATATATATATATATATATATATATATATATATATATATATATATATATATATATATATATATATATATATATATATATATATATATACATATACTAACCTATAACACAACTATTTTTTACTACAATTATCCCACATAACTACATATCACTTAAAAATGTAAATCACATAAAATGCAAAACCTAATGTATATTTTTTGTCTTTTATTAATAAACATGCACACAAAAATGTAAATTTAAAAAAAAATCACAAAAATCATGCCTAACACGAAACTATTTTTATTTTGAATTTTCTGGGAGTACTTCTCAGGTAAGGCAAAAATCTCGTGCTCACAGCTGCCCCTCTTTGCGCATAAACACGCAGAGTTTTCGTGCAAAGATAAATGAGCGGATATAAGCGATTTTTGCCCATTCGATCACTCCGTATGAAGCATTTTGGAAAAGTTTTGACCGAACCTTGCTTCAAAGGTCTCCTACATATCCCTGGCTAAAAGGGAATCAGGTCAATGTAGTTCGGGAAGTTCTGGTAGCTGGGACTACCATGACTGTTGCGATCTCGTTGTTACTGCTGTTGCCGCTGTTACTGCTGTTACCACCGCTTAGCTGATTTCCTTGTTACACCGCACTAAGCAACAAAAACAAGAAGTTAGACTAAGTTACAGTACTACAAGTTCTTATCTATCCTTTTTAACTTGATCTTGTCGCGCTCCTTGCCATCATGTCTGACTTGGCGTTCCTTCTGAGGCTCCTTCTCTTCTTACGAACTTGGATTCATGCCGGAGATTTCTGTTACATTCTGCCGCTTTCCTCTACCAAATTAAAATAGATCGCCACTCCATTCTCCAGGCGGGCTCCCCGACTTCAACTACTACTTCGAAATAAAATCGCCACTCCATTCTCCAGGCGGGCTCCCTGACTTCAACTACAACTTCAAAATTAAATCGCCATTCCATTCTTCAGGCGGGCTTCCTGACTTCAATTACTACTTCAAAATTAAATCGCCACTCCATTCTTCAGGCGGGCTCCCTGACTTCAACTACAACAATAAATCTCCACTCCATTCTCCAGGCGGGCTCCCTGACTTCAACTACAACTTCAAGATAAATCGCCACTCCATTCTCCAGGCGGGCTCCCTGACTTCAACTACAATTTCAAAATAAAACCGCCACTCCATTCTCCGGGCGGGCTCCCTGATTTCAACTACAACTCACTGATTTCCTCCTATCTTGATTACCTTCCTTTGCCTCTTGTACCGTTTTCTTCTTCCTGCATTGCCTCTCGGACCACCTTCTCTTATGAATTAACCTGTCTTGGAATTACCTTCCCCCGGGTCGTATTACTTCAATTACTACTTCAAAATTAAATCGCCACTCCATTCTCCAGGCGGGCTCCCTGACTTCAACTACAACTTCAAAATTAAATCGCCACTCCATTCTCCAGGCGGGCTCCCCGACTTCAACTACGACTTCAAAATTAAATCGCCACTCCATTCTCCAAGCGGGCTTCCTGACTTCAACTACAACTTCAAAAAATAAAATCGCCACTCCATTCTCCAGGCGGGCACCCTGACTTCAATTACTACTTCCGATTTCATCCTATCTTGATTACCTTCCTTTGCTTCTTGTACCATTTTCTTCTTTCCGCATTGCCTCTCGGACCACTTTCTCTTCTGAATTATCCTGTCTTGGAATTGCCTTCCCCTGGGTCGTATTACTTTTCTTCTGGCAGCTGGGGGGTATTTTTGAACTGTCTACTCGTCTGCTGGGGATGATGCTGCTGGGGAAGTATTCTTTGTTTCCTTCACCCCTCATGCTCTTCCTTCTTCCCATACTTCCTGTGGGACTCACGCTTTTGCCTCCTCGAACAAATTATGGGATGTAATACTGCTAGGAGAATCTCGAAGCCATTGTTTTATTTTCCCACAACAGTTGGGGGTGATACCGAGCTCAAATATTACCCCATCGTGCCGTCTGGCCTTTCTCAAAACTATTCTGCTCGGAGCTGGTATTTCCCGAAATCTTGTGTTGCTTTCTACCCTTATCCTCTGAGTCTTGCTTTCCAGAAAATTTTCGCAACAGGAGAAAATTTTCTGCCCCAGTTTGATAAACTTCTGGACGGTATGCTTTTCTGCCAACGAACCCTCTTTTCCTGCTTTTAAATCAAAGAAAAATTGTTAGTTTCCAAATGCGGTGAGTGGTCGCGCCACCCTTGTTGAGGCCATTTTCTTTTCTCTTTCAACTGCTCGGCCTCTCTCGAACTTTGAGGGCGACGTTGACGCTTGCTGGGGACGATGCTCTTTCCACGAACGACCTCTCATCTTTCCTTTTATTCCACTCTTTGGTTTGATCCGACTCTTTTTAGCCGGTGATCTGTTGCGTGGAACCTTCCAATCAGCCTGTCGTCCCAATCTTACTATCGTAACGACTTCTGCCTTATTGCCTCGTTCCACGCCTATTCATTTTCATTATACTGCTTTGGGAGACTTGGTAGTAAGCTTTGCAAAATCAATTTTCGAAAAATGAAAGAAAAGAAAAGAATACCGACCGCAAATGACAAAAGAAGAGAAAAACTTTTCTGAACTCAAAAATAGGAAAACTTATCTGAATGTGTGCCTGATCCAATGGTTATGCCGCGCCTTTGAGATTAAACTACCCAGTCTATTCATATCAATCACTTTCTGATGCCGCGTCCTGCTAGAGGTAAACGGATGTCCAAACCCTGTCTCATGCAGACATCTTGTAACCATCTCGTCTTGTCACCTCACAGTGCCCTTCAAAGGGTTTTCACTAACGAGATTCTCTCATTTCTCTCTATCTCCCGTCGCCTTAAGGGTGCCCGTGAAGGTTTTCACCGTAAGACTCTCTCATTTTACTTCTCTCAACTTCTTTCGCCTTAAAGTGCCCGCGAGGGTTTTCACCGCTAAGACTCTCTCATTTATGCTTTCTTTCCCTGCGGCGGGGTATCACCCCTGAGATTCCCTCTAGAGCGTTATCCCCTTTTGGCTTGCATCCCGGATTCAATCGAGGGTCGGGATGTCACTCCTGGCTTTCATTCACATGACTTGGCACTTCTCAAATACTGATCGAGAGGTCTTTCTGGTTCTTGATATGGTTTCTGCGCGTGAGGCCGAAGCAAGGGGGTTTAGCCTCAACGGTTAGCTTACTACAACTTTCGGAATCCATACTATCTTTCAAACGAAATAATGACTTCTGCCCCAGTTTCGTTGCTTGGGGGATTTTTTTTTTTATTTTTATTTTATTATGACCGAGCCGTGTGGCGCCTACGTATCCTTCTTGAGGAATCAGGTCGAACGTAGTTCACTCTTTCTTGTATTACTTCTTTGTTTCTTTTCTATTCTGTTACACATCTTCCTTGATGATTCCGAAAGAGGGTATATGAAAGAATGATTAAGGCTCAAAGGGGGAAACAAAGGTAAAGTGTTTGGGTAGTAGAACAATTGCCTCTCTGTCATTTCATTCTCCGAAAAATGCCAAATACACACAAACGAAACCAAACGTTGACAAATGCATTAAAGAATTACACATAATATCTCTTAACCGCATCAGAATTGATAGCCATATCGGTGCATCTTCCCTCGACATCAGTCAGACATAGAGCGCCGTTGGATAATACTCTAGTCACCACAAAAGGTCCCTCTGCCAATTTGGAGCGAACTTGCCTTTCGCTTCGGCCTGATGGGGTAGAACTCTCTTCAGCACATGCTGTCCCACTTCAAATCTCCCGGGACGTACCTTCTTGTTATACGCTCTCGCCATTCTCTTTTGATACAATTGGCCGTGACATACTGCTGCTGTCAATCTCTTTTCATCGATCAAGCTCAATTGCTCTAATCGGGTTTTAACCCACTCGTCGTCATCAATCTCAGCTTCAGCGACAATTCGGAGGGACGGAATCTCAACTTCTGCGGGTATTACTGCTTCAGTCCCGTATACCAACAAGTAAGGGGTTGCACCTACCGAAGTCCGGACGGTAGTGCGATAACCCAACAACGCAAATGGTAACTTTTCATGCCACCTGCCTAGACCCTTCTATCATCTTCCTCAATATCTTCTTTATGTTCTTGTTTGCCGCCTCGACCGCACCGTTTGCTTTTGGGCGATACGGTGTGGAATTTCGGTGTGTAATCTTGAACTGTTGACATACCTCTTTCATCAATCCACTGTTAAGATTTGCACCGTTATCCGTAATGATCATCTTTGGAATTCCAAACCTACAAATGATGTGGGAGTGTACGAAGTCCACTACCGCCTTCTTGGTCACCGATTTGAATGTTTTGGCCTCCACCCACTTGGTAAAATAATCAATCGTTACCAGAATGAACCTGTGACCATTGGAAGCCGCAGGCTCAATAGGTCCAATAACATCCATACCCCATGCGACAAACGGCCATGGCGCGGACATTGTATGCAATTCAGTCGGCGGAGAATGAATCAAATCTCCGTGTATCTGACACTGATGGCATCTTCGCACGAAACTTATACAATCCCGCTCCATAGTGAGCCAATAATATCCTGCTCGAAGAATCTTCTTTGCCAATACGTATCCGCTCATGTGTGGTCCGCAAACTCCCGAGTGTATATCTGTCATCACTGTTGTGGCTTGATTTGCATCTATACATCTCAACAATCCCAAGTCTGGGGTTCTTTTGTACAGCACCCTCCACTAAGGAAAAATCCGTTCGCCAACCGCCGAATAGCTCGCTTTTGATCTCCAGTTGCTTGCTCTGGGGTATACTCCTAACCTGAGGTATTCCTTGACATCATGAAACCACGGCTCACCATCCACCTCTTCCTCTATCACGTTACAATAAGCATGTTGATTCCGGACCTGGATATGTAACGGATCGACACGAACCTTGTCCGGGTGATGTAGCATTGACGCTAAAGTAGCCAACGCGTCGGCAACCTCATTATGCATCCTTGGGATGTGCCTGAATTCTACTGATCGAAAGCGCTTGGTCAGATCATGCAAGCACCGACGATACGGGATAAGCTTTAAATCTCTGGTTTCCCATTCTCCCTGAATCTGATGTACCAGAAGGTCCGAGTCCCCCAAGACCAAGACGTCCCGTACATCCATGTCCACCGCTAATCGCAACCCCAAGATACATGCCTCGTACTCAGCCATATTATTGGTACAGTGAAAACGCAGTTGAGCAGTAACAGGATAATGATGTCCTGTTTCAGATATAAGCACAGCCCCTACTCCGACTCCTTTTGCGTTCGCCGCTCCGTCGAAGAAGAGCTTCCACCCCGGATCCTTGGTCAGTTCTAACCCTTCAATTTGCAATACTTCTTCATCTGGAAAATACGTCCTCAAAGGTTCGTATTCGTCATCAACGGGATTTTCAGCTAAGTGATCGGCCAGGGCTTGAGCTTTCATAGCCGTCCTTGTCACGTATATGATGTCGAACTCCGTAAGTAATATTTGCCATTTTGCTAACCTCCCCGTAGGCATAGGTTTCTGGAAAATATATTTCAACGGATCCAAACGCGAAATGAGGTAAGTGGTGTAAGAAGACAAATAGTGTTTCAGCTTTTGGGCTACCCAAGTCAGGGCGCAACATGTCTTTTCTAGATGAGTGTACTTGACCTCGTGGACTGTAAATTTCTTACTGAGGTAGTAAATGGCCCGTTCCTTCCCGCCAGTAAGATCATGCTGCCCCAGCACGCAGCCAAACGAATTCTCCAAGACCGTCGGATAAAGAATCAGGGGTCTACCTGGCTTCAGGCGGAACTAGTACGGGTGGATTTGACGGATACCCTTTGATCCGGTCAAACGCTTCCCGACATTCTGCCGTCCATTCTATCGGAGCGTCTTTCTTCAATAGGCGGAATATGGGTTCACGAGTTGCCGTAAGCTGGGCAATAAACCTACCGATGTAATTCAACCTTCCCAACGTACTCATCACCTCTGTTTTATTCTTCGGCGGGGTAACTCCCGAATGGACTTGATTTTGGAGGGTCCAACTCAATGCCCCGTCGGCCGACGATGAATCCTAGCAACTTTCCCGATGGAACTCCGAATGCGCATTTGACCGGATTAAGCTTGATGTCGTACCTTCGGAGTCTTTGAAAGAACTTCCCTGAGGTCGGCAACATGGTCTTCTCGACGCCTAGATTTTATGATCACATCATCCACGTACACCTCAATTTCCTCGTGTATCATGTCATGGAATACCGTAGTCATCGCCCTCATATATGTTGCTCCCGCATTCTTCAAACCAAACGGCATCACTCGGTAGCAATAAGTCCCCCACGGTGTGATAAAAGCTGTCTTTTCTGCGTCCTCTTCATCCATCAAAATCTGATGATATCCCGCGTAACAGTCCACAAAGGATCCAATTTCGCGTCCGGCGCAATTATCAATCGGGATATGGATATTGGGAAGTGGGAAATTATCCTTAGGACTTGCCTTGTTGAGATTGCGATAGTCCACGCATACTCCGATCTTTCCGTCTTTCTTTGGCACCGGTACTACGTTAGCCAACCATTCGGGGTATCGAGTGACACGAATGATTTTCGCCTGCAACTGCTTGGTTACCTCTTCCTTAATCTTCACACTCATCTCCGTCTTGAATTTCCGCAGCTTTTGCTTGACGGGAGGATATGCCGGATCAATGGGTAATCTATGAACCACTAGATCAGTGCTGAGTCCTGGCATGTCGTCGTACGACCATGCGAAAATGTCTTTAAACTCCATGAGTGTTTTGATCAGTTCTTCTCTCAGATTGGGTTCAATATGGACACTTATCCGGGTTTCTTTGACGTCATCCGCATTCCCTAGATTAACGGCCTCAGTATCATTTAAATTCGGTTTGGGTTTTTCCTCGAATTGACTTAATTCTTCACCGATTTCTTCTACGGCTTCATCATCGCCGTACTCTGACTCACTCTCGTCACTTCTTATTTCATGCGTTATTATTTCCAAACCCGATTGACTTTCTAGACTGGGTTGATTAATCTTTAAGCACGCCATATCATTAAGATCAGTTGCAAGAAGGCTGTTCATAAAAGTAAAAAGAAGGAAAAAGATAAACAAAATTAGACACGAAGGAACCAAATTTCATTAATGGGAATTGTACAAAGGGAAAACAAACTGCAAACTTAAAAAAAAAATGAACTAAAAACGACTGGATTTTACTCCGGGACAAACCCCCAACACAAAATTTCGAAAGAAAAACAATCCAAGACAAACTACCAAGACTCCTTCCGGACAGGGAGAGGAGTAGCCTTCCAGTTATTCAGTTTTGCCTTTGGTCCCACAAATTGTATCTCGGCATGACTAGATCCTTCACCGTCCTCGAGCATACATACATCCGTGAATAGGTCCTCGAACTTCCTGAAGAACTCTTCATCTGGCCTGATCGTAGGACCGGGAATCTTTGTCGTTGGATATCCTCTCGCTCCGGACCTGACAAAAGATTGGGAAAGGCGTGGAACAGGCTTTGGGAGCACCCATGTCTTCTGCTTACTCCTTTTTGCTCGCCGGATGTCCTCTGATGTTGGCTGGAATCCCAAACCGAAGGTTCCCAAGTTCTCGACCACAGATACCGGTTGTATGATTCCTTGCAGAGATGCACCTAGACCTTTGCCGGGTATGAAACCATGTCTCAACATTTCATGCGCCACCATGACATCTGCAGTAATTGTTCTGTCATCGGGAATGCATTCCCCTTCCGGAACTCGGTTGGCGGACACCACATCGCAGACCTGATATACCCACGGCCCAACATCTTCTTCTGTTTCAACAAAGGGAATGACGGTGCCTCTGATCGTGGATCGTTCTCTCCACGGACGACGATCTCCCCGTCGATCCCACTCAAACTTAACGAGTTGGTGTAAGCTCGATGGAACTGCTCTTGCGGCACGGATCCACGGTCGCCCTATCAGAAGGTTATATGACACCACCATGTCCAGCACCTGGAATTCCATGGTGAACTCCACCGGCCCAATCGTCAAGATCAACACTATGTCACCAACCGACGCTTTGCCTCCTCCGTCAAACCCTCGAACACATACGCCGTTCTTGCGTACCCTGCCGATGTCTACTTTTAATTTGCCCCCAGTGTAGAGAGAGGACAAATGTTAGCACTGGACCCGTTATCGACAAGGACTTTGGTAACCACCGCCTCTTCACACTTCACCGTAAGGTATAAAGCCCTGTTATGCTCAGTGCCTTCCTCAGGCAACTCGTCATCGGTGAAGGTGATCCGATTTGCTTCGAAGATCCGATTGGTGATCTTCTCCAAATGGCTTACCGAGATTTTATCCGGTACATGTGCCTCATTCAGGACTTTCATCAATGCTTGCCGATGTTCTTCAGAATGTATCAGCAAGGATAGCAATGATATTTGCGCCGGAGTCTTCTTCAACTGCTCTAAGACGGAGTAGTCGTGCAGCTTCATCTTTTTCAAGAATTCTTCCGCTTCTTCATCGGTGACCGGCTTTTTCAATACTGCCGGAGTGGTCTTCCTCAATTCCGCAGGGGCAAAACATCTCCCCGAGCGGGTCAACCCTTGGGCTTCACAAACTTCCTCTTTCACCTCCTTTCCTCTGTAGGTCGTTGTAATCCGAGCATAATTCCACGGGACAGCCCGGCTATCAATTACTGGCAGCTGTGTTGCCGGCTGGATGATGAAAGGATCCATTCGAACGCCCGCTACTGTCAAGATGGGCTTGATTGCTGCCCCTGGTACAACTATCTTGGCCGGCTTCACCGGTACTTCGTTCACACTTTCCTTTCCTGCTTCCGACTCTCCTGGTATGTCCTTCTTGCAACTGGGCGACTCATCAAAGCTTGGCCCTTTTCTCGTTCCTGCCCCGCTAGACTTAATCATCATTACAGTCTGAGAGGCTTTCTCCTTTCCTTCCTCCGCCCGTACCAACTCGATCATATTGGTCTCACGATGAGTTGGAAGCGGGTTTTGGTTGATGTTGGGCTCTGTTGGAGTCTGGACCTCAATCCTGCGAGTGTCAATGAGCTCCTGGACGGCCGTCTTTAGCCTCCAACACTTTTCTGTATCGTGCCCCGGACATCCCGAGCAGTAGGCACAATTTACTGAATGGTCCAGGTTCTTCGGGAGGGGGTTTGGTAGCTTAGCTTCAACCGGATTCAGCAACCCTACTTGCTTCAACCGATGGAACAGACTGGTGTAAGACTCTCCTAAGGGGGTGAAAGTCTTTGGCCTCGGCGCCCTGTCGCCCCTGAATGCTTGGTTCGGACGGAAACTCGCGCCCGAGGGGTTTCTGTAAGCTCTTGGGGGTGGGTGATTGTTTTGCGGGTTTGGTGCACGCCACGGTGCATGGACGGGAGGTGCGGAATATGACTGTGCGTGGTGGACAGTAAAATGGGGATCAGGTGCGGGATAGTAATGTTGCGGGTGGTTATATGGGTTGTGGGAGTTATTTTGGTGGTGAGGCTGGGGCGGGCTATATTGGGGTGCGGGGCCTCTATTTCTAAACCATGCCCCGAACTCGACGGCCGCAACTTCCTCTCTTCTCTTTTTCCCCAGTACTGCTCCAGTACCACTTTGGATAGCCTGAGTGGTGGCTTTCAGTGCCGAGTAACTCATGATCTTGTTGGCCTTCAAACCCTCCTCGATCATACCCCCCATTTTTATCACCTCAGTGAATGATTTGCCTACGGACGTTACCAGATGTCCGAAGTAGGTGGGCTCTAATGTCTGCAAGAAGTAGTCCACCATCTCGCTCTCTCTCATCGGCGGATCTACCCTGGCCGCCTGTTCCCTCCAACGGAAACCGAATTCCCTGAAGCTTTCGGCGGGCTTCTTCTCTAATTTTAACAATGATAGGCGGTCGGGGATTATCTCAAGATTGTACTGGAACTGGCCGATAAAAGCTTGAGCCAAATCATCCCACGTAAACCATCTACCGGGATCCTGTCTAGTGTACCACTCCAGCGCAGATCCTCCCAGACTCTGGCCGAAGTAAGCTATCAGAAGCTCGTCCCGTCCTCCGGCCCCTCTCATTTTACTGCAGAACCCTCGGAGGTGGGCTACTGGGTCGCCATGCCCCTCGTACAGGTCGAATTTGGGCATTTTAAACCCTGCTGGCAACTGGACGTCCGGAAATGGACATAGATCTTTATAGGCGACGCTGACCTGGTTGCCCAAACCGTGCATGTTCCTGAAGGACTGCTCCAGGCTTTTAACTTTTCTGACAACTTCCTCGTGTTCCGAACTTTGGAAGTGCTTTTCCGGTTCTGCCGGATTATCCCAGTGAGGTGTATGTGATTGTGGTTCGGGAGCCCTGAAAGTAGGCTCTGGAGGATAGTAAGAGTTGTCATGGATCTGAACATATGGCTCGCTGGCCGGCCTTTGCAGAGGAGCAGGTGGAGGTGCCACAAAAACAGGGGTGGCTGGAGGAGGATTTGGTTTGGTTGGTGGAATGTGGGTGGCATATGGGTTTTCCCCCTGAAAGTATGGATAGATCGGGGCGCTTGTCGAAGGATCGATGGGCGGATGTTCCGGAGCTGAGGCGAGAGTAGGGCGGTTTGGTGAAGACTGTTCCCTGGCCCAGGCCAGGTGCATCTCTGTTATCTGTTGTTTTAACCGGTCTACCTCTTCTTTCATGATTTGTAGCTCGGATTTTTCTTCCTCGAGACTCTTGCCGGAACTCGACATGCTTACTGTAACTGGTCCTTTGGATCTAGTACGGTAGGGATGGCTGGCCAGGATATTCTGTCAAACCAACTGCTAAACTTTCTGGAATACGCAACAAACTTGTTAGTTCACCGAGTTTGACAGATATGTTACAGCACGTTGGATGCAATGCACCTAACCAAATAACCCTTTCTACATGTACTCTTAACATGCGTCATTCCGGCCCTTTTTCTTTTTCTTTTTCTTTTTCTTCTTTTTTTTTTCTTTTTCGACTATCTTTGCAAGCCTTATTGTTATTTAACCTATGGATTCCTTTCTTTTTAGTGGTGGTCGAATCTTATGTGGATTGCCTACGTATCACGACCCCGCGTGAATCAGACCGAGCGTAGTTCTGGTAACAAGATTGTGGCAAAATTCAGTAACTTTAATATCAAATAAAACCGTGTAGTTACAAAACACGTCTTACAACAATCAGCAAAAACAAAAGAAAATGCTTGACTTGGGAAAGTAAAGATAAAAATGCCAACTAGCCTGACTCAACATTTCAAAATACATTTTCAATCAAAAATCTAATGCCCTAAAATCCCTGGGGGCCCGCGAGGCATCATTCGGCCTTGCCGCGGGCCTTGGTGTGAGGTCCTTATGTAGTCCCCTCAGCTCTTCCATGATCCGATGAACATAACCCATAATTGAAGCGAAAAGGTCGGCGCGGGGCATTCGTTCACAAGCTAGGCACTTCATGGTGACATAGTGCCCGATTTCTCCAATTCCGTCCTTGATCATGTCCCTTTCTCCGAGTAGCCGCTCTATCTGTTGGTTTTTCGTCCCCAATCTTCGAGCATTGTTGGTGACTTGGTCTAGGAGCCTATCCACTTGTCCTTGCAGTCGGGCCATCAAATTGTGGCAACGGTCGAGGTCCGTTCTGGCATCTTGGGCTTGCTTGAAAACCCGCTCCCTGAGGACAACATTTGCTTCCCTCAGACTAGTGATGATCTCGGTGTAATCTTCTTCCACCCGTTTTAGGTGAAGTGCATGTTGATGTGCCTCCTTTCTCCAGCTAGCATGGATCCTCGTTGTCCGGGCTTTCGACTCGTCCAATTCTCTTTGGATATCGGTGACTTGGCTTCTCAAACCCTTTATCAATTTTTCGTCGGCCCGACTCCTCAACCGTCTGTCAGCATCCCTTTTCATTTGCTGGATTTGAGCTCTCAAGAAGTCATTTTCTTGTGCCAACTTCTTTTTGTCTCCTTCGTCGGTGGCGGCTTGCATGTTCTTCTCGAATTGGAGGTCCCGGACCTGCTGTTCTATCCTGCCAATCTTCGTCCTGTACCCCTCCTCCTTTGCTAACCAATCCCATTGTTCCCGTGAATCTTCCGTGAATTGTTGGACATGGGCTCTTTTAGAACATTTCCGACGAATCTGAAATCTTTTCCCGAACCACACGTTGTACTTTGGGTCCACCTCTCCCTTAGCTAGTTCCCGGACCATAGTTTTAGGCTCAAGGAACCGACATTCGTGCCACAGCCTTCTAATCTTCTCTTCGGGGAATACAACTCCCGGGCTCAACTCAATGGCGTACCTCCTCAGGTCTTGATCGGTAGGAATAACCTGAAACCTTCCTAGTTGACGTAATACACGGTGAGGGACATATGGTTGGACACTGCGGATCCCCATCAGAAGGATATAACACTCCTCAGCTGCCATATATATTACTTCAGTATCGGGTAACCACCCGAACGCCCATTCAATCTGATCGGCTTCTATTGAGCTCAGTCGTGCAAGCCATGCCTCGACGCCTTCAGGGAATACAACACCCATCATCCGTTCTTCGAAACCCCTGATACAGTTTTTTCCGGTCAACCCATGGTTCATGTATTGTGTTCGGTGATGGAGGTGTTCTTGCATCCATAATTGGAGTAACAGATTGCAACCTTGGAAGAAATTTCCCCCTTCTCGGCATACAGTCAAGGCTCGATAGATTTCGGACAAAACCAAAGGGACCACCGTGCTGGTAGCCTTTTTGATTGCAACATCGGCTATTCCTACCAGACTTATCTCTATTTTCTTATCTTCGCGCGGACAAATCACAATCCCCAAGAATGTCGTTATGAATGCTAGAATTCGTCTGGCCTCCCACTTGGTTCTATTCCCTGCGTGAGTCAGTCCAAGGTTTGACTCTTCAAAACCCCGAGGAGTGCCGTACCGTTGATATAAGAATTGAAGATCGCAACATCCCTTCAGCAGATCATCATTTTTCACCTTCCGACTAATGCTCAGCAAATCCAGGAAACCCATGTGGAGATACCGGTCTTGGTGAGAGCAGGTATTGCCCTCTTAGTTTCCCATTTAATCCCGCATAGCCCGCAATTTCCTCTAATGTGGGCGTCAGTTCAAAGTCAACAAAACGGAACACATTGCGGGTCGGATCCCAGAAAGATACCAGTGCCTTGATGATGTCCTCCCTTGGCTCGATATTCAACAGATCAACCAAACCTCCCAAAATTCTCCCTACTACCTTTTGCTACTGTCTTCCAAATCGTTCCACCATATACGGAGCTGCTGAGGGACCTCACTAAAGATTGAAAATGATTTATTCTGATTCGTGCTCATCCTGCACATTTATTAAGGTGATTTAAATAAGAAAAACAACTTTGTTTTGCTAAAAATAAAAATAAAAAATCCGTTTTCAATCACGGCCTTTCAACGTCTCGGGGACGAAGGCTTTTAAGGCTGTGGGGTAAATTGATCGAAATCAAAAATTGACCCAAAGGTGGCCGTTTATACGAAATTAGCCTTCCGGCGTCCCTTTCGGGAACATTCGGCTATTTTTAAAAACAACGTCACCGACTTATTTAGTACAAAAGTTAGTTTTGATTTTTCGGCCATTTTTCAAAAGGTGAAGTTGGACCCGATGGAGGTTGCCTACGTATCTCACATCCAATGAGAATCAAACCCACGTAGTTCGGTTTTGACGAAACAAACGACATTATTTATTTATTCATTTTACTAAAGGAAGACAAGTAAGCTATTTCTATCTTAAGAACAAAACATATTTTCCTTTCCTTTTTTCTTTTTTTTTTTTTTTTTTTTTTTTTTTTTTAAAGCCGGTCAGCATGCAAGTCTATAACAGATAAATGCGCAAGACAAACAGGATGCAGCAGGATAGTCTGTTCATTTCAGGTCACCTGTCCTAGACGGACCCAACCCCCGTGTTGAGTCCCCTAAGCCAAATGCGACATGATGCAAATAAACGTTTCCTACTAGGGATCCGGCATGAAGCTTTGTTATTCTAGGTTTAAAACCCGGGTTTATCTGTTCTAGACTTGGCTTACCCGAGCGGACAGCTCGAGCCGAGGAGGAGGCAGCAACCCGGGAATACAGAAGCTTCACCGGTTTTGCAACTTATCCAAACCTCGTTCTAAAATGGGAATCGGACACTATACAGAAAAGAAGTCACACGAAGTGCACCCTTCTTCATGATTTAGAAGACTCAGAGAGGAGATTGGTTCCGGCACAATTTATATGTACAGTTCACAAAATATCAAAGCAGTGAAAACAACATTTTGCACATTGATGCCAACATGTAAAAGAATCAGATAATAAAATATGCCAAATACAACAGTTATTCCGAGCTCGAATTCTAAAGAAAGTTCCCAGCAGAGTCGCCAGAGCTGTCACACCTCTTTTTTACGCACCCGCGAGGATGCAAAGAGTTTTTCCAATTAAAGGACAATCGAGATGGGATTTATTTATTTAATTATTTCAGAGTCGCCACTTGGGAGATTTATGGTGTCCCAAGTCACCGGTTAAATCCCGAATCGAGGAAAAGAATGACTCTATTTAACAGTCCGCGAACCGGAAATCCGGATAAGGAATTCTATTAACCCGGGAGAAGGTATTAGGCATTCCCGAATTCCGTGGTTCTAGCACGGTCGCTCAACCGTCGTGTTTGGCTTATCTATCTGCTTTTTACAATTATGTACTTAGTGCAAGTTAATATCCCTTTACCGCTTTTATTATTGGTTAGGATTTACAAAAGAGAAAGTTGCTTAAAAATATGCTTTCGAATCACGTCACATGAAATGCACCCGGATCCTCGACATATTCTTATTCAACATTTCGGGGTTTGGATTCGGGTCACATGAAATGCACACCCGTATTTAAGAAGATAGAACTAAAATATGCGCCCGGATCGACTACTTATTTACACCGTTGAGAAGGGCGTGATATTCGTTAAGAAGCGACGCATCTCAAAATCTAAGTATTTTATATGTACATTTATGAAGGTCGTGCGATTAGTGTAACTATTGGGCGAGGCGCACCTTTGATTCAAATCTAAAGCGAACTACATCCCACCGTATTTTACTTAGGAGTTGATTCCAAATTATTCAAAACTTGCTACGAACCACACCACATGAAATGCGCCTGTGGTTCCTGACACGCTTTATTTGCTCTTGCCCGAAATCGGGGTCGGGTCACATGAAATGCACCCCCGACTCCTTTAATCTAATTACGTCATTCAGTTGAGTAATAACTCCCTAGCTAATCTTGCTTTTAACATGAGATCTAACGTTAACAGATTTGGAGATTACACACATGAGTAGAGAAGATTGAACAGAGATACAACAGACTAATTCAGGTTTACGTGCATATCTAATGATAGTGTATCTTTGGTCTAGCTACACTTTTCCATAACCAAAACTAGCATTACAAACTTAATTAGCTAATAACAGAACGTAATCAAACATAAGACTTTGGACGACTACATGATTCAACAGACTTCAAACATAAACTTCAGGCTTCATTCTTTTCGAACCAAGGAATTACAACAACAGAGATGTGTACCTGGAACGCGGAAGAACAAAGACGAGTGAGCAGTGGCAATGCAGCAACAGTAACAGGAGTAACAACAGTAGACCAGGAACAACCACAGTAAACCAACAGCAACTCAATATACCAAACAGCAACAACAAACCAGTGGCAGCAATCAAACAGACTAACAACCAGTGGCAGTTAACCACAGTAGCACAGCACCAACACTGGATCAACAGCAAACAATAGACACAAAACAGCAACAACAACCAGTGGCAGCAATCAACTAGACCAACAGCAACCACTAGAGCTATCACAACACTCAACAATGGTCAACACAGTAGCAGCATACGACAACTGGATCAAACAGCAACAAAAATCAAACAGGCAGCAACACTAATGACCAAGCAATCCCAAAACAGTGTTGCCAGTGACAAAATAACAGCACTGCCAGTGGCTCGACACTTCCAAACTCAGCAAATAACACCCAATCGATCTCAGCCCACCAACACAAGAACCACAACAACAATGGACTAACCAGCAGTAGCCCAAGGGTGGCAAACAGGACCTCAGCAACCAAACAAACGAAACAGTAACAAACAAGCCACTGAAACAGTACTTGTCTATCTTTGTATGTTTGGTTCAATATCGTATCTTTGCTGCCTATTTCTCTCCAGCTATTACTGTTCTTTTCTCTCTAGTTACTCTCCAGTTATGACTGTGTTCTCTCCAGGTATTCCTGTTCTTTTTCTCCAGGTCCTGCTAGTGTTCTACTCATCCTATATTTATAGCCAAATCCCTTCTACTTTGGATGGCCAGCAAATTAAACTAAGGCCCTGCCCATCCTACTGCTCCTTCTGTTTCAGCACTAAGAATTGTCTAAGTGTGGGCTTTAGTAAACTAAATATGAAATGCAGAACCTGGTGGAGTGCCCTGCTGTAATAGCAGGCTCCACTAGGCCATCTTATGGGTGAGGGATTAAACAAATGGATTTATTCAACCCTAATACTACATCCCAGAATCCAACAGCCAACAAACCCAATGGTGACTTGCAACCATGCTAACATTATCTAGTATAGTAAAATCCAATCAGTTACAACACATCAAAGTGATAACAATTTTAACCGATAAAACAGTGAATTAAAAATCTCTGCAACAATTGAAACTAAGTATTCGACGACATTTGTTGAATCGATCACAGCATACAACAGGTACAATTGGTAACCAGTCAATCGTCGAATCAGTGATTCGACAATTTCAGGTAAACAAAAAAAAATGCAGAATTAAACACTTGACAACGTTGATCGAGACGACTACACATTCTATAACTAACATTTTCCAACAACAAACAAAAATGAGAATGACCAAATAAGGGTCTTAAGGGGTAGAAGGACAGACCTCTCACAAAAGAAACAAAAAATAAAATTTAAGCACAAAAAAGAACAACTAACGGCTAAACCAAACAAAGAACACAACAATAACTAAAAACAGAAGAAGATTGAAATACCTAATGAAGACAATCCGAACTCGAACAAACTCAGGCTTCCACGGACTTGAGATTGTATTTTTGAAGTGAACATGCTTTAATTGAAGTGTTTTTCGAACGAAAAACACTCCAATTAGAGCCTATTGACTCCAAATTCTTAACATCGGACGAAATCCCTAATTTTGGAATTCTAGGGTTCTTGGGCTCGGATTTGGGGCTTTTGCGATTCTGGCAAGATTCGAACCAAACCAATGTTAGTGGGAGTGTGGGGGAGGTGTAAGGAGGCTGTGGTGTGATTTTGAGGTGGTTTGGGATGAACTCTCAGATTCCGACGAACTTCGAATTGATATTCGAAGCGTTTGACTAACATTCGAAGCTAACTAACGCCGGATCCGTAATGGGGGAGGTGAGGGGAAGATTTTGGTATTAGTTTGGGTTGGTTTGGCCTACTTCCGCCGGCGGAGACGATTTCCGGCCGGCGGAGTGCGGTGGGGGAAGGTGGGGCTTGGCCTGTCTCTGAGAGAGACGATAGAGGAGGGGTCTGGCTAAGGGGGGGGCTGGGTAGGTTTTTTAGTATATATGGTGGGGCTGGGATCTAATCCTGGCCGTTTGATCAAATGAGATCAACGGCCTGGATCGTTTCATTAATCCAAACGATACCGTTTGGTCGCTATGGGAGCCGGGTTGTCTGGGGTTGATTGGGTCGGGTTGCTCAACGGGTTGGGGGATGAAGCACTGGCCGTTGGATCCACTGAATTGAATGGCCTAGATCACTGCTTCTTGAACGGGTTGATAAGAGAGATCGTGGCCCTAGGATCAATTTGAAACGAACGGCCACGATCGAGGACGGGTTGGATCAGAGGTGATTCGTTTGGGCCTGTTTGTTTAGACTAAGCCATGGCCCAATTCTGCTCTTTATGATGTATTATATGTATATGTGTATATATATATATATATATATATATATATATATATATATATATATATATATATATATATATATATACATATATATATATACATATACTAACCTATAACACAACTATTTTTTACTACAATTATCCCACATAACTACATATCACTTAAAAATGTAAATCACATAAAATGCAAAACCTAATGTATATTTTTTGTCTTTTATTAATAAACATGCACACAAAAATGTAAATTTAAAAAAAAATCACAAAAATCATGCCTAACACGAAACTATTTTTATTTTGAATTTTCTGGGAGTACTTCTCAGGTAAGGCAAAAATCACGTGCTCACATGTATTAGTAGAGGGTATTCAGGTGGATCCTAAGAAGATTGAGGAAGTCAAGAACTGACCTAGACCTACTTCAGCCATAGAGATCCGTAGTTTCTTAGGATTGGCAAGTTATTATCATCGATTTGTGGAGGGGTTCTCATCTATAGCAGCACCATTGACTAGGTTGACCTAGAAGGGTGACCCGTTCAGGTCAGTCGAGTGTGAGGCAAGATTTTAGAAGCTCAAGACAACTTTGACTACGGCGCCGATGTTGGTGTTGCCCACAAGTTCAAGGCCTTATATGATATATTGTGACGTATCTCGTATTGGACTTGGTGTGGTATTGATGCAGGTGGCAATGTTATTGTATATACTTCACAACAACTAAAGGTTCATGAGAAGAATTGTCATGTTCATGACTTGGAGCTGGAAGTCACTGTTCACGCACTGAAGATATGGAGGCTCTATATATATGGCATGTTGTGTGAGGTGATCACGGATCATAATAGTTAGCAGTATTTATTTAAGCAGACGGACCTTAATTTGAGGAAAAAGAGGTGGTTGGAGCTATTGAAAAACTATGATATTACCATCTTGTATCATTACGGGAAGGCCAATGTGGTGGCCGGTGCTTTGAGTAGGAAGTCGGTTAGTACGGGAAATATTGCGTACATTCCAGTCGGTGATAGACCGCTTGCATTAGATGTTCAAGCCTTAGCCAATTAGTTCGTAAGGTTGGATATTTCTAAGCCTAGCCGTGTTTCGAGCATCATAGTCTTGGCAATTGCGACGGTTCTATCGCAATTGAGAAGCTCTGGGCCAGTAACGAGTCTTAAAAAATCAAGGTAAAGATATCCAGCATATAAGATTTCAAACTCGCTTAAATATGTGTAAGCAATAACCCGACAATTGGCTTCAGCGTTTTTCAACAAAACTCTTCCAAAATTATTTATTTCAAAAACTCTTACCAGTCTACAAGGCTCTTAAATTTTCTAAACTAGCATCTTCTTTCCTCAAACAGTTTTCAACTTTATGCCTGAATTTTTATTCATCTCATGATTTCAAAACAGGCTTTAACTCATTCTTACTTTCAAAATCTTTTAACTTTCGAAACTCTTCTTTACAACTCTAATGTTCACTTGAACAATTCTGCTAATTTTTCAAAGTTATCTCTGAACTTCTGCAATTTTCAATCTGCTATTTCAAACTCTTCTGCAATAGGTTCTTAATCAATAACCTGTTTAAAATACCTCAATTTCTGACGATTGGATCCGGGTTTCCTAATGCAGACTTTTTACCGAACTCTATGTGTTAAACTATTTCGTCAGCCGTTTAATTTTAATTTTAAGACTAATTCAGTATGTGCAAGACATTCTAAACTAAGTGCTAGCTGATTTACGGGGTTTTTTTTCTGTGAGCCTTGCATACTTTTTTGTTAATCCCCTCTACTTGTCATGTATTTTGTTTGAAGTCCTAAACACCCCGGGACTGATAGGTTGGGGCGGGTATTAGCATGCAATATGTAAACGAGACTAATCGCGCTTAAATACCTTAACGGGTGGAAAGGATAGAATATGGAGATGATGATAATGGTGCGCTAATATCTCGTGCGGGAATAACTTGCTGGATATTGCACCGACGTGATCCATATTATATTTAAACCTAGGAACTTTTCCCTTTATTTATATGATATGATGTTTTCTTAAATTTATGTTTTTCCAAAGCCATTTATGTCTTTTCTCTCTTTTCTTTCAAAACTTTCAACTTATTTGTATTTCCTATGTGCAAATATTATTTGTTTACTCCTACTCTTCTTCAAGTCACAACTAAGTTAGGCGGGAAACCACACTAGTAGATCTTGAGGGATGCCTAACACCTTTCCCTCGAGATAATCTCAATCCCTTACCCGAACTCTGGTTTTCCTTCAAATCCTTTCTATTCTCTAAAAGTATCCTAACACACTATAATCATTAGGTGGCGACTCTTCAAATTCTATAACCCGATTCCCAAAAGGGAACGAGGGTTGTTTTGCCCATAATGTTGTAAATCCGATTCCACCCCTTTGGGGGAGGTGAAAAAGGGGTCGTCGATACAAATAATCTCAGAACTCAAATGAACCCCAAATTATAGTTTTTTCATCATCAATCGAGTATATAGATGAAAGACAAGTAAATCAGATAGAATACTAACAAAATAAATTCAGCAAATCTCAAAAGGAACTAAGACTTTTAACATGCACACTTCACTAGAAGAACAACATAAAAAAACACAGTAGAAGAACAACATAAAGAAACACACTAGAACATGTTAAAAATCAGAAAATATTCAAAATAATTTTGCAAAAATACTAAATTAGAAAAGATAAATGTTCTAAAGATAAAGTTCGAAAGAAACCTCGAGAAAACATTTAGGAGTTTAGAGTAAACACAAATCTAAAGGAATTGGAAGAACCTCAAAGGTTAGGATTTCGAAAGAACCCCAGATGGTGAGAAAGACTTGGAAAAACATCAGTCTACGCAGGAGAAGCATAGAATCGGGCTTGAATAACCATGGCTGGCCGGAGCAAGATCAAAGATGACCAACAGTCATGGAACTGAAATCATCCGAGGTCTGGACCCAGATTCTTCAAGTCTGGTCTTGAAAACCATAGAACTCGAACACATAGAAGCAAATAGAGGTGGATATAGGCTTCTTATGGATTTGGAAGCCATGGATTTAGGATATTTTTATGTGGTGGTTGAGGGCAGCTACTAGGAGCTTGAGAGAGAACTGGGAGAAGGGGGATTCAAAGGTGACTACAGGTGAGAAGTGATACGGGTTTGGGGAAGTTGGGAATTAAAAAAGGAAAGGGCTGATGTGAGCCCTTGATCAAAGAGGGATTAAAAGGGAATCCAAGTGGGTTATTTAATTGGATCATGGGTCAGGTAGATTAGAATTTGGGCTGGGTAATTGGTTAAAAATTTGGTCCAATTGGGGGGTTCAAATAAGGCTAAAATTGAAATGAACGGGGCTAACATTTAAATAGCTATTTTTTCCTTTTTGTTATATATAAATAGTAGAATAATTTTTTTAAAAAAAATAAAGGTACTAAATAATTAATATTATATAATTATCAAATTAATAATATTTACTTTTATAACTATAGACACAATTATATCTTAAAAGAGGCTAATATTGCAATTATATGCAATTTAGCTTTAAAATTACTAATTAAATTGGAAACAATATGCAAAAATTATGTTAGCTATATTATAGTATAAATAAGAGAGTCCAATAAATGTATTACCAAAACGATAATTATTGGATTTTTCTTGATAAAATAGGGCAATAAAATGATTTAAAATCTTTAAAAAGTTAAAGAAAAATAATAAAATATTAGGACATACTTATATATGCATAAACATGCTATTTTGAAGTTATTTTTCTTATTATAATATACATAAAAAATTGAGTAACAATAACAAATAGTCCGTATTTCACAATGTGGAACGATAAGAAACGATATTGATATCCATCTCTTCGAACTTCTCGCGATGATGTCATACTTATGATGTAGGCCTTTGCGATAAATGAGGCGTCCCGTCGGTTCATATTCCCAGAATCATTCAATGCACTGCCTATTCTTATTCTCCAAATCAATAATATCATCGGCGGCCCAACTTCCAAAAATGCATTAATTGTGCATGCCGATACATCTTTCAAAGATATTCATGGCGCCATCGGTTGCACTACCACCCTTCATATATATGGAAGCCTCTTGGAACAAATTCTTTATTCAAATGTTCTTCAACAATATTTTAACCTTTTCTTCTCTTCATCCTCATCCATGGTTATTTCCTATGTTATAGGCCCGTCGCTTTGAGGTTACATAGCTGCGTTCTCATCATTACGCCATAGCCTTTTCTAGGGCTTTCCCTTACCAAGCGAGATTGTATCGACTTCTTGTTGTTGTTGTTGTTGTTGACCCGAAGTGATCAGTGAGAAATCTCAAATTATCATCGCATTAGAGGATATGCGGACTATAAACTTCTACACATCTCTCTTAACTACCCAGTATGGCGCCTCACTCCTTTTGCTTTCCGTGGAATGAGGTGGTACTATATGCTTACTATTGCATCCCGCACCGGTACAATTTCTCAAGAATTAGCTTCATAGTAGTAGTGTTGGCGAGACCCACACTCGCTAGAGTTTTCACCTATCCACTTCTTCATTCCTCCGTGCTCCTTCATTTTTATCACTTTCCTCTTCTTCATCTTCAATATTAAAGATTCTATTTTAGAAGAGTGAGACAGGGACCCCAAGAAGATGGTGCTCAAAGATAGTGAGATGGAATAGTAGAAGCGGTTGGTGGAGCGCACATGCGGTATCGCAAGTATGGATGTTCGAACGCACGTGCGGTTCCAGACGTGTAAGTGAAGTCGCAGGTGCGGTCGGTTGGACCGCAGAAGTGGTTCTGCAGAGTCGGAAGAAGGTCCACAGGTGTGAAATCCCTAATTCAGAGAGCATATAATTCTCCCTTCGCGAGTTTCAGACCATCTTCATTTTTAAAACGATTTTTCGAGCTTTTGGGAGATTTTGAAGAAGGAGCTTCATTGAGGTAAGATTTTTGAACCTAAAGCTCAATCATGTGGTGTTATTTTATTGATTAGGCTCGACATTTATGGCAATTTGTAGGTAGATATTGAAGAAACTAGGGCTTGGGAATTGAGACATAGAACTTGAGATTTGAGGGGTCATATGTGAGCGGATTTTGTTAAATTTGATATGCATGAAGTCGTGGGAAGATAAGGATTCCATTGATGCTATTTTTACCCAATTCCGAGACATGGGCACGAAGGAAATTTTGGTCATATTACCCAACACATATTAGCTTAGAATATAATAAAGAAATCGGTTACTTGAAGTGTTATTTACATTATGCAATTAATTTGAATAGACTTGGGCCATTTGGAGTCGAGTACTCATTGCAAGAGCGTGGTTTCAGGTTGATTTTGAGCTAGTTAAAGGTAAGTTGATTGCCTAACCTTGTGTGGGAGAAACTCCCCTTAGGATTTGGTTCGTAGATAATTAAAATTCATTGTACGTGAGGTGTCGAGTGTGTACTTGTGCTAATTGTTGAAAATCAATTTTCTTTAAGTAACTATAAATGTGATTTCATTTTTCCTGATCATACTACATGTAGTTTATACTTGCTTTTAGCCTAGGAAAGCATGTTTAATTGAATTAATTGCTTTAATTTCTCAAATTGCCTTATTTGGATTATGTGCAGAATGCTAGGCTAGAAATGTCTGTTTTACTTTGGTATTGAAATTTGAATTGAATTTAGTATTCTTTGTGTTGCTATTGTGTTTTTATTTTGGGACTACAGGATAGTATCCCGGGAGATCCCCCTATATGTTTTTATTGGGACTACAGAATTGAAATCTGGGAGATCCCCCTGAACATTTATATTGAAACTACGGGATTACCCTGGTAGATTCCCCATGTACTGGATATCTACATTAGGGACTACAGATCAGGATTCTGGTAGATCCCCACGCATTATGAGTTGGACTACAAGACAGCACTCGGGGGAGCCACTAGATATTTATATTTGGGGACTACAGGACGGCTGCTTGGGATATCCCCAGTTTTATCTTCGTGTTGAGTTGTATTCCTTTCTGCGATTATTTTGTCTTTGTTAAAGTTGTTGTTGTTCTTTTGTCCTGTGTTACTTCTTACTGTTGCACTTAAGTATATTGTCTTATACTATACCGTTATACCTTGTATATTCTTTAACCTTAGTACGTCCCTGACCTTTCTCGTCACTTCCCGATCGAGGTTAGGCTTGGCACTTATTGAGTACCGTTGTGGTGTACTCATGCCCTTCCTGCGCATGTTTTTCATGTGCAGATCTCGATACTTCATCTCTGCCCTACCATCTTTGAGGCGGAGTGATCCACTAGAGACTTCGAGGTATCTCTGTTGGGTCTGTAGACCGAGGGGTCCATTTCTATTCTCTCTTATAGTATTAGACGTTCTGTATTTACTTTAGTTTAGACACTCTGTAGTTATTCCTCAACTTGTGATTTTATGAGATTCCAGGTTTTTGGAAATGTAGTTAATTTCAAGAGTTTGATTTGTATTATTTCTATTGTTTGGATAGCTTATTTATGTTGTCTCTTTTTCCTCAATTTGTTAGGCTTACCTAGTCGTAGAGACTAGGTGGTGTCACGATAGTTCACCGAGGGCGAACTTGGGTCGTGACAACGTCGTGTCATTGCCTCGCCACTTTCTTATCGTGGTTAGGCTCGAAACTTACGGAGTACATTGGATCGGTTGTACTGAAACTATACTCTACACTTCTTGTGTAGATATGGTACTAGTCCCAACTGTTCCTGATGCGTTTCAGCTCATATTTTCTTTGGAGACTCGAGGTAGATATGCTAGCATTCGTAGACCTTGAAGTCCCCTTCAACTTTCCCCTTATTTAATGTTCTTATCATTCGAGACAATTGTACTTATTTCAAACTCTGTATTAGAACCTCTAGAAGCTCGTGAGTTATGACTCCAGATCTGGGGTGTACTTGGATATTATTGGTTTTTATGTCATGCCACACTCAATTTTAGTTTTATTTTTGTTTAGTGGACTTTACTCCTTGAAATTAATCAAAATTGGCTTAAAGATTCTCTAACATTGATTTGCCAAGAATAAAAAATATTAGGCGTCATCACAGTCATGAAGATGGGAATTTCGCACTGTGACAGCAGTTACAGACCGTTGGGTTGTGGAAGGCACAAAGTGAACATGTTTTGCAAGATTTACATCAATTTTTCTACCCCTCCTTTTTGTATTGTTTTGCTAAGGAGGGATACTTCCAAGATTGTATTTGTTTTGACAAATTAGTACTGCTTACAATATTTTTGCTCCTTTGGAAACTTGATTGCTCTAAGGAGCTCTTTTATCTATAATGACCTTTCTTAATTGTTAATATTATGCATCTACTTTAAACAAATACACTGTATATTTTTAGCTTTTTTATTACTGATAGAGGAATAGAAAGGAAAATGGGAAAGCATTACAAGAAAAATGACTTTATCCGGTTGCCACAAAAATAAAAAGTCACAACAAAATTTTTTAATGACGATCTGAAGGGTCGTTGAGAATAGTTCCGTTACTAAAACTTTGTCATCGAAAGGCATTTCGTGAATCCCTCTCATTCTATCTCTTTCATTTCATTTTAAGGAAGGAATGATCCCAAAGAATATCTTTCTTTTTGTTTGTTGAATTTCTCTTTGATTCATCAATGTATAGTATTCTAAAACCTCATTAATAATAAATCTAAACGATCTGTCTCTTATCCTTCCTTTCCCATGTAAAACAAAAAAAAAAAAAAAAAATTGTGCCTTATAGTCTTCATGTGCTAAATAGCTTGCATTTGATAAAACAAACTCAATATTTTCCAACATAGAACAAAAGAGAAAAGGAAAAAATGAACTTTTATTCTTAGAATTGATACATGAATTCAATTGTGATTATTGATCGAATCAACTTCACTCTGGAATATATTTTTGACATGCTATATATAGTATAGTTTTGAATTCCATGCGCCTTTGATGCCCTCATGAAGTCCTGAAAATCATAGAATAATATACTCAGTGGCAGTTACAACCCATAGGTTTATAAATATGTGTATAGAGTTACTTACTGGACATAGTCGATCTTAATAACGCCAGCAACCGGATTAGCAATGGTTGAGAAGGCTTCTTTAGAGAGATCCAGAGTTCCACCACATCCAGGGCAATGATCAACAATCTTTACCACAATACTCTTGCCAGTGCAAGGGTGTGGCACTGGATTTGTTGGACCAGTGCATGTGACATTGAATGTTTTGCCACATATTGCACCATTATTCCATAGAGGATCACTTGCTGCTGCTATAATGGTACCTTGGGGTGTGTTTCCATAACATGCTGAAGCTGCACCAATAATAATAAAACCTCAATTCTAAATAATTTCCGAATTAGCTATATCAATTTGTTTATTTTTCTTTTGATAATATTAAGCAAATAATTAAATGAGACACTTGCGTTGTTGCTCACTTGAATAACATAATTGCTCTTGTTTTGTTTATAAAGTCAAATGGCTCATGTATCATCAATAACCTTTTTATTTTTTATTATTTCATAAAAAGGAATTTGTTAGTAATTTATCATACTATTTTTTCTTATCAATAAATCTATTTTTTTTAAAGTTAAATTCAAGTGTTGGTGGTGTAAAAATATCAAGCCATACACACGGTAATAATTGTAGTTAAATATCTCAATAAATATAAATTATGATAACCTAATAAAAATGATAACTAACTTGATATTATAAATTAATATTTATTTATAGAGTAAAGAAAATTTACACTACTCGATGTATGCAACGTAAATCGCATTTTGTTTGCATACAAAACTAAAATACTTACGAACATATTGCGTATAAAATGTGGCTGTCCCCGGTGTCGCCAATGCAATAGAAAGCAAAGCAGTCACAACACCAATAATGAGCAAAATAATTTTAGGAATTGCCATTTCTTTTATAAAACTATTTTTTACTTCACTGATATAGTATTTAACCAGCAATTATCTTTATATAGTATTTTCTAAGTGTCCAATATCTAAGATATGGTAACCAATTAACAGAATTAAGGCAATTCATTTATTATGTATTTCTTGTCTTACTATATACATTTGAATTACAATATTTTCTTATTTCAGTTGTGATTGCATGACAATAGTTCTAACGCAATTTTTTAGGTAGGTTAATTATTACATATCACCTGAGAGATATGGCAAGTTAATAATTTTTTTAATCATAGAAAGTTAATAAAGAATGTTTTATCTCTTTAGCGTTGTGCAAACTGGTAAATTTATCCTACGAAAACAATTAAGAGCTATCGTTAGTATGTGTTAAATTGGACTGAATGGCCCTATAATGGACTGGATTCTAACGATTGTCTTCATTTTTAATTTTATTTAAAAAATAACGTGTGGAGCCTATACATTTATTTATTGTCAAGAATTTCTCCACCGGATAGATATATCTATATATATATATATAAAAGAGGGAAAAATGATGCTGACTTGGCACCTCTCCTTGCCCAAGATATCTATGTATCTTTTTTCTCAATTTTTTGGATTTTCCTTCCTTTTTCTTCCATTTGCGTGCTAGATTAAAAAGAGAAAAGACAATCTTAAATGCTCTTAAATCTTAATCTTATTTATCATATTGATTGAATCACTAATTAATGAGATTATTATAATTTTAGATGAGTTATAAACTTTTCATCTCCCCATTCACCGTAACTTCTCCCTTTTCAATAAATTCATTCATATAGATTTCATATACATATTGCCAATCCCCATTTTTTAGGCATGTTATACAGTTCAATTGATTTCATATTTCTGGTGCTAACGGGGGCTTCCAAGAGTATGTTAATAGATTTGTTTTAGTCCTGTTATTTAGGTTTATCAAGTGTGGTTTGAAGTACATTTCGTGTTAAAGTAAAGATTTTTGTTCTTATTGTGCTTTCCTTTGTCCATGGTATTTCTCTATCACAGGTAATGTAATTCAATATTTGTTTTGCTCTTTAGTTGTTGCTTTGCTCTTTGTACAATGTATATGACGGAGGAATTAAATTGGCTTTCGGTTCATGCTTTCACGGCATGTATTTTTTCTTTTTACTTATTTTTTTTTAATTTCTCATAGTCATAGTTCAGAAAAAAATATGTTAATCTTATGCTTCTTCTGTTTTCTTTAAATCAATCCTCTAAACGTTGAAATTAGCATTCAATGGGTAACAAAGAAATATAGAGATAGAGAGAAACAAATGATGAAAATTAAGAAGAATATTTTACTTATTTAAGATGAATAAAAAATGTGAGGATGTGTCATTCCTTTTCATGGTTCTTTGAAAAGGTGCGGTTAAGAATCGACATTGCCCCAAAAGCTAGCTTGTGAGGTAAGGATTGCCCAAGCCATATAAGAAGATCAAGGACCTCAAATCCCTCCGATGTGATACAACTCAACAATATGTCACTCCATGTAAATACTACTATTCCGTATAATTTCAATACTAAAAATTTATTCTTGCACTAGAAAAGTTTAGTTCTGGCTAATTTTCTCAACTTGAAATTTTCGTCGATCTTTTTGGCTAGAAAAATTCACTCTTTCACTCACTCTAACTTCTAATTTGTCTTCTGTTCTTCACTTTAACCTTTAAAAAGCAATTGAGAAATTTAACAGTTTCTCAAAACTTTATTTAAGTGTATATTAGAGTGAATATCTACTTTTAAATTGTTCAGTAATTTTTATTACATTAATCATCACCAGTGACCTTGAGTGTGTATAGGTCTAATTCTTTTTAAGAATTTGCTTTTGGGATTTATGTGGAAGAGAAATGTAACTTGTGAGATTAAATGGTAGAAAAGATTCTATAAAAAGTAATTATTTTTTAGGTTCATAATTGGAGAAATATGGCTCTGATTGAATTGTTTTTCCAAAGAAAGTAGCATGACGAAACAAAGAGAACATTTTATGTTTTCTCTTCATAGTCTTTAGCCGGAAATTAGTCTTATATGAATTTTTATTTATTTATTTGTGTTATACAGATAACTCCTTTTTTCAGTTTGACTTAATATAGCTTTCATTTTAAGCCACTCTAATTACATTTAAATAATAGTTTATGACAATGACATATTCAACCCCTAAAAAAGTTACTTAAATGGATTCAAAATCGAGGCTAAATTACAGAAATTCTTTTTTATAGTCTTGAAACTTTTCTGTTTATTTTTTATATTTATTATAATATCATATGCACTCTAATTTGATCAAGAGAAAGACACAAGTTATTTCTGTTGTGTGGTTAAAGCATTGATTATATGCTTTTCAATTTATGATTAGGAGTCCATAAGTTCCTTTGCTACTTAAATTTAGACCAAAGGAGGAATTTGTTTTTTCCTTTTTTTAATTGTAGGTGTTTTTGGTTATTTTAGAGTTTTTTTTATGAATGGGGATTGATTGAAAAAATGTTTACTTGGTTGTAATTTTTTTATAGTTTTAGAAGATTTTTCCATCAAGTGTTATTTTTTAATACTTTCAATTTTACTTAAAATTATACATTTGATTAGTTTTGAGTTTAGATGTGATTTTTATAAGTGAAAATTAGTTTACTATTATGTTTCTTCTTTTTCTATATGCCCTAATTTATAAAATGATAACTAATAAACTCATGCTTATTTATTTATATATATAATCGCGCAAAGCGCGAACAAGTTAACTAGTTTTATTATATACCCTATTTAAACTGTTAGTTGTTATAAATTCTATCGATTGACATGGCTTTCTAATTGTTCAATTTTTCACAGAACTCTATCATATCGCATTATTTGTGTTATCTACCTTCAATCTATTTGTTAAATTATTTACAAACTCTACCCGATTGATATAATTTTGTGCTTATTCAAGTATTCATCAGACTTCACCAGATTGGTGCGACTTTTGTATTATTAACATTTACATATTTAATAAATTATTCATCAAAGTCTACCAGTTTGGCATAAATTTTCTGTATTGTTCAACAATGTATTCTTCTAATTTACAATTTTAATCGCGATCAAACTACATCAATGTACTCCAGATGATCTCAAATGTTAAACAACACCCTTGGATACCAACACAAATGATCCATTATCACCTATTTAATTAGTCCAATAAGTTTTTATGTTGATTTTTTACATGTCCACGATGTTTGGTTAAATTTTGATGAGTATTGAATAAGTTTGGTTGAATGGTGATTGTTTTCGATTTTGACATCGATTTGAGCATAAAAATGTTACCATATTGAGCAACGGCATTTGTGTTACGACTAAGTTATTATATCCGTATCATAATTTTGGAACCATAGCAACGGAAATCATCAAGTTTCGACATCGTATGAGGAATGTATGGTCATTTCACTAAGAATTGGATTGGGGGCTGTTTCAGATTAATTACAAAATTATCACTGAATTTGTGCTTGAAAATTTGCTTTATTCTCAATTATTAAAACCAACATACTTCCATCATTATAAGGTCAAATGGAGTGATTCGAAATCCTAACTTGGCTGGAATTTCACAAATAATCCATTTGAGGCATCAAAAGTGAGTTTCAGCATCATTTGGAACAAGAAAATAGGTATAATAGCTAGGCGTTTATTGCTATTGAAGTTGTTGGAGTGTTCCTCATCTTGAAAGTTTGGGATTGAGAGAATTCAAGGATGTTCTTCAAGTTTCATCCATGGGGTATGGTCTAAATCATGAACTGAGTATTTTCCTTTGATTTATTTCCTTGGTTTAAGCTTTCATTCATGATTTCAATTGAAACCCCATTTAATTCTTTAAAGCAAGACCTAGCATTATGTATTACATTTTAAACAACTGAAAATGATTTGGAGGCATTTATTTCCGGATTCCTTTTGGAGTTTTGTTCTCCTATATTAAGAGAACAACATACTTGTATTTGGCTAGTTTTGGAGAGTATTTCAGTAGATGTGGGACCCAACTAGTACGGGTTGGACTTTTGAGTTATGAACATCCAAGGGCAATGTTTTATATAATCGGTTGAGATATGAGAGTCCGATTGATGCTTTTATTTGTGTGAGCTTGTATTTGTTCGGGCTTCGTTCGGATAAGCATAGATTAAGAATCCTAAGCGAGCCCGACATTGACATTTTGGTCGACTTTTGACTTTTAATTAAAGATTTGATATTTATCAATTAAGTTTGTTTCCTATGTCATTATTTATTGCTCTTGAGTTACTTTTTACTTGTTTTGAGCTGTTCGAAGGTCGGTATGGCGTTTCTAGAGTATTGTTTGGCTTTCTCGGTAATGGATTCATTTTGTTCGAGGTAAGTGTAACTTCTAAACTTCAAGTTAGGGGTATGAATCCCTGAATATACGTTTTCTATTTTTGGAGGTGAGGTGACGCACATGCTACAAGACGTGGGTGCACACTGTGAATATGACTCAGTTAATTCTGTGGTACCATGTAGTTACCAAAACTTATTTGTATCCGTGAAATTTCTACGTGCTAGAGTACTTGAGATACGATCCATGTTAGAAACCATGTTTAGGCTATATGCTTATTACGTTGGAACCCACAATGAGTCATTTCTACTATTGAGTTATTTGCTAAAATTATAATAACATATTCATTCATTTGTGTTTCATATCTCAGTGTTTGTTATCATTTATTGTTACATCATGTATCATTATTTGGGCTGATTGGCATTCGATTTGTGAGCCCGAAAGACTAGAAAGGTTGATCACTGAGTCGAGACTGACGTTCTGATTGTGAGCGATATTTGTGGGATTAGGCTGCACGCCGTAGCAAGCTTTAATAATTCATGATGGGATCGGGTTTCATGATACAACAGGTCTTATTGATTCATGACGGGGTAGGGATTCGGACGGAAGCAAGCCATGTTGGCCTATATATGTGCTTGGGCAAGATCCCCATCTGTAGTGTAACATTCAAGCAGTCACCCCAGGTACTGAATTTCGAGTGATTAAGTGTACCGAGTGGTCGATTGTGAGACAGTGAGATTGAGTACTCTGAGAGTGTGAGTACGTGAGCTCATCACTGTAATGCATTATATTTGACATTCATACTTGGCATATTAGTGTTACATCCCACAATATTACGTCAATATTACGTCCCACGGTATTATACTACGACAATGTTATGCTGCAGTAATATATTACGATGATGTTACGTCCTGCAGTATTAAGTTATGACAGTGTTGCTCCCAGTATTTTACGTTGATTTTATCGTAAGGTAATTGACATCAGTCCAAGGAAAATATTATTTGGAGATTTTAAGGATTGTAAGTGGTGAATAAATTTGTGAAGGTAAGAGGGGAAGCAAGTCGAAGAGAATGACGTTCGTTAAAATTTGGTATTTTGGGATAAAATATGGCTCAAGCTAAAATATTCGGTATTCATGGACTAGTACCATACAAGGTACCACATGATCATAATAGTAAGGCGTATAAGGTATATGAAAAATGAGTAATATTTTAAGTAAGTGAGAATAATTCTTAAATTTGTAATTAATTAATTAAGGGGACATTACCCGATTAATGAATAAGTGGATAATATTTTGGACAAGCTTTATAAAAAAGAACGTGGCAGCAAGCCCATTTTTTGGACAATGACCCTCTAGTCATTTTTCACATGTGTCACATAAGGATTTTGGGTGGCAAAACTTATTCTTTAAGTATGATGTGTTTCCTAAAGTCTAGACGAAGATGGAACAGTATTCTTTTTAAAATGATAATTCCCAAATTCAACAAGTCAATGCCTAAGCATATGACTATGTCCAACAGATTCTTCACTCCACCATGTAAGAACACCTAGCCAATTGCTAAAGGATCCGTCAATTTGCATCTACATACTTATGCATACAAATACCTGAAGCCAAAATGTCAAAACACTTCAAACTCAACATCAACCATGGATGTTATCATAAGCTCAGCAAAGGCGTCTTTAAGCCTTAAAGATTGAGCACTGTTTGGGCTCCAACAAGGCAACAAATAATAGTGGCTCTTTTTTTTTAACGTTTAGCCCTTGGTAATAATAAAGGTTACGGGTGCATATACATATGAGGTACATGGACAAATTACATATATGACTCTATTCATAGAAGTATTAGAAGTGTCTATGTTCTTGAATTTCCATATGTATTATTATTTCATCGTCTGTTCATGAGTCGTAGAAAGTAAAATGATGTTAAGATATTAACTCAAAGGTATAATGGTCTTATGATGTATCGAGAGATTTTGTTATTATATTTCATATGCATTCCATGCATTTATACATGTTCACTGACCCATGACTCAGACGGCATTACATATGCGTATATATGTATGTATATATATGTATATTGGATATGGGAAAATGTTACGATGTTATATACGCACCACCACCTAATCAGCTGGTATATGATGATGATGTTGCTCACAGTGGCTGAAATATGATTCGAATGACGTTCTATACGCATATACGAGTATGTATTCAAATGGCGTTATATACGCATTGTCGACGCCCCCTTTTCCTTAAGGCGAAATTGGGTTTACGATATTATGGACAAAACAACACTTGTTTCCTTTTGAGGAACCGGATTATGGAATTTGAATAGTCGCGACCTAATGATTATAGTGCATTAGGACGCTTTTGGAGAAAAGGAGAAGGATTTGAAGGAAAATCAGAGATCGGGTAAGGGCTTCAGATTATCTGGAGGGCAAGGTGTTAGGCACTCCTCAAGATCCACTAGTGTGGTTCCCCGCCTTGCTTAGTTATAACTTTAAGAAGAGTAAGAGTAAACAAACAAGGGTTGCATATAGGGAATACAAATAAGTTGAAAGTTTTAAAAGAAAAGAGAGAAAAGACAAAAGTGGCTTTGGAAAAACATAAATTTAAGAAAACATCATACCATATAAATAAAGAAAAAAAAGGTCATAGGTTTAAATATAATATGGATCACGTCGGTACAATACCCAGCAATCATTCTCACATGAGATATTAACGCACCATCATCATCTCCATGTCTACCCTTCTCGCCCCGTAAAGGTTATTTAAACGTGTGGATTGGTCATGAGTGCTTATCACGTGCTATTACTCGTCCCATTCTATAAGTCCTAGAGGGTATTTAGGACCGCTATTCCTATAAGGTAAGGACTAGGTTGAGCCCTCGGGTTTAAAGGTCAAAACACTAGGCGACATACAAAAAACAAATAGGACTTCATGCAAGGGATCATAAAAAGAAAATAAAAGGCTCGAGAAATCCTCCATAGATAGCATATAATTAGCACGTCTCAATCAAATTTAAGGTCTGAGGAAATGAGAGTTAAAAAACTGGAACATTCGAAAATATATTAAGACAGGAGCTGATGGTTTAAACAAAATTTGCAGGAAGGAGTTGGACACAAATTTTTAGAACTTGGAAAAAGGCAGGAGATATGTAACGGTTTAGAAATCAGAGAAAACGTTTTAAACATACTAAAAAATATACGATAGGGCCTAGCAGGTATAGTATTCTATTATGAAAAAAACATTCGATAGAAGAGGTAGGAAAACGTTTAGCACAGATGTAAAACCATTCATAAATATAAAGTTGAGAGCATATAAGTAAAGTAGTTTTGAACTATAGTTTTGAAAAATTACAGAAGACATAGTGTCCTGACGAGTTTTAGGGAAAAACAGTAACACAATTCTGAAAAAACGTAACTAAGTATAAAGTATTTGCCCAGCTACGATTATTTTGAAAATAGGACAGAAGTTTAGTAAGATAACCAAGAGGGTCAAATTCGAATAGTTGAAAGGTGTCGAATAGTTTAAACATGATTGAGATGATTAATCGATTTTTTCCGGCTTAAGGCTTGCCTAGGCGCTGTTTTAATCATAAAAGAAAGTGGACATGCACGTTATTTTTTTAGTTTTAGAGAAAACATGTTAACCAGCATTATGTCTGTTAAACGAAATCAGTGAGGTATTCAACAGTTGCAAATACAACCCCACATACATGATATCTAATGCACACAAAGGCCCTAAAATATGGTATCTAAAGGCAATGGCAGTGTGATTAATTATTAATTGATTGTGGTTATAAAATAAATAACATGCTAATAGTAAAAGATCTTAAAGCCATAATCTTTAGTCGTATGAGATGTATGCCCCCTATAAATGGTTTCTATTGCACAAGTAGATAAGTAAAATCATATAGACATGTTTTCTAACCATTACTTAAAGCTAAGCACGCATAATCCCACCTAATTTCACTATAAGCCCCATTGTTCATTACAAGTTATTACAGACCAATGTGATCAAATTACAGACTAAGAGATTAAATTAAAAACTAAGTAATTAGTTTACAGTAGTGAAAAGAAAAATAAAAAGTTAATCTATAGGGAGCCTTTAGCTAGGCCCAGATCTCCAACCTCACTTCTTCGGGGTTTCACAGCCTTTACCAAGGGTTTGGGCGCGACAAAGCTCCCTGAGGGCCCATTGGGGCCCCTGGCCAATGCCAATCACCCAAAACAAATTAATTAGATAAGTGCAAGTGTGTAATTACCGACCTTGTGTATCAAAGTTCAGTGGGTACTCAATCTTCCCAAAACAATGCTTAGAAGAAGGGGTAGAACCTAAATTCTAGGAATGGTGAGATTGTGACAAGGTTTAAAGAAATTGAGTTAAAAATAGTTGAAAGATGATCCATATAGAACCAGTTTTGAAAGAAAACTATAGAAGAGAAGGAAAGGAAGGTGAGTGAAACAAAATTTGATTAGAGTATTACACAGTGTTCAGGGAATACAAACACATACATGGGCAAGGGACATAGGGATAAGTAACTCTTATGTGAGAACACAATTACACATATACAGACATCAAAGAGAAGCACTTCAAGGCTTTGAACATTCAAACAGGTTTCTACTAAAAGGGGTCAGGATTACATGCTGGTCACGTACTGGACTGAGGACAGGAGAGACATGCATTAATCAAAATCAGTAGACATGCTGAATTGGGAAAAGGGTAATCCTATCAATGAACTAGCAAAGAGGCGTGCTAATTATGATGCAAACAGCAGATCCATAAGTAGAAGCATACAAGAAGCAAGGAAAAGTGCAATACAAATAAAAACATGTTGCTTTGAAGTTGTAAATCAAATAGGAGATATACCAGTTGAAGGTAAGGTATCGCAGAGCAGTAGGGAGCAATAATATGTAGGGTGGTGAGCAATAATGTGCAGAGAGCATACAGAGAAGTGAGCAAATTTAAGAGACATTTTTTTCCATTAACGATTACAAAGCGCAAGATGGGTCCTTACACATGATAACAAATCCCACTAGGGGTCCTTATACATATAAAAAGAAGCAAAAAGAAAATACATACAATGAAATCCAAGAGTGTAATATATCCTCGGTGGCAGTATGTTTGAGCACCGCCTCCTCGGTGGCCTCATGTTGATCTTCCAAAATGACATCTTCAAGGGAGAAGATGACGAGAAGAAAAGGGCTGAAGGATATTGGAAGGCATTTGATTGAGACAATGGTTCCTGGAGGCAGCATTTTTATAAGGTGGAAATGCAACCGGCAGCCCCAGTAATGCCCTTGAAAGGCATATTAGCAGGCACAATCAGTATTTTTAGGAACCAGATAGATGGTAATATTGTCGCTTTAGAGAATAAGAATTAACATTAAATTGAATGACACTGAAAAGATGAACTGACCGGGCGCCTCAGTTATCACAAAGGCTTACGTCATAAGCATGACATCATCACAAAAATTTCAAAGAGATGGATATCAAGTTGTGTCTTATCATTCCACTCTAAGAAATACGGGGTGTATCTGTATGGAGTAAAATCGGAAGGTCCAATTTTGGCCATTACAACGCCTCATTTGCAAGCTTTCCAAAGGCTCGAGACTACGATAGAGATTTTTCCTGAGGGGACATCGGTATCCAACCTCGAGGCAACATAACTCACACGAATATGGTATAACAGTGGGAAGTTCCCTAGGCACATGATTAGGGCTAACAAAACCTAGAGAGCTAGCTTTGACTAGTATAGCATTAAGTGGCTATACCTGCCCCATATCTTGGTAAATTAATGATTTTGTATTGTGCTCCCACTCATATATAAAGGGAATTCTAGTCATTTGTAAATATTTGTTACTCAATATTAAATATAGAAGAACATTCTCTCTACTCTCTAACGTTTTCTCTTACAGCTCTTTACTTCCATTTATTGCTTACATTCATTATATTCTATTTATTTTTCTTCATTTGTTGCTTATTATTGGCCATAAAGGACCATCATTGAATCTATCATAATTGTTATTCCATACATCGATGGTCCACGGCAGAGTATAGGACTCGACCTCGAGGCCCCGGTCTTCAATTGTTTGGTTCGATTATCATACAATTTCTAAGCTACAATCTTGATTTCTAATTGCTTAACAACTAGTAAAAAATAGATTACGTATTTTAAGAACCGTAAAATCTTTTTTAATTCTAATTACCATTTTCATGATAAACAGATTGGGGCCTATTGTGGGGCTAAAAATAACAGTGATTATCTCATCATGGTTTAGCTATATAGTGCAAGTTATCTTTCATACTTTTTCTTGTCCAAGATCTTCGGTTTTAGGTCAAAATGTCTAACTCAGTAAATGCAAGTGAAAACATTGATCTTGAAGACCATGTAGAAAATGGTGTTGACATCCCAGGTGTTGGCGTGACACTAGAAAACCCTAAGAATGCACCAGAATCGATTCTCATGGATGTGGTCTTGTGCAATGTCAAAACGTTGAAGTAAGCTCCCACACTAACAGGAGCATACACCAAGAATATCAATAAGAAGCTCAAAAACGCCAGCAAGGGGAGAATGAGAGGTCATCCCTCCCGTTATTTTTGAAATGTTACAGGCACAATAGTTGGTGATCGCTCAGCTGCAAAGTCATCACAAAACTCCCAGCATTGTGGCACTGGGGACGGCTCCACCAGCCGAGCAGGTACCAGAGAGGTCAAGAAACAACGGATCTGCACTCGACCCCCCCCCCCCTTCATAAAGATGCTCAGGGACCTCACAAGGAGGATCGAGTCGGGTGAGAGGAAGGTAGAAGCCAACGATGAAAAGGTTGAGACCTAGAACTCTACGGTCGACTACATTCTGACCACACCCCTGATCTTGAAAGGTGTGGATTCAAAGTGGTTCGTGCACAAGCCGTTCCTACAAAATTGATATACGTGGTCCACAATAATAGTATTCCCGTAGCAATAGATACATAAACAGATGAAACAAGAGACCCACGGGGGCATATCCAAATAATGAGCAAAATATGATGATACATATGAAAAACTGGAACTAGGATCAAATAATAATAAGGCGTCCCTATTTAAAATAGAGATAATACACACGATCATGACAAGCAATAGTATAGGGTCTAGCAGGGAGCGCACAGAAACGAGCCTGAACTCCAACTGAACGGCCTTCCCTTTGGGGAGACTCCTAGATGATTGACCTTTAGCCCCACCTAGATGAGCGGGTGGTGAAGTAATTGGTGTTGAAGCTGAAAGTTGACTTCTCTTGTGGGATGAACCTCCCGTAAGAGAGGGACAGAACCTCATGATATGACCCAAATCTCCAGCCAAATGATGGTGCATGAGACGAACTATAGGCTGGAAAAGCGCTCAGAGATGACTGGCCCTAATGTGCACTGTGAGGACCATGGCCAAATGATCTACCACGGTGACTAGGATAGGCCATCTGCACATGCCTGAAACGACAGCCCCCACCGCGATGAAACTGACCTCCAGAAGGAACACTACGAAAACTACTAGATCCCGAGGCTTCTTGTCCTCCTCTCAACTCGCTCTTGGCGGTGAACTAACTCTATCTCTCAAGCTCATCAAAAGAAGCAACAAACACCCTTTCTCTGGTTATAAGAATCCATAGTTGATATGCGAGGCCATCCACGAACCTCTAGAACCTCTCCATGTCAGTAGGAAACAAGAATCCTGATACAATTGCTCAAAAGGTCATATCATCCTGATACAATTGCTCAAACTATCTGCATAGCTCCTCTCAACGGGACTTTGGCACATACTTCTCAAGAAAGAGAACAGAGAATTATTTCCAGGTAAGGGGCATTGCACTAATAAGCATACATCTCTCATAAGCCTCCCACCAAGTAAAGGTAGCTCCAGAGAACTTAAACACAGCTGGTGCCTAAGCTGGTCTCGCTGGTGCACCTACATCTAGGCCTGATCATGTATTGGGGTAACAAGTGGATCTGCAAGTGTTGCCTTAGCTGATGTGCAGGCTACACCCCTGCCTTACTACGGCCTTGACCGCAACCTCAGACGCTCGCGAATCCAACTGGTGTTACTGGTGGCCATCCATCCTGACTGGTAGCACGATTCCTCACCATATGTAAGAGAATATAATAAAAGAAATTTAGTTACCAGTATCAAGAGATTCACATGATAATTCAAGAATGTGAAGTTTCATAAGGGTTCTGCAGCCTCTCAAAGAAAAGTATAGACATCTTTGTACCGATTCGCAAGACTCTATTAAAACTTCTCGTGACTCGTTAGACCTGTGTAACCTAGGCTCTGATACAACTTTGTCACAACCCAAAACCAAACCCGATCGTGATGGAACCTATCGTGGTACTAGACAAGCTGACACATTTCCAAAACGATTCGATATTTAATTATAAGATAGGTACAAGCCTTTTTCATACTGAAGTTTCATAAAATAGTTCAACTCAAATGCAAAATGTGGAAATAAATAGCCTGACATCGAGGTGTCATTAAGTCATAAACAACTACTACAAATTGTTGAAATAGCAAGACTAACCTTATTTGAGAAAAATCAAAATACACTAATGGAAGATAAAGAAGGAGAAAAGCAGGAGTACGATCGCAAGTCAGCTACCTCACGATCTTTGAAGATTTGCTATTGAGTAAATCAACAACTGCTACAATAGCCAAAGATACGTGGATCTCCACACAAGGTGCATGGGGTAACGTGAGTATACCAACTCAGTAAGTAACAAGTCCAAACTATAGACTGACAGGTAGTAATGAACTTAACCTCAACATGTAAACAAAAATAAACATTGCAGAAAAGTATGCATGCTTTCAATTCAAGTATTCAGCTCAATTAGTAAAATAAATACAGTTCTGGACAATGTGAGGTATAAAGCACTGCAAATCTCTACGTGCCAATGACTAGAATGTATGAAAATACACCATGTACCTCCACTCTCAATTTTAATCCACTCGGTACTATATATGGCCATCTGGCCTAGGGAAAGATCCATCATGGAATATATACATATCACTAAAACTAATCACTCAGTATTGAAGAAGGCGATTCCAGCCATGTGGAGAAGATCCATCTTTGGGAATCAATTCTTCGGACAAGATCCATGTCCAAGGAAGATCCATCCCTCAATAATATCAATTGTGCTTACTAGAGGTGTGTTATAGACTCCGGAGTGGCTCCTACAGCCCAAGCGATTTCATAATCATCAACGTAATTGCTGCGGTGTACAACCCGATCCTATAATTGTCACTCATAATTAGGCTCTCGGTCTCACTCAATCATCACTCTCCATTCTTACACACGGGCTCGGGATCACATGAAAACTAGCTCGAATAATGATATAATGTACCAATAAATAACAACTGATACTGATACAAAATATCAATAAAACTAGTGAAATAATAGAAATAAACGATCACTCGGGGTCCCAATAGTACCGGCGTAAAGCCCTAACATGATACAGTATGATTAACAACTCATTTACTTAATCACGTGATGGAAACACGGATATCAGCAAGAAAGAATCACTAAACAGTGCCATGGAATGAAATAGGCCCGATTTTCATAGTGCCCGCCTGCACGTCCATCACTTGCATGTGTGTCACCTTAATACTAATCACATAACACATAATTTGGGGGTTTCTATTATTTAGAACCATGTTTGGAAGCATTACTTACATCAATCAAGCAAAAATCATATTCCGTGATGCCTTTGCCTCTTGAACTGACCTCGAAACATCCATAATTTAGCGAAAAACAATTTAATGTAATCAATATAGACCAAGGAACCAATTCCACAAGAATAATTACTTAATTGGACACAAATCCCGAAATCGACTCAAAACCGGCCCCTGAGCCCGTGTCTCAAAACCGACAAAAGTCATAAACTAGAAATCCCATCCACTCATGAGTCCATACATACGAAATTTATCAAAATGTAACTCCATTTGGTACCTCAAATCCTCAAATCAACTCTCGAAAATCCTAAGCCCTAACCCCTTATTTTCACCACTAATTTCCACTAATTATTTGATAAAACAACAGGAAAATGGCATAGATAAGAGTACTAGAGCTCAAATTACGTACCTCAATAAAAAACCCTTGAATATCCCTTCAAAATCGCTCTAAAATCTCTAAAATCGTCTTGAAAATGGTGGAAAAGAACAAAAATTTGCGAAGTGTGCTATTTATACTTTCTGCCCAGGACTTCTGCACATGCGATCGTATCTCCGCCCCTGCAGAACTGCACCATCGGTCATTTCCTTGCACCTGCATAAATCACTTAAATCCTCAAAGCCGCACATGTGCCCCAAGTTCCGCACTTGCGGGCGCGCACCTGCGAAAATTCTTTCACTTCTATGGAACTGACCACTCTCTCTACTTCCGCATGTGCGCCCTAGGTCTCGCACCTTCAAGCTCAAATATGTGACCAATTTTCCGCTTTTGCGGACCCAGGACCGGCCTTCAATTTCTGCATATGCGGCTAACCGAACACACCTGCAATTCATACTCCGCAGGTGCGGAAACCCCAGCAGCAGCAGCTTCAGCTACTTTTTCCAAATTCCAAACTCTCTGTCAGCATCCGAAAATGCAACAAGCCCATCGGGACCTCAACCAAATATAGCAACAAATCATATATCAATCTACCAACTTAGTCGACCCTTCGAACCACTCAAAACAACATCGAAACACCAAATTACACTCAGATTCAAGCCTAAGAACTCCTAAACTTCCAAATTTCTCAAATGATGCTAAAACCTATCAAATCACGTCCGATTGACCTCTAATTTTGCACACACATCGCAAATGATGCCACCAACCTATCCCAGCTTCCGGATTCCATTTCGACCTTGACATCAAAATTTCAACTGACGGCCAAAATCATAAAAATTCTAACTTTCTCCAATCCAAACCTAATTCTACCACGGGCCTCCAAACCACATTCCGAACGTGCTTCTAAGTCCAAAATCATATAATAGAGCTAGTGGAACCATCAAAACTCAAATCTAACATATGTTACACATAATTCAACACCGATCAACTTTCCCAACTTTAGCCTTCACAAAAGAGACTAAAAATTCTCAAATCCTCTCTGAACCCGCTTCAGACCCGAATCAACTTACTACAGTAAGTTAAAAAATAAAGTTGAAGAACACAAAGGAAGTAGAAAATGGAAAAAGGGGGTTATAACTCTCAAAATGACCGGCCGGGTCGTTACAACAATGAATCAATTAATCTACTTGGTTCTTCACAAGTCACACCAAAACATAGGCTAAAAAATTTATACTCTCTCTGTTCCACTTTATGTGAACCTATTTCTTTTTTGGTCCTTTCCAAAAAGAATGAACTTTTTCTATATTTGGTAACCTTTAGCTTTAACTTATAATTATATCCTTAATGAGAAGCTTTTATACCCACACAATTACTCTGGGTCGTTTTTTGACTTGTATAGGACCACAAATTTCAAAAATCTTTATTTTTTCTTAAACTCTCTGCCGAGTCAAACAAATTTACATAAATTAAAACGAAGGGAGTAGAAGTTAAAGTTGTTCAATTTTGTATAATACAAAGAAAAATTTGATGTTTTACCCGTACATGGCAGAAAAAAGAATGGTAGCACTCAAATTTTGTGGGAGACGTGAAAGAAGAGGTTTAGTATCAGCCTTATCTTCTTCATGACTATCAAAATGGTCCAAATGGTCCAAATCGCAGAATCACATGCTAAAGTTTACTTCATATGAGTTGTGAACTCATTTTCACAGTGTAAGAATGTAGAGACACGAGCATGATTGAAGTTTATAAGTTAGAAATTTTGATTATATTAAGCTATTAATTTTAAATTAATAAATTATATATATTCAAGGAATTTTTAGGATAGTATAATATTTGGACCAAAGTTGCTGGGTTAAGCTCGACTAAAACGAGTAAATTAGGTTAAGTTAGGCTCACTTCAAATAAACTAACATAAACTAAATAAACTAATGATTGTATTCTATTTTCGGCAAGTTTAAGAACTATTCATATATGATTAAAAATTTAAATTTAACTTTAGTATACGTTTATGAGGGAATTCAAAGTTAATATAAAGTAGCTCCAATGCTCTAATGCATGGGCGGAGTTACGAGGTAAGGGAGTACGGATAAAGTTCATTCATCAAAAAATTATACAATATCAAGGCAGTCTGGTGTACAAAGTATTCAGCACTCATGCAAGGTTCGAAATATGTAAAAAGTCTATCTTCTGCAAGTAATGATGACTATTTTCACGACTTAAATCTGTGACGTAAAGTTACACTGAAATAACTTTATTGTTATTCCAAATTTTCCCTTCCAAAATAATATTGTATATAGTTAAAATAATTTCCTATGCATATAGTAGATGATAAATTTTTGTTGGTTTTTTAATTTTTTTATATTTGAAATCCTCATGCCGTAATGACTCTCGTGAAATAAACAAATTTAATATCAGTGCTTTCTTTATTAATGTCCAAAGGGTAAAGGTCCAAATTTATCCATTCACTTACAAATATTTTGTACATATAACCTTTATTTTATTATTCAGTTAAGTTTATTTCTACCGTTGAATTATTCTGCCAAATTTATTCCTATCATCTGCAAACTTCAAAAATTACCATTCAGCCCATCAGATGACCCAGAATTTCCCAATAATTTTAACTAAGTCACTTATTCTTCTTTATGATCCACTATTTTTGAAATAGTTGGCATTTAAACCAATTCCAAACTCATTAGCACAAAAGGAGAAGTGGGTGCAATGATAATTAAAAATATTCATGAATAATTAATAAATGGCATGCCTTACGTCAATAGTAATTTCTGAAAATAGTGGGGCAAGAAGAACAACAAGTGATCTAAATAATGAAAATTAAGAGATTTTAGATTACCTAACAGATTAATGTGTAATTTTCAAAAGTTTGTTGAGAGTAAGGATAAATTTTACCATATAGTATAAATATAGGATTAAATTTGACCAAATAATATAACAAAGGTCAAATATAAATAATATCCAAAAGTAATGAGATGTATTTAGCCTTTTTTCCATATCCAAATGGTCTTAAACAGACAAACCTATCTATTTCACAGAATCAGGG